>CAJVRI010001193.1:600000-1058830 GCA_911649635.1 Poeciliopsis gracilis | reverse complement strand
GTCTTCTTATCTAACTGTATAACTGTATACTGTGACAGAATCATAGCTGAATTATAGAAATCCACAAATTTCACAAGTTCATGTCATCCTGAAGACTTTTTTTCATTTTCTGAAGACTTTCTTTCTCTTCAGTGGTTCTGATCCGTGACCATCTCAAAAACAGAAGCTTTCTGGCGCTTGACCAAACCAAAGTACGTTTGATTTCGCCGTACTTCCAGCGTCACGGTTTCCCGCTGGAAGAACGACGTTCCCAAACACCAAATCTGGCTCTAACGGGCACTGCGGACCCGGTTCTTCAGTACCAGCCGTGATGTCACCCAATGGGTCGGTCAAACCAAAGACGAAATAAGAATCAATGCCCAATCAATCAAAGAGGATGAGAAACGCCGCCATGGTCAATACCCTCACACTAGAAAGATTCTAGTTTCCTACTCCTCTCCAAAATGCTACATCCAACTTTTCTGCGTATTAAAATGACCCAAACTACAAAACTACAACGTGACAAAGTGGAGTTGTGTGAGTCATGCGACTCCTAGGTGAGAAGAATCGTATTCACACCAGTAACTCTCTAGAGTCCCTTTACTTGTGCTGAAATAATAAGCATATTTAACTGTGCCAGTGGCCGAGATTCTTTATTTTTATTTTTATTTTTTTTTATTTTATTTTATGTTTTTATAATAGCCTGTTAGTGCCTCTCTAAACCATTTCATAGGGAGATTTTCTGGAATCAGCTCTCGTAATCAAAAATGCATTTAGCTGTAAACCTGTGAGGTTACCAGCACACAGCTGGAGGTCCTCATGGCTTCCATTAGTCAGACGTCGAGGAGATAAAAATAAAGCAGTTATTATTAGACGCTGCGTGCATCCGTTGGGATGGGGATTTTTGAGCTTTTGTCTGAATGTTTGGTCTGGAACGTCCACTTTCTTTTCGGCTTTATTATCGGATCACATGCGAAAAGTCTGCACACCCCACGCAAAGACAAACATCAAAGTCCGAGTCGCATATGGACATACACTCTGTGCAATTCCACTGGTAATCAAATAAAAATAATGATGAAAATCCAAGTTGCACAGCGTTAAACTCATACTTGGAGGAAACACCTTCTGTTCATACGTTTGGTTGAGCTGCGTTCCCTTCAGGTTCATCGTGTGAAAAAGCATTTTTTTTATCTCCACGACTTGCTGCACTGCAACTCAGTTTTCAGTGTTTCACGTTTTCAAGGATTTATTCATTCTTTACAAATAAAACAAAACAATTTTTGTAACAAAAATGACCATTTAAAAAAAATATTACAAATAACACAACGGCAAATACAGACATATACATTTTGCCTTTACATCAACACATCACGACACATTTATCTTTTACAAGTATTTGGAAGACGGCTGGGTTTTCTCCATATTAATATTTTGTCTTTGCCTTTTTTTTGCCCAAAACGTGTGACAATAAAATCTTTAACTAAAGCGACACTTTTTTTTTTTTTTTTACTGTTATTTCATCGACTTTCAAATACTAAAATGTTTCTTGCTCTTCAAATGGCATCTTTGATGGAATTAATGACCATCCACCAGAGGAAGTCATTTTTCTCCCAGTCATCTTTCATTAGTCCGTAAGCAATCAATTCATAGGATAAATCCTCCGTTCACAAATCCTGTAGCCAAGGCAACGTTAAGGTCCAAACCTTTTGTCCCCAAAACAAATGTCTGGTTGTTTCCTCGTCCCTGCATTGGGGCCTCGGGCATTGGGGCCCCCTTGTACAATTCCTCCTGTATAGGAAGGCTCTTATAGAAAGACACTGATTAATGATTTGCCAAGCCAAGTCCGTATGTTAACATTTTTCCATGTTATCTTCACCAAATCTTCGTGTCAATCTGTTAGAGAGGGACAATTTTTCTTCTATTTTAGCTCATTTAATATTTTCTGGTAGAATCTCTTTTAAATCATAGTTCAGTGACTGAATTACTGTCTTGAAAGTGGAGGTTGTTGTTGAGCTAATTTAGCTGAATGACGACGGTAAATTAGCGCTTTAGAATATATGTGGAAAAATCATGGAAAGCTAAGCTAAGTGTTTTCCAAGTTAGCTGGAGCGCTAAATGGAAAATCAGCTCCGCTATTAGCACGTTAGCGGATTAGCCGACGTGTGTACCACCTTGTGTGGACGATGCTTTTTTTTACGTTCATCTCCTGACTGACACTTTTGTGCAGCGAGATTATTGCACAACAACGTGTTGTCACTGACATATTTCTAATGTCTAATTTTATTATTTCTGTTTTCTCGGTATCATGTCGTGTGCTGATGCCTTTCTTGGTCACACTTGTGCCAGCTGAGATCTTGATCATTAGGGTTTTAATAAAACTTAAAAATGTTGAACCGCCCAATGAAGACAGCTGAACTTCGCTTCAACTTCATTAGATTCTCCATAAATTGCAACTGTTATGTACCCAGAAACACATTATGCTGAGATCGAATCCAAATTTGCTTCGGAAAAATGATTTGTCTCAGTGTGATGTGCACACTTACGCAACCAGAAGTGTTTTTTGCTTTTCGGTTGCGTGGTAGATGTGCCAAATAAAGGTAGAAAATGTTCTGAGCAGTCACATTCTTTTCGCAGCCCTTTGAGAGGCGCTGCAGGTGACATCTTTCTTAGATTCACCTTCTATTGCTGCCAACTCGTCCCGCTAAAACAGTTTATCCGATCAGCCGTTCGAGAAGCTGACCAATTACGACAACGCTGGATCTGATCTAACAAAGGTTTGCAGCCCTTCTCCGCAGAGCAGCTAATATCCCCCGCTTGCCTGCGCCGCCTTCCATCTGCTAATTCCTGGGGAAATTGACAGCTCCGTGTGACTACCAGTAATACATCTGTTGGAGCGCGGCTCTTAATTGCCAAGCCTCGCTGTCAAATGTTTCAGCGCTGACACGTCGGGGTGTGTCTTACACAGCAACAAGCGCAATTAGCAGGCGAAATCTGCGCCTCCCGTCTCCCACTCAAACTCCATGAGGCGGTGCGGAGAGAGAGTCAAGAGTCTGTTTTAAGACTCCCAACAGCAAAACAAAAAAAACAAAACAAAAAAAAAAAACACAGTAGACAGCATTGCGTCGAGCTGGGTGAAAATAAACACCAGTCATCACCAGGAATCGACTTGGATCCAAAAAAAAAGCACTTCTCGACTCGCGTCCCCCTTTCCACCGCTTGTGTAACGCTTCTCTTGATGCAGTGTCCAGCGTGAGGCGATGTCTGGAGTTGACGGACTGGAGATTTATTCCTGTAATAGCCCAGTTTGTCCAGGGTAGAGTCATCGCAGCCATTAAACATGCCCAAGCCTGTCAAATCACAGCCACAGCTAGAGGAGCCCAGCGATATTTCATCGTAATTTGCTTGATGCCGTCATAATATGGACCAGATATTCCTTGTTTATTTTTATTCATTTTTCTGTTATAAAATGCAAATACTTCCTGTCAACACTTATGTATCTAGTATCTTGTACAGTGAACATGTGGAGTGCTCTGGGCAAATCAGACCAAATTAACCTATTAGGCCAACATGAAATACACTTATGCTTCAATGGACGATTCAGATCTTAGCACATCCATGTGTTTGAATGACGTAGTCAGGCGTCAGGCGTGAAAAGACCGAGTTTAGGCCAGTGGACTCGGTTTGATTGAGGGCCAAAATTGTTGCCAAAATTGCAACATTTGCGTGAAACGATCCAAACCTTTGAAACCCGTTCCCCTCCTCGCCTGTGGCGGCGCTGCACCAAGAACCACCGAAAGAAACGACACAGAAACCTCTGAACAAGACGTGAGATCAACTCATGTCTTCTGTTCACATTTTTCCTAAAACGTAACCAAGTATGGAGTTACGTGTTGGATTCTAGCGGTTGTAGGATTTCTCTGTAGTCGTTGGCAGAAGATGACAAGCCATTTCTCCCATGCTTTTTGGTTGTATTTACCCAGGATGCCCTGCTCTACTGACCTTTTCTGATCGCCTGTCCGCTTGGCATTCACATGTGCCTTTCGAACCACTGAGGATAAGTTTGCAGATGGACCAGAGTTCGCTTTTTTTGGTCTGCATCGGCGTTCGATTGCGCGCTTACACCTCCCCGATCAAACCAGACGTTCTCGGCAAACAAACTATATTTGAATTAAAGTGGACTAAACAGTGCTGGTGTGAACGCATCCCAACCCTGAACCTCACTCTGAATGCAGCAACCGACTGGTGAAACATGGCGGTAAAACATTTCTGTGGCTCTGTGATACATGTGATCCTCTTTACCCTTGTAACGGCGAATCTTAAGACACGTGTTAAAGATGGAAATCTTTCATTCGGCTGGTCGACTCGACATATTTGAGCTTTGTAAATAGCACACAGTCATATGAAAGTGTCAGCCGAGCCGTGCTGACTGCGCCGAGGCCAGGCGATGGGCAGCCGAGTGTTACACATTGCAGACGCGCCGCGGCTTTAGTGCATCTCGTCTTACTCCGGCGGCACATTTCCCCCCGAAATGCCCTCCGCCGTTTTCTTCAAATCGCTCAAATACTGTTCTTCTTCTCACAAATAGGTTTCGTTTATTGACCTTGCTTGTAGACTTCTTCGGTTTACGTCTTGAGCACAAATCACCAAAGCAAACGAAGGCCTTTTTCTTCACTGCCGTTGCTGAAAGAAGCGAATGAATACGTGCAAACGGTGCGTCGTGCCGCCGAGTTCAAATCTGTGCCACTGCAAAGCGTCGGGTCTCTTCAGCATGGCTGCGTCTCAGACGGGGGGAGGGGAGGGGGGGCGCGAACCTCTCAACCTTGGCGCGCTTGCTCCATTAGAGCATCTCTGGAATATCACCTCATCCGTTGGCGCTTTTCCTTTTTCTTTTTTTGTCCTTCTCCTCTCTCTCCCTTCTGGTGTTTCTTAGAGCCGGACAGGGCGCGTCTATGTCTCGGTGGAGCCTGAGTGGGATTTGCATGCACGGAGGCCCGTCACCCTAACCGTTTCCTGGCGAAAATAAGACATCCGTGGGGCAGCCGTTCTACTCTGCCAAGAGGGCGAGATCCACTCAGAGCCCTTGTCAGCTGGGTTTGCTTGAACAGAGCTTTATTCACCTCCTCCCAATCTGCTGCCCCTGTACGTCTGGCAGAAGGAGAAAAACATTTGATCAAGTTATTTACGTTGTGTAAAGATCCACAAAGGCACGAAGCTCTCCTCCCTCTCTTTGCCAATGCAAAATAAGAATTATTCGATACACTATCTGATTGTGTATATTTTTACTATAAATGTACACTCACAAAAAAAAACAACAACCCACACATCTGAGAAAGATGGCGAGATTTTCAAAAGCTCTCGAAAAACCAAAAACATGTTGATCCTTCTTCATGAGTATTTTGGTGGATGACGCCGCAAGAGCCACAGGATTTGCTGCAGCAGCTGCCATTTGTAAACACCGTGGCGGGCCAGCAAACGTTTCATTAACAACGGCACGCTAACGTCGCATGCTTAACACAGAATTATTACATATTTTTGAGGACAAGGATTTATTTTGGAGGTAATTATGCTTCAATATGAAGGAAAATAAGGATCCTTTTAATCAGTGGCGGTAGAAGACGTGCACCTGACTCACCCTGCGGCTGCAACGAGCGGCAAAGTGGAGCTGCAATACGTTAAACAAAAAGCGCATAAAAACTAGACGCAGCAGAGCACCGCATGGCGACGGCGTCCACATATTGCCGGGTGAAAATATAACATGACTCTTTTTCTCTCTCTTTTTTGACGCCGTCAAGTCACAATGATGGACGACGAAAAAACAAAAAGTCCAGCTCGACCTCTTGCTGAAGGACAATGCTAATGCTAATGCTATGCTGCAATGTTCTAATACAGGCTGAAAACATAAGTTTGGGTGAATAGATGCCTGAGCAATGAAAATATTATGATAACCTAACATTTTCTAACTGTTCAGAAGTTTTATCACTTTTTTAAAATACCTTTAGTCCCATGAAAAGATCCCCTACATTGCTTGAGACAGTTTCCCAGTTAACTTTACGTTCTTTTTTTTTTTTCAACACTACCGATTAAATGCCACCGCAATCAGACGTCTGTGTGACGGAAGAAGAACGTCGAGACGCTGTCGAAGCACCGCTTACGGAAGCAACGACGGCCGACGCCGTCCGGGAAGAAAGTTTCTTTAAACAGCTCCAGAAACATCCGAGCGATGAGCCGGAACATCGAAAGAACCGGGAAGGAATCCGCCCCCGAGGCCGGCGCCAGTTTCCTGAAGGGCGCTTTTGTCTGGACGTCCAGGAGGAAGTCCTCAACGGGCAATCGAGTATTTCGCTGCTTGCCCAGCGATTAAAAACCTCACAGATGACTGGAAAAAGGAGCCGACTCTCTTCCTCACTTGAATGAAATTCTTCAGAGAGCTGCAAGGCTCTCTTCAGAGCTTAGAGTTGGCGCATAAAAGGACAACGGCTCTCTTTGAGCAGCTTTCTAGACGTTCGAAGAAGTCGCTCGACTGGATAGAGAGCACGTCTCTTTATTGTTGCATGAAAATGTTGCAAAGCTGCTTTTATTTTTTGAAATAACAAATGTCCTGTGAAGAAGTTGTGCTCTCTAAACCAAACGATTTCCTGTCTTTCACTGTGACGTCACAACAGCTTTTATTGCCGTCTCAATTCTCCCAACATGCATTAATTACACTCTGGGTTTTGTTGCTGCCGCCGGGTCGTTCCACACCTGTTCTCACTTTATGTGCAGCGTGGTGGGTCGTGCGTCACGTCTCCCCCCCGCCCACAGCTCCAGATTTACACCACCCATGATCCTAGTCTAGGAAGTGAAATGCAGGAGCAGAGGAAATGCATCAGTCCCTCGTTGATTCCCTTGATGTATCGCTTCCCGAACGGCCGGCCGGGGCTCCTGCTTTCGGTCCGGCCACAGAGGCGAAATATATGGAGCCGGACCGCGTGAGCAGACGTCCCAGTCCCACTTTCGGTCACGTTGTTGCCCGGAGGAGTCACAAACCTCTTCTGCCGATGAAACGAACAAGACGGAAGAACAAATTCTGAGAAAATAATGGAAATATCCCTCATTGTGCCACCTTGGGGAAATTCAGGTGCAACAGCAACAAAGAGACAAGCAAATCTAAAGAATTATGCTAACGCTAATGCTATAGTGTCATCTTACCCAAACATAGACCTATGAAAGGTCAAAGGAGATAAATTGATCAGTTTAAGTGGTCTCTTCATTTTTCCAGAGCTGTATCAAAATATCTAAAAAAAAACAAACAAACAAGTTAGAAATAATAATATGCTGTGGAATAAAAGCAAAACTTTAGCATCATCTAAATAAAATATTATACTTCCATCCAAAGAATGTGCAACTGAGTAGGATATTTTTTTTAAATGGACAAGTATTAGTTTATTACAACAAAACACTATTTACCGTACATGGAAAAATAAAAAAACAGATCAATGCAAATAGCACCAGGAGTGTTTCTAAATATGAGTAAAGACGATGCAGATACCAGCAGGAATCTAAACACTTATTGATTTTGTCGGGGTCAGAAAGGAGTCTAACAGCAGGGAGGAAGGATCTCCTGTAACGCTCCTTTGTGCAGCCGGGATGCAGCAGCTGGACGGCTCCGCAGCAGCTTCATATATGGGGGATCTGATCAAATATGGTGCCTCGCAAAAGTGGTCGAAACCCTTAAATATTTTCCCGCCGTGTTTTGTTACAAAGTTCAAAGTATTTGTTTGGGTGTTTGGAGGTCAATTTTTCCAACGACTCAAACATGGAGAGAACGCTTAATTCCACCTTAAATATGCGTAAAGGTGGTAGTGACGCACTGTAACAGTTGCTGCTACAATGTGCCGACCCTCGTTGCATGACTTTATTGATATCTTTTTATTTTTTATTCTGGCTGCATAAAGGTAAACCGTGTTCACATCCCTTTAAGACGCTGCTCTGCGTCTCCGGGCGTTCGTTTTTAGGCCACTTGGTTTGTGTTAATAATGTTACATAAAATCCAGATTAAAAAAACAAAACAAAAAAAAAAACATTGACGTTTGTGGTTGCAACATAACAAAACTTTCTTTATTTCACGTCCAAAAAGTCTTAACGCTTTTTTCGTACAGCTTCAAATTTGTCATAAATCATTGAGCAGGTTATTTCTGCCGCTTTCATTCATTTCTGTGCGTTCAGATGTAAATAGGCAAAGTTGCCTTCACTTCTCACAGAAAGTGATGCAACAAGATGGAAACCTTTTCTGCCCTCCCCTCCCCTCCCGCCCCCCCCCATTCACCCCCCAGGGGGGCAGCTTGTACTAATTCTGACCTCCCCCACCCCCCACCCCTCCTCCCCCCGCCGTTCACATCCATTGCCTCTGTGATTCATCAGCAGTTGCATCACTCGTCGTTTTTCCTTTCTCACAATCAGATCCAGGCGGAGCAGCGGCTTCGTTTTCACCGCGTTCGCGGCTGAACTCCTTAACCAGTAGAAGATTCTTTGTGTGTGTCGGTTCAGAAATCAAATAAAGTTGTATTTTGTCCTTTTTTTTTCCTTGTTCTTCTTCTTCTTTTGTCGCTGTTCTTTCTTTTCCTCAGATCTTCCCTGACGTGTCCCCACTGCCTGAAACAGAGCAACACCTTTGACCCTTTCCTCTGCATCTCGTTACCCATCCCTCTCCGCCAGACGAGGTGAGCCGACTCTCTTCAGGCTGACATCTTCGCTCGAAAACACACCCAGAGGGAGGCGAAGGTCTCCGACGGGTTACCAATTGAAAGTAACTGAAACCAGCGGCTCTTTAAGGGATTACCTGACTGTTTTCATAGTGGTGGACATTTTGCAAGTTTGAGTACGCTGGGAAAAGGTATGGGAAAAGTGACCGGGGCAGCTTCGTGCTGTGGTTGGGCGCTCCTCGCCGACGCCGGGGCAGGTACAGAAAAGGAAAAGCCTCACAATGTCAGGGAACAATGTCTCATTCAGGCTGACTTCGCTTCACCCACGTTATCCTCCGCGGCAGGTTGGGAGCGCTCGCTCCGCTCAGGAAATCCTGGCTTTTTTGGAACGCTCCATTCAAACTCTCCTTTTGTATTTACGCGTCCGTTGAAGCGCTCACACACACACACACACACACACACACACACACACACACACACACACACACAAAGATCCACGCGCGCGCACGGAGAAAAATAATCTACACGGCATACAGTGAGCTCTTTGTAAATTTATTCAGTTTTTTCTTTCTTTTTTTATTTTTCCCCCAAGATTTTCACATGTTAAAACTTCACATTTTAACTTATGTTAGTGTTCTTTTTTTGTGCGTGTGAAAGGTCAACATCAGTCAGCATCATCTGAAAATAATATGTCACTCTGATGCCCCTAAATTAAATCCAGTGCCACCAAGTGGCAATTTCCATTCATAGTTCAGTCTAAATGTCGACTGTTTGCGCAGGACATCGATAACGACGACTTCTTCTTCTTCTGCTGCGCAGCAGCTGCGTGTCGATCTGACGTGTGAAATAATTGAGCGCTTAGAAGTTTGAGGCCTGAAGGCGGCATGACTAGCTTTGTAAGGTACTGGATGAAGTCCAGTTTTCTTTTTACCTTAACACACCCAACGCATCAACACTAATACGCAGAATATTTTCCTGCGTTTCGCTCCTCGTCTCGTCCGGTGCAGCTGAGCTGCTGAGGCAGCTGTTATGAATCGTAATGAGGCCGATGAGCCGCCCTCGCTGGCCTTCATCGACACGCGCAGCAGCATCCGTCCCGCTAGAGCCAAAAGGACAATTATTAGTTCAGATGTTCAAAAGCATTAGCGGATTCTTTACTTTTCAGAATAGTTTGACGCATGGCTGCCAGGGTGAGACCAACGGTTTAAACAGATTGTCTTTTGAGGCGGAACGGTTCAGCTCGCGTACATCCAGGCCAAAAACACACTTTTTGTTTTGTTCCTCGCCCAACATTCGCGGTGGTTCGGAGTTGGAGCTGTTGGCTCTGTCCTCTGTGAGCTTCGTGCTATTTTTAATTGGGACCATTTGGCTTGCATCGCACGCCGCCACGTAGGATTCTTCCTGTTTCCGTCTAAGTTTGTTTTCACACCTGACAGCGAACTGCGACACCTTCGGTGAAACCCGTTCCGCTCCCCGCCTAAATGAAGACGGTTACCTGCTGCACGCTCCCAGCTCCTCATCACCTTTTGACATAACCCCAAAGTGAAAGACTCTTTAATGTTTTTGCTTGACGGCCTTATATCAGAGTTTTGTCGTGCCTTTGACGGACTCTCCCTTTTGCCGGCACTCATTCTCACCGGGTGAGAGGAAACGGAAGAAGACGGAAGCAAATACAGAAAATGGAAGAAAGCGAGTGGCACACGACTCGAGGCAAAGCGACTCCAGCGTCTCACCGAGGGACCCACAAGTACCCCCCCGCCCCCACCAACCGCATGCGTCAAAGCGTTAGACGTCTCCGATCGGAAAGCGAGTTCATCTGTTTGACCTTGCGAGCGCGCGGGAGGAAAAGAGCGTCGCTGTCAGAGAGGAGCCCAAGAGTTAAAACCTTCAGCTCTCAGGCAATTCCACCAAGTATTGACTCAAAAGAGGAAAAAACTTCACAGGGTTGCTGAATGACTCCGTCAGAACGGATCCCGTCGAGTCTTCGTGGGAGGATCTTTAAACCGGCGGTGCGCGGCGAGTCGTGACTTCCTCAAAGATACGGAGCTGGAAACTGTTTCCGTGCAATGAAACGAACCCGAGCTGATTGTCAACCCAGCAAGCGTTGATTTCTGTGGAGTCCGACCTCGTCACTCAAATGTATGAACTCACAGTGACCCAGTAGGTGATGGGCAATATTTATCATAAACATACTAAGCCACGTTCTGATGTTTTAGACTTGGTAGGTAGTCAACCTATTGTTTGTTCTCGGACGTGAAAAAAGTGGATCAGTACATCCCTCGTAATGAATCGAGAATCGATAAGTGATAAGCGATCGGACCGATGAGGGATTTCTAAACCAGGAAGTGGCAACTAAAAGAAGTAATAGAGGCGAGAGCTGAAATCGAAGTATTGAGCCTGGAGGACTGGATTACTGCAACCAGGACTGACAGTCTGGCGCCTCAGGAGAGGCTGTTGAGCTGAAGGCGTCAGACCGACAACCTCGTGGAAATGAGCAGCACAGGAAGGAGGAAACGGAGGGAAAATAATGACCAGAAGTACAGATAACAGCATCATGGGGGCGGGGGGGACATCAACGTATGCGTCTGTGTACGTGCCGTTTTCAAATCCGGAACAGTAAATCCGTCGATATTCTTTTTTTGTGAAATCTGGATGCGTAACGATAGCATTTCCGGCCGATAGTTTCCAACTGGGAAAGACGTGCAGAATGTAATTATTAAGTCTCTTTTGTAGTGGAAGTGAGATGTCTTTTTCTCTCTCTCTCTCTCTCTCTCTCTCTCGTTGGGTAAAAGTTAAAGCGACCTTGGGAAAAAAAATTACTTTTATAATCGAAATTCATGTCGTTCACATCCTCATTGAATTTTTAACAACTCTATGGACTTTGTACTTCTTAACCTTTATTAACCTCCCGCCGCTGGAATACCAACTGAGTCTACAGCAGGACACAACGCCCGCCTGACTTTCCCCACACGCTGCAGATGTGCTTTGAATTTTCCTTTTTTTTTTTTTTCTTTTACCTAAACATGCTTTGTCCCCAACGCTTCCAAACATCAACAACACGGATTAGCGAAGCCGCTTTTTCAGAGGAAGTAGCAATTCTGCAGGAATGGTTTGAGGTGATGATATTATTTATAAGCCCTTTTGACTTTATTTGCATTTTTGTGATTTATAAATTGTGTTTTTATTTCAGAGACCCTTTTGTAAATTTTTTTTAAATTTTCATACAAAAACTCGGCTCGTAATTGATCTCTCGTGGCGATTAAACAAAATCTAATTTACGTTGATGCCTATAATCATATTCATACTTTAAATGGCAAGAGGATAATACTCTCTGCTTATCTCATTCTGTGCAATTGCTGGGGTTTTTTTATGGTTGGTTTTTGTCTAAGGAATAATCTGTTCCTGGCGCTGCAGACTTTTCATCCACCAGAGAGGTCAGATCCAAGCGCTACCTACTTAAAAAAAAAAAAAATTGCAACACAGATCTCCCATTATTTCACACTCATAAAGCTGAGTCCTAATTATTTATTATTTATGCTAAAAAGCATTGCTTTATTTATGCAGGCCTTGTTCTGACCCTCCATGGCCGGGCAGGATCCAAACAAAGGAAGAAAGGAGGGGTGGGGAGAACAGAAATCAAAACGGAGGACGCGTTACGTCTCGTTTTGTCTCGTCCTTTGTCTTCGTCAGGCTGCTGTGCGTCACTCTGGTGTTCAGCACCAAAGGCCAGCGGTACCTGCGGGTCGGCGTGGCCGTGCCTCTGTTCGGCTCCGTGGCCTGCCTGAGGAGGATGGTGGCGGACGAGGGCAAGCTCTCCCCAGACCAGGTAAGCTCTCGAAAGCGTCGGAACGAGGAGGAGCGTGGCTCAGAGGAACCCCGACGACAGCAACCCGTCTTCTGCCTGTCCGCCGGTGTCGTCCCGCAGGTGATCCTCACGGAGGTGTACTCCACCGGGTTCCACCGCTCCTTCTTCGACGAGGACGACCTGACGCGCATCGCCGAGAACGACGTCGTCTACGCCTTTCAGGCGCCCCCGCTCTACATCAGAGGGGGGTCTGCGCGCATCTCAGGTAGCTGTGGGAACTGAGCTCCACTGTTTTTTCACCTTAAAAGTTGTTTGTCACAAAAAAAAAACACACAAAAAAAAAAGCAGCGACACACGCAGACAGCTGTCAGTCTCAGCTCTGCCTCACAGAAAGTATTTATTACAATCCTGGGAGCTTGTCATGTTTTGTCAGGTTGCGAGTCACAAACTTTAGGCAGAGAGTTTAAATAATAGACCAACACAAAGCGGTGCATGATGGCGAAGCACAAGGAAAAAAACTTTGCAAAAGTTGTGCAAATGGAAACCTGAAAAGTGAGACCTCCTTATATCTGACTAAGAGAAACGAACACGTTGTGGTTAGAATAACTAATTGCATTTTCTGAAATATTTGAAAGGAGGTTGGCTACATTTCACTTTTTATATGTTTTACCTCAAGGTAGTTTTTGATTATTTCTTTATTATTGTGGCTTTAAGGATCCCCATAAGGTTTTACACTCACTTCTAGTTCCATTAATTAAGCGATGCACCATAAACAACACCACACACACTTTAACACATTTTGGGGGATTTCAATACCCTGCAAAGCAAATTTTTACAGTGCATAAGGCTTGTAAAATAAATCTGTGGTTGTAGATTATTCTGAATGAGATAAAGATTGCTTCTGTGTGCGACCTTTGCAACTCAGCTTTTTACATTCAGTTGCAGAAATTGTAAGGCAAAAAAAAAAAGCATATGTGCAAAGCCTTACTGAAACATGTGAAGCATTTCGAATGCTTTTCCTTCTGTCTGAGTCGATGGTCTTGCTGGGTTTTAGAAGAGAAAAACCGATGTCAGTGCCTCCCCAGCGCTGGCGCTTCTAACGTAACATCAGGAAGTGTCCATTATTCATCAGAAGCGGGCCAAGCAGATTCCTCCATCCAATGCAGAGTGCGGATTTATGCAAAAGAAATCCCTCGCAGTCATAAATAATGTCTCATTAGAAATGTGTGGTGGTTTCTCAGCAGAGCCTGTGGCCACTCTGCCTTTATTGTGTTAGTTTGTTATTATTAGTAGTATCTCTGCCACAAAAGGAGGGCCCCAAGTCTTTTGTTGTTTGTCTTTTTTGGAATTTGTTGTGAAAAATGTTCAGCTTATGCCATATTGGGTTGAAAAGTCATTGCTCTTCATGCAGTTTAATTACTTTTTTACCAATTAAATAGATTAATTAATCAGAATGTAGATCAAACTGCCCTCCTGTTGGAGCCACTTTAAGCATTTGGCATGCAGAAGTGAGTAAATGTTCATCAATGCACAAAAAAAAAAATCATCTGAATCCAGATGCAGGATTGATCCGTGCATAAATTATTGCTTTTTTATGAATTATCTTATTCATTCCATACTTATGGAATGCAATGTTATTGACTGGACTTCCTACGGCACCATAAATGTGGTTTAAATTTGATCCATAAAAAGCCATGAATTGGTTTTTGATTCAATCCTATTGATGATCCTATTAAACAATAAATGTAGACATTTTTATATGCATGTTGTGGAAATATTACAAGCATGGACCCTATTGTAGAACCGTGCAAATGCATCATCCGTTTTACCGTTTTACCATGACCCTCGGACTGAGTCGAGGAGAAACGAGTAAGTAAGATCTTTCCACTTATATTCACTCTCTTGCATCATCCTCTTCCCTCTACGTATATTGTATAATGTGGCCTAATTCAGAAAGTCTCCTGTTGTTCCATAGTCAGTGATGGGAGGGCAGAACCCGAAGCGGAATTTAAAAAAGTTTGTCAAAGACGAGAATCTCAGAAATGACGAGATTCCCGTTCCGTACATTCCCAACTCACAAAACAGATTTCTCCTTCCACTCATTTCTCCGTTCATCTCCTCCCGTTTCGTCTGGAGACTTGCTTCACGCAAAGTGCCGAAATCGGCTCGCATCGTGGTAGACGGGTGACAAAAATTGCGACATTTTATTTGCCGTCAGAACTCAACGCCAGGCCCTTACTGAGCTGTTTCCTCGATTTGATTGTGTTATAAAAAGGCACCGTGCCTGGAAAGGACTTAATGCTGCCCCTTCAAAATGTGTTCTTACTGTCCCACATCACTGAGAAAACTGTAAAACCCTTGCTAACATCCATCTGACTAAGCCGCAGGGGCTGTGATGTTATGATGATTTAATTAAAAATATTAAAAGTGGCTGTGAAGCAATTCAGGAGACATAATTACGCATGAATATTTGTTCTGCTGTACATGTGGCAAAAGCAACAGACACAAATTTCGCCCGACCGCCGTTTCTGTTCCCTGCATGGCAAAGTGGATGCAGTCGCTGCGATGTGGAGGTGTTTAATTACGAGCTCAATGACTGTACTCAGTGCGGCTCCACCGGCGTCTCTGTCTGACATTTAAAATAAGTTTGGGAGAACACAAAGGTACGACGAGTTCACCAGCTCCCTATAGGTACCGAGACTCAGTCCTCTGCCTTCCTGGAAAACAAGATTAGCAGTTTGATGGCCAAACACAACCCAGTGAGTTATGTCACACACTCTTTATTTATCAGGGAAACTTATAAATATAGTAGTGAAGTCAGCGTCTCCTTAGAGCTTGTCAGCAAAAGGACATTTCCTGGTGGATTGCCGCGTTGATTGACAAAACAGAGTGGACTAACACCGGCAGATGTCCCAAAATAGCCGTGGAAACCTTAACATTAACCCGAAGCTGCTCGGACTCTGTGTCTCTCCAGTCTTTGTCCAGGTTTTGGGATGATTTTTTTTCAAAAGCAGTGCATCATGTGCTTTAATCTGAAAAGAGACGTTAGAGCAACAATTCTCCATCGCCCCCTTGAGACACTTCTGTTGCCTCAGGCTTAACGCAGAGAGCGTGACAGTTATAGCCCATATTGTGGACCTGAACGTATTTGGTGACCGACTTCGACCAAAGTCCGCCCACCTTATGAGTCTCCCTCAAACTATTGAATAGGTTCTGATCCGCAAACCATAACCCATTCAGGTTGTGATGTCCCTGCTGGTGGTGCATCGTTTTGTCTTTGTCCTTTGACTCAGACAGCACTCTGTGAACTCTGTCATCCTCTTAAAGCGTGTCATTTTATGACTTACTGTCTTTACGGATGGATTCAGTGAGTCAGTTGGCGAGGGCAGGCTGCAGTTTGTGAAGCAAGTGACCGAAATAATGTACGTTTTTAAGGACACTCTATGTTCGTGCGATGCAGTGTAACGGTCTCTCCAAATTCAGCTCTGCCACTTTCACTGTCGTAGATTAAACAGGACGTCCTTCTGCTTTTCCTGGCCGTTCCTAATGAGGCAGGGCTAAAGGTCGGTGTCGCGTCGTCCCGTTTCACTGGGAACTCGTGATTTGTTCTTGTTGCAGAGTTTGCTGCTAAAGTAAATGGAAGAACGTGATTAGGCAAATGTTCTCGCTCGCTTCATTAGAGAGACATTAAAAAGTGAAAGAGTGCATAATAATCATTAGACTCTATCTCGTGGGCAAGACGCTGCAGGCTCAAACAGAGGCTTGGTGGTTTGTGAGATCCTCTGCCGTTCCGTTTGTTTTGTCAGTGATGAATCGGGAATCATTGGTGTGTCATAAAAATGTTGTGGTTTTAGGAAGGGACGGCTGTCGTGGTCGATCGATACCTCGCTCCAGTGTCTACAAATTTAACTCCTCGACTGACGCCCGAACTCGCCTGCTTTTTGTGATGACGTTTCAGCTTCCCTTCTCAGTCAGGAAAGCACCGGAAGAGACACGAGGGGGAGCGGCATATGCTGCCTGGCACCCCACCAGGACGGGATGTGCAGCAGAAGCAGGCGTCAGATACGGCCTCCCGCCGATGGAGCGAGCCGCCGTCGGTCCATCTGCTCCCCCAACTGAGTCACCGCTCTTCAAATAGAATCGGCTGTCTTGCCAATTTGTGTACCTTCGTAATCTGTCTCAATCCCACGTTCGAGGTGTTGACTGAGGTTCAACGGTCGTTGCCTCTGAGCTTCCAGAAGCACTTGAGCCGTGAGCTTATCTACGCAATGAAGGGTTCTCCAAACACTGTTTCCTGTTTCTCCCGTCTCTTTACTCAGGTTATCATCACAGCCTGCCGTCATCTCCTTACTCCTCCGGGCCTGAGGGTCAAAGGTTACCGTCCTCTGGAGCCTTATCGTCAGAGTTCCTCAACCACGGCGTCCCGGTCAAGATCCTGCTGCTGGTGTGCAACGCTGCTGGAACAGGCCAGCAGACTGTGAGGTAAATGTGCCAAACCATTTATTCAGTAACAGGCTAGAAACCACACCAAGGCAATGAAGACACGTCAAGTTGGGGTTTAAAGTCGGGCGTAAAACCTCCTAAAAAAAAAAAGAAAGAAAAAAGTGCATCTGTTCAAGTTGCTCGCATTAGACTTTCAGACCGTACTTGTCGGTAATCTTCAGGTTTCAAAATCCACTTTATCGACTTACTGATTAAGAAAAAGTCAAAGAAAACACCTAAAACTGAAAGCATGTTAAATTACAAAGACAGTCTCTAAAGGTTGTAGATGTTCTTATTTCCCTGTGGAAAGAAGGCGATAAAGTAGAAGGAAGGTCATTAGTGCAACCCATTTACTCAATTACACTGTTTAACTCATGAATGGATTTTCTTACAAATCTCATAACCATTTAATGGGAAATAAGCACATTATCTAACACCAGACGATAGTGTTAGATAACTATTACTTTGGAGAATCACCAAAGTACAAATCCTCTTTTCTTCAAGTTTGCTTTTGTTCTCTGTACAATTTGATCTCAAAGGTTTTAGCGCTGTCAATCACTCTCGTGCTCACCCCCTTCCGCTTGTTCCTTGCTGAGCTACAGCTGGCTCACCACAACATAGCGTGACTCAAATGCTATGGCTAGTTAGCATAGCCACGAATGATGACGGATAAATGGTTTTCCTGTAACGGTGAGAGATGTTTTTCCACCACTGGCGCATAGAGCAGCGTACACGAGATTGATGGACAGCGCTAAGACACTCCTGGTTCTGGTTGGTTGGTTTTGGTCGGGAGCGGTGCGTTTTTGGCAGACCGTTGGAGTAGCTCAGGATTGAGGGGGAGGACATCAATTTTTTATTTTTATTTTTTCACCGACTTGCTGTCTCATATCAAACTGTCACTACATGGTGACAGAACATATTTTTGTAGAAGTTTCACACTGCCCCTTTAATTACCCGGATCAACTTAAATATGTCGGAAAGCATTTCTGCTTCTCCGTTATAAAATGAGCTCAAATGAATTTGGATCTCAGTCCAAATCAAGCGGCAGCTCTGACATCCGGCACCACGAGGAGCGCCGTCACGTCGTCTCACTGCCACGGTCCAAAGAGGTCAAAGCAGGCGAGATGACCGACACCGCAGTGGAAAAGTTAGCTCCCATCCACGAGGGCCGTTATCTCTTTTTTCCCCTTCAGATGCCTTTCTGTCGTTGCTCAATCCACCCACACGTCCCCCTCCCTGCCCCTCATCAGATGGCAGCTGGAGAGCCCCGCCGAGCCAAGAACACGACATTGGAGTCGCACACGCTCGGTTTTCATTCCCAGGTCTTTCTAGAATAACATCACAGGTGCATTACCGAAAAACCGGCGCGAAACGCCCCGCTTTCTGCGTACTTCTCTCAACTGTGAAATCCTGTTTCTTAACGTGGAAAAATTCCAAACTTATCGTCTCTTTTCCAAAGTTGGGATGGAATCTGTGACGTTTCACTGCGGTCAGACTTTTGCGCTCGTGCAGGTGAAGACACAAAACACACACACACACACACACACATTCCTGAATTCCCGGGCTGAAAGGAGAGACTTTATTGCCTGATCTGCAGCATTTCTTTGATGCGTGGGTGAAATGCACAAAGCATGTCCTGCGGCTGGAAACGGAGCTTCAAGAGCCGCCGGACACGTTTTGGGGACGACTAAACGCAACCTTGCATTAAGGCGCTGGGACGCGGTGCTTGTCTTGTCTGGGTGAAGCAGACGAAAGTCTGGACTGTTTCTGTTAAAGCACACAAAGCTTCCCAGACACGTCAGCAGACTCAGGCTGGAACGTGTGTGCTGTAAACAGAAACATGCCTGTTCAGTAGGCTGACATTTCTGGATAGAAGATCCTTTTTTGACCTCATAAAGTATCATTTTCAGTCAATCCACATATTATACCACATTTACCTTTTTTTTTTTTTTTAAACAATGATCATTTTTAGCTTAACGTAGAATTTAATTCCACTTTAAGCTAAACTTTTAGCTTAAAGTAAAGCTACAAGCTTTTTATATAAAAAAAATTCAACCCTCCCCACCCCAGCAAGCCTCCCAAGAGCATCGTTTGATTTTGTTTCGTAGAGCACATTTTGCACATTTTTAGTGACAGATTTTAAAAGTAATAGACACAAAACCTGCTAACTTGCTAACTGTGAAATTCAGTGTTTGTCTGCAGATGTTATTAACTTACTATCCCACACTCTGCATTTAAAGATGCAAATTAATTAGAGCGTATTTTCTTGTCTGCTGTTCCCGAAAGGTTGAAATAGTGACTGAATTTCTCCTGCTGTTCACACGTTGTGCCTTCTGTTTTCCAGCTCTAACCCCAGCGTTGCGTTATTAATCACATTCACTCGTTTCCCATTTTTTGGTTAAATTAAAGACATAAATGAACTTTTCATTGGTATTTGTCTTTTTTTTTGTTTGTTTGTTCCACGCCTCCCTAGCCGCCTTCTCGTTCAATCACATCTTCACTCCAGCTTCTGTTGTAGCGTCTCGATGAGAAACGACGAGGCAACAAAAACTACGACGATACGTTATCAGCGTAATGCAAAAATATCTCCATAAAACAAATTAACTTTGCGTCGTTATGCACATCTCTCCCCTTCCTCCCCGGTTACTGAATGCTTCTGGATGCTCGTGTTGTTTCATCATAATAAATCTCCCCGAACGCCGGGGACGGCAGCCCTCAATTAGACGTGTGTTATAATAGGCATGTCATGTGATCCGTCATCTCTGAGAAATGATTTTCCCTCCTTATCGTCCTTCTCTGCCCTTCTGTGGACGTTCCGCGATGAGAACTGCGTGCCGGTGCGGCACATGACTCATAAAAATAAATAAATAAACAAATAAACAAATAACCTGAGCATCATTATGTCTGAGCACAGCTAATGTGGGTTTGGTCGTTCCATTCTGCGTCGTCAATTACCCTTTTTTTTATGTTTGTTGGAAGGTTTGGGCCGCCGTTCCTAATGAGGGAGGACCGGTCTATTTCCTGGGACCAGCTCCAGCAGAGCATCCTCAGCAAGCTGTATTACCTGATGATCAACGGCGCTCACGCCCAGGTAGTCGGTCGACACCAGTGTTCATGTGACGGTGAAGAGGTTTTGTTTTGCTTCCGCGGCTGCATTTTTCTGCCCAAAACGGATGGTAGGCATTTATTCAAAGGGGAAAATATCTGATTTTTCACATTTTTATGCTTCCGTTTGGGTCTCGGGTTCTTCTAGAAGTGCTTATCCACCAAACGTTTGGCAAAAACCTCCCGATTTTTGAGTCAGATTCGACGGGGAACCGCGCCGTCACCTAGCAACCTCAGTCGGGCCCAGTCCCTTTGGTCAGCTGTGAAGTGGCTGCTGAAAAGAAAACTGACTTACCTTTCAGAAACCAATTGCTGCATTCTTGTTGGTTGTGCAGGAGGCTCTGCTTCTGCTTTTCAAAGACGCACGGCTGTACAATTGGGCCTCTGCTTGCAGCCATCATCACTGTAAACACTGAGTTTTGGGCGTGGCCAGCTCAACTTTTGGATTTAAAGTGACAAGAGGCCCCACAGCAGAACTGACTGGACTAAAATCTCCTTGTCTCAAAATGATTCTGTGCAAAAAAAAAAAAAATGTAATCAGCATAATTTGTACAGTCTGTAGAGTTATGCTAATCTGTTCACGGAAGCATAATAGGTCACAATTAAGGAGCAAAAAGTCTTACAATATTGCCACTTATAGTAAAGCAGGCAGCAAATGAGGTACAAAAAAATATAATCACAAAGTAGCAATAAAATAATCTGTGGCAGTAATTTAATCAGGTTATTAAAAAACGGGGTAAAATAATGATCCGCCTATAAAATTTTTAGAGCCTATATCGAGCGTCCAAGTGTGAGTGTGGGTGTGCTGTGAGCGCCGGCTGAACCGGGACACGGTTTCCGTCTGCCGCGTCGGCTGGCGCACCTGTTCCTGAGCGGGTTCATTGGCTCGAGACAAGAGGGAAGCGCTGCCGCCCGACGGCGCCGGGGAAACCTGGCGGGAAGGGAAGCGCCAGCCGGAGACGGAAAGAGCCGCTGCCGAACGTCTCGCGGCTCTCAGCGGCGCGGCTAACTGGCCTCAGGTGACCTGTTCGCCGGCCAAGTCACGGTCCACCGCAGAAACACGGAGGCTGGAGCAGAGAATCATGTACTGAGAGCGTTTTTCAATGAATACAACGGTAATGGCATAATATTGCAAGATTGCATTCTAATAGATTAAAAAAAAAAAAAAAAAACTTTCAATTCTGATGGACTTTTAACACTGGAACTGGAAGACATTTTAACTAAACAAAACAAAACAACAGAAACAGCAAATAAAATGAATTATAAAGTCTCTGGAGACAAAATTGTCCTTCAGAAGTATGTGGCATTTTGAGGAAATTGCAGTCAGTGAATTCACAGAAGAGCTTTGGATTCGACCCGCTGGAACGACGCACAACGTGTTACGTGACGCTGTGAGAGCCAGCTGCACATGAACAAAAACCAGCCATCGTCCTCCTACCACTTCCTGTTGTCTTCTTTGTTGTTCCTGCCAGTAGTAACTTCCGGCTGTTAATCACGTGATTCCTGTGATGCGAACAAAAGTTTTTCCATTGCAGTGTTGATTGTAATTCTAATTCGATAAAGCTGAAGAAACATCCAGAACAAAAAAGATTTATCGAAAAGTGTGTTTACTTTTTTTTTTTTTTTCAAAATTGCCTTGTTTTCATTAAGCAAATTTATTTCCATAATTTCAATTATTGCAATGCTATGGTTAATGGAAACCCGGTTTTTGAAATGCTGTCATGATCTGACGAAAAGAAAAAAAAAAATGCGGAACCCTTTTGGGGGTGTGAATACTTTTTCCCCGTATTATTACATGTAAATTTTCATTACTTTTCCGAAGAAATCAAAACTTTCTGTTATTGGCTTGCAATTGGTCGCTATTGCTTCAGAAGGCGGATCAACAAATTATTAATATAAAAATAATTAAAAAGCTGTGAATAGTTGCGTGCATTCCATTTTAAATAAAAAGAAAATGAAATAAAATTTCAAAACACTCAAAAATCTTGTTTTCCACCTTATCATAATAGGGTAGAAGTTTGAGGAAAAACGTTAATTTAACCCAATTTAGAACAACAGTGAAGCACGTTGACGAGGTGGAGCGCCGTGAATACACGTGGCATCCCACCACGCTGGATATCACCCGTATTTTTTCCCACCATATCTATAAAATCGCTCTGCATATGCATTGTTTTTGTTTTTCACACACCTGCGCGTGAGCCAGTGGCCAAATGTTTCTGATCACACCGTTGATCACACTTCCACGTTTCTCGCCGTTGTTCGCTACGGAGTGAAATTTAATTAAAGCTCTGTGTCGGTCCAAACAACGGGTCGTTTTGTTTCCACGCCTGCTGTCAAGATTGTAAAACCAGAGAGACAATAATGCAAATTCAAGCCAAGCTGCTCATATGGTCAAATCAATTATTCACTTCCCGGGAGATAAGAGGTCCTTCAGGTTCATTGTTTGCTCGCAGACTTGGTTCCCCCTAACCAAGACGGTTGTGTGTTTTACCGCCAGGGTCTTGGGTTTTCGGTCGTGTGGCCAAACGGAATCGGAATCGCGCGGGAAGCCAGGAGACGCTTATTGGATGCGGCGCGGTGTGCGACGGTGCGTGCTCTCCAGGTCGGAGGAAGGAAAGGAGACGCAGACGCGGCGTGTCGGTGACGCTCCTTCAGAGGTCGTCTTCGTGCCCCTCGCCGTTTCATTAGAGCCGGGCTCATAAAGCATAATCAGTTCGCCGGCGCACACCTTTGCCAGCGAGGGAGCGAAGCTCAGAGCAGATGTTTGCTCCGAAACCTTTCATTTCTACAGGATCTGTGGGACGGGGGTTTTTTTTAATGTTTTTTATTTTTTGCAACACAAAATTATTCTCCCAAGTGGATTTTTAACTCATTTTAGTCTCAGCGATGGTGCAGTTCCCAAAGCATAAATGTGACTTTTCACACCCATTTTAAAAATTACTATGCTAACATAATTTAGCATGCTTTAGTTCAGCACTGGCATTATTAAAGAGGCATTATCATGTATAATGATCTTTTCTGAGCTTTACATCATGTTGTAATGTCATTCCCTCATCAAAAACATACCTGAAGTGTTGGATTTATTTTTGTATGCATGTTTGAGAAGTCCTTTAATCTCCCATAGCAACCATTCAGCTGTGCAAAACCTAGCCCCGCCTTCGAGGGCAGCTAATTGCTACTGGCTCCTTCAGACTAGCCAACAGCAGTTAGCAAACACCAGGCGGAACTGCACGTCAGCTGAGTTCATTATGCGAGCTACGTCTATGGGCAACGCTGATAAAAACGTTGCTGAAGGGTTGATAGAGGGGCCACGTTGTGATGACTTCCTGAAGGCAGAGTTTTCAGGAGCTTCTTAAAGAGACAGAAGCCAAATTTCAAAGTGTTATGTTAGAAAGTCGAACTTCTTTTAAGTCATATTTGATACATATAATTTTTGATGACAACTGAAGGTAATGTAGTTATGTGACTGTGCTGTAAAATGGCACCTGGTGCCTGGAAAATACATAACACTGGCCCTTTAAAAACAACTCATCGCTGTTTTGTTGCTAAATAAAGTGAAACTTCTGCCTTTTTATTATGATAGTAATGAACAAACATTGAGTGTCACTATTATTACTCAGCCATTACAATGAAGCTAAAACAACTAGATTGTGAATCAATGGCCACAGTGTAGCATTATCCCAGGCTTCAAAACTCAACTGCACAGTTTAACAGAAAAAGGGCCACAGAGCAAGGCATTCTGGGAAAATATAACCAAAACAAATGCGAGAGTCTGGCGATAGCGGGAGAAAAGGCTCATGGGACTTTTGCCAAAGACAAAAGAGAAATCACTAAGATCTGACACTACTCCCTTCTTCAGTTACGTTTCTTAAAGAAGGAAGTTGCGTTTATGTCTTCTTTGGAGGTTTTTGTGTCAGTGATTCTTGGTGCAGCGCCGCCACAGGCGAGGAACGGGACAGCGTTTTTTTTGTTTTTTTTTCATCTGACACTGTAGAGTGAAAGAGAACCACACCGGCTGAAAATGTAACAGATGTTATCAAACCGAGTCTGCCAGACTATCAGGCGCGGAAACACCCTTAATCTGAGGTCAGACAGAGTCGTGTTTTCCGTCCCGTTTTTATCGTTGCTGAAGATTAAGAAAGGTTTATCCAAAAACAAAGGTTCTCTTAAGTAAGATATATAAGCTGGGGAATAGAGAAAATGTGGTATAGAGCAGAAAGCTGAACTAAAACCAGCCTGCTCTGAATTTGCAATATTTTATTTATTTATCTTTTTCTTCCCCAAATTTGACCCCATCAAAAAAAATGTTTGAGCCAGGACGCAATCTTCATGTGTCTCCCTGAAGTCGGCATTTCATTCACTGGAGAAAAATTGCAAATACTCCACAGACGCTGTAAGCTGATGGTACGCTAATCCGACCGGGAGAAATGTTGAAGAAAAGCGCCTGAACTGTCCAGCTCTATTAAGCAAACTGCCTTCTTGGAAACAAAGGCGGAAAATATGGACAAATCTTTAGCTTTTTAATCGAAAGCAGCTTTTTGGAAATGTTTCATTGCAGAGAGGGCAGCCCAAACTCATAAACCACCAAAACAGAACCAGAATGGGGCGCTTCCCACCGTGTTCCTCTGGCTTCCAGGCCGTCACACGCATTGGAAAAAAAACAAACAAACAAAAAAACAGGTCTTCTTAGCTTGACATCTTTCATCTGGAACCACGAGACAAAGTCTCAAATTCACCAGATCAAATGAACTCGTTGGAAAGAGAATCTTCCTTGGATTCCCTCCAAGTTTACATCCTCCAAACGTCCTTCACTGAAACGTCGAAATCAATCTCTCCAGGTTCAAAAAGTCAAAAACCGAGGATTTTCTCACGCTCTTGTCGTTCCTGTTGGCTGGAGTTATGAGAGGAATTTCACCCGGACGCTGTCCAGATTTTCACACTGAGCAATGACCTTTAGGTCGCACCAATAGGGGAAGAAAAAGCATCAGAGATGCAATGCGACACACAGAAAGTCTTGCGCGCAACTTAACAACATACTTAACATACCGACAAGATAGACAGACGCAATAGAAATCTAAATAGATGAACGAATTTTCCCAGAAATAATCAATGTCGTTTGAGAGCAAAACAAAAAAATGTTTTCAGGTAGCGTTGAGGACAACAATAAAATGACATTTTAGGACAGAAACTGAAACTACATTTTTGATCTCATCGTGCAAGTACAACTCGAATGGCATTACCAACTTGATCCAGAACAGAGAATGTGCGTATCGAAGCCAAAAGACATTGTGGAGAGTCTGTCTGAAGCTAGTAAAAGACTAATAAGGCTCACAAACCCATACGGGCAGAAGTGGCACCCGGAGTGGAAGAAGGCATTTCTCCAAACGCTGGATGAAAAGCCAGATTACAGTTTGCGAATACACTGATGTAGAAAGATCTTAAAGGGAAGTGTTATTTGTTTTCCAGGCACATGATGCCATTTTCTTGCACAATCAACAAACAATGTTAACTTGAGTTGTTCTAAAAGATGGTACACATATCACATAATTTACAAATATTTTCCTTACTTGTTTAACATCTTAGAATTGGGCCGCTGTCTCTTTAAAAACTCCTCCTCTTTCTGAAACCGCGCCTCCAGGAAGCCGCCGCGACATCATTCCTCTGTTAATCCTTGAACAAAGTCATTGCACTGAGAAGTAGCTCATATAATGAGCTCAGCACATCCACAGTTCTGCAGCTCCCAGACATTTGCTAATTGCTGCTGGCTAGTCTGAAGGAGCTGAGCGGGGCTGCCGCGGGGGGGAGGGGGGGGGAGGGCTGCTCTTTGGAAGCTGCGGCTCTGAGGAGGAGCACCTGAGCATTTTTGCTCAGCTGAAAAACACTTGGGGGTGGTTGCCATGGGAGATGAGAGGATTTCTCAAACACGCACAAAAGAATCGAGGCGACACTCCAGGTATGTTGTTGATGAGGGAAGAACATTATAACATGTTGTAAAGCTACAAAATAAAGTTGATTTTTCATATTTTGACTTTTGAGCTCGACCAGCAAACTATTGTCAGAACTGAGTTTTCCGCTCTATGAAATTTAGGGTAAATGTATTTATATGGCTGACGTGCTTCGGTACAACCTAAGTGATGTTCAAGCAGTTTATGTTTGATGATGTTTAACAAATATTACATTTTCCCTTAAGGGTTGCATAATCCATCGGGTATCAATATTTTCCAGGAATGGAGAAACGATCCCAGCTGGCAGATCCACAGCAGATCTGAGAGGAGCGAGAGGAAATCAATTTCATTTTTTTGCAAAGCATGCCTTCATCCCTACATCGTACGCAGATCCCGGCGTAATATCTCTGTGCCTCAGAGGGGGAGGAGAGACATTACCGCCTTATTTGTGTTTTCATTTTCCATCCAGCTCGCGTTTTCCAGTCGAACTGAAGAGATTTCGAGAGAGCAGGCTGATTGTCTGGAGGTATATTAATATTTTCGTTGGCAAGACTGTTCCGCCGGAGGACAAAAGTGAAACTCCACGATGAAACTTTTCCCTCCGACTTCTAAGAGAGTGTCGGCGGCAGGAAGCTGTCGCTGCTTTTTAACGCCCCTAACCCCGTCCTGATGCGTTTCATTAGTTTCGACCTTCGCACAGTATGTCCGCCTTGAGTTTAAAAATGTTAGATTTTATGAAGAAAAAAAATATAAAAAAATTCTGCATTAAATGGCTGCTAAGTCTGCCTGCATATCAGCCTCCAGCAGAGCCTCTGATCCCAAATGTCACGTTTGACCTGATTTATGCAAGGATTTTTTTTTTTTTTTCAAACATTACAGTCAACGTCATGAATTTATAGCTCCAAATATTTGATTTGTTATCAAACAGAAATTCCTCAGCGTGCTTCATTTTGATGTTGCTCCCTACGGTTTGGCTGTTTGGCAGGACAAGTTGAAGAAAGCTTTGCCTTTAGTACAAAGGCAAAAACTCTTTTTTTTGTTTGCTCATTTTTGATCAGAAGATCTGTGACGTTATCAGTCATCGTTTCCTTTCGGTTGTATGAAGACGTCGGCTTGTTTGAAAAAGAAGTTAAAGCGTCTGGAAGCAAGCGGTTTCTTCATCCGAATCAATGTGGAGCTCGCTTGTTCGAGCCTCCCGGTTGCATCTCAGCAGCCGGTTTGGTGGATCAGCTGATTCTACCGGAACAGTTTTCAAACACCTACAACTTTTCGTTTTCGATTCTGTTGCCCAAGTGCCGGAAAATCCAAGTTTTATCCATTGAGGGAGCTAAATTTGGGATGTACTAAACTGCTAAAATGAGCTAAAACAGAACATAGGTAAAGACGGTGATACAGCGGTGGCCTGAATCAATCTTAGCTGTTCTTAAAGCAAAGACATTTTAATATTTACTACTACAGCATTGTGTTTCACAGCGTTAGCTAACATCAGCTAACGCAAGCGGCCGTCCTCCTACCACTTCCTGTCTTCCTCTTCATTATTTCCTCCAGTAGTAACATCGGGCTGTTGATCGGGCGACTCACTCGTCGTGTGACGCAGGGGGGGAAAATTAAAAAAAAAAAGTGTTTCCATTTCATTTCACCACTCTCTCCCAGCGCATAAAAAACTTTTTTAGCGGAAAAACGCGAGCTTTGTTCCCGTTGAGCGAACTCATCGTCGCATTTTCGATTTGCGGGGACCAGAAAGGCAGCTGGAGTTGTCGTCGAAAGCGGAAGGCTTTTCGGTGTGCTGACGGCGTTGTTTCGCTGTGTTCTTTCAGAATATCAGAGTGCTTTTCAACATCCGCGTGGTGGGAGGGGCCACGTTTCACAACTACCTGTCGCCTCAGGATGGGAGGCCGCTGTACCACCCCGCCGTCGACAGGTGAGAGTTTGTGTTTTGTTTGTTTATAAGAAGTTAAACATTTTCTTTGCACATGAAATGCTATGCGTTGTTCAACTATTCATCAGAATACTCAGTAAATTTTCTCACATTTACTGAGGTTTCTCTCCCATCTGAAAGAAGTATAGTGTTTCAAACTGCTTCTACTCTTCCTGCGGTTGTTCGGTCAAAACCAAGACTAAGGTGAAAGGTCAGAGGGAAAAAAAATCCGATCAAAATTCAGCACTGCGATGACACGCCCAAACATTTTGTTTAAACCAACTGATTATATTGCATGTAAATTCAGTCTAAAGTGAAATCAGAAGATCTTATCTAATTTGACAAAGTCTCTCTTGACGTTTACCAACCCGTCTCTTGACGTTTTGCGTCTCCGCTGCGATCGTGGAACAAGTCGCAGCGTCGCGTCGTTTCTTCACAAATGCAAATCTGCTGCCGATTGTTGCCGTCGTCGTGAAAGAGCTTCCATTTGTGCGGCCTAAGAGGAGTTCGTTCAGCCGCTGAATGGCGCTGATGGGAGCAGAAGCTCTCGGGGTCTTTTGAAATGCAAATGCGTTCGCACGTTGGGATCCCAGAAACTCGTGTGATGACGGCGCCGGAGCCCGAGACGCTGTCCCCGTGGAAACACAAATAATGTGTTCGGAGGACGGAGAAAACCACCGGCGATGTTTCAGTCCACTTTGGTCTTTTTCTGCTGTAGAATGTGAATCTTTGAGATGTAATTTATCACATGGTACTCCTGCCAGGGAGTCATTATTCCCCCAGTTAAAAATTCAAAAATAACATTATTGTGAATGTTTTCTCTTTTGCACACACAATAAATTAAACATAATTTCAAAGGATGATTTAAGGTTTTCCATCCGGAGACGGACTGATGTTTGTCCGCTCTGCTCAGAGCGTCGCCTCCACTGACCAGCCGTGCCAGCTGCACATTTCCGCGCTTCCAGACTCTCGTCTCGTCCCGTTATTAAACATCCGTTGCATCACACAACACCGTGGTGTCTTCACTCTGAATGCAGAGTACCTTCATGGATTATTTACAATTTCCTGCCATGGCATTCCGGCTTTCTTAATCCGGACGATGTTTTCTTGAAAAACAAGTAGTGACTCTGCAACCAATAAAAAAAAAAAAAATGGTCCCAACCATTTTGACTTTGTAGGATATTTTCAAACTGAATTGCAACAGAAAGTTTCTGGTTTCAAAAATAACATAAACTGCAATATCGTATTTGAGATGCTGGTTGTGTCACTGGAAAAGATATGTGTGAGAGTCTGATGTACAGAAGGGATTTTAAATCCAATCAAGCTTTATTTCTGCAGCACTTTAAAACACCCCGACAGAACCAAAACCGTTAACAATAGACATTAAAAAATGAAAGGGAATAAAACCCCAAAATGATCCCGGGGTTGTAACTACAGAGTCGTTGCATTAAATCCTCGTCCGTCTGTTTCTATGTTTTCCAGTGCGTGAGTTACAGTGTTTCTAGTAACTCATTGTGCCTTTAAATTGGCCCTCGAGGACAAAAGGTTTGAGTTGAATGCAAATGTGAAAATCAGACGGATAAAACGTGGATAAAGCACGGCTGCGTGGTAGAAAACGTGGCGGGAAAAGTCAGAGCAGATGGACGAGTTTTAAAGCTGCAGTATGTAACTTTTATAAAATAAAAATGTTTTGTTCAAATTCTCATTATGTTATGGCAGTAGAGTATAAGACAGATAATCTGAGAAAAAAAATCAAAATTCAAGCTCTTCTGCCTTCTCCCTGTATCAAATGCAGAAATTCACCACTCGGTCAGAAACAACCAATCAGAGCCAGGAGGCGGGTCTCAGCGCTGTCAATCATGCTCCTGCTACAGCAAAACAACATAACCAGTTAGCATAGCCATAAATGACGGCGGATAAGTGGTTTTCCTGGAACACTAGGTTGCTTTGCCACTGCTAGCCCATTTAGCAGTGTGTTCATGAGGATGATTGACAGCGCTGAGACACTCCTCCTCGGCTCTGACTGCTTGTTTTTAGCCTGGAGTGATGCATTCATTCAGGAGCACAGCGACGAGGTGCAGAACATCGATCTTTTCGCAGATTATCTATTAGACTTTTACTATATGATGAAAGTTTGAACAAATGTAGAAAATAATAAAATAATATTTTCTGTAAACGTTTCACACTGCAGCTTTAAGAGGTCATTTAAAAACAGATGGAGAGAAAATCATTAAGAGTCGTTCTACATCTTGTACTGTTAAAACCTTTTGTAAAACATTTGATTCAGTGTTGTCAGATCTTAAAACCAGAATAGAGACCCTCAAAAAAAAAAAATAATAATCTGGCCATTAATTGAAAACAGACCCACATTTTTTTCTAAGGATTTCAGAAAGGAAAGATTGGCGTTTTAATGTGCAAAGATGTGTGGGATCTGTAGCTGTTTTTTTAGAGGATGGTGACAACACCTGAGAGCAAAAGAAAAATCAAAAATGCCAAAACTAAAATGTCCCAAAGTGGTGAAACATTCTTTGAAAACATCGAAGAAGAAGCAGCAGCAGAACGGGAAGGACTTAAACGAGCAACAATCTTTGGTTAAAAACGGGCCGAGTCACAGGCTCCGACTGGACAAAAAGTCAATCACGTCTGGCAGCCCGAGTCCCGTCAATCAGCCAGAACCTGGAAGAAAAGAAATGCCACTGATAGTTGTCTATTTTTGTGAAATTATTTGTTGTCGTCATTGCTGTTCTTGGCTAAACATGCATTATGTACGCTGACTCCGCGGCTGACGGATCCCTCTTGCTTCTAACTGAACGCATTTTTCAATTTCTCTTCTTGTGTTTAGATCAACGTGTTCTGGTCCAGAATGAAGAGCCGTAACATTACTGACACCTAGTGGTCAGAAAGCTGTAATACGTTACAGATTCTGGCACCCATTTACAGAAATCTCAGCAGTTTCAGGCTCCTAATAATTTATTCAAACGTTTTTTTTTTCCCCTCCAAAATAAACAATTCAATACATTTTGGAAACATGAACTGAGTGGATAGTGTGACTTTATTGGCTTTTTTTTTTCTAAGACACAAATATAAACACATATGCAAGTTAGATTTCAACCTGATACCTTTTATAGTACGATAAAGTCATTTTTATTTATTATTGGGTTTTTTTTTTTCATTTTGAGCTGGTCTGGGATACTGGATCTCAGACCAGCCTGTGTTTTCCTGGAGCAAAAGCTGAAATTTGCTAACCACGATTGATTAGTGGGAGCCAGAGAAAGGATGAACGTCTTCATCTGAAATGTTTAATTTGTCCATTAGGGCCCTGAAGCTGTGCGGTTCCGGAGGGCCTCCCCACGTGAAGCTCATCATCGAGTGGGAGCACAGAGTCAAAGACTGGTCAGTGTGTCCCTCTGTCCCTCTGTGACGCCTTGCTGCATCGGTTCGTACGTTTTCTCTGACGCTTTTGTTTCTTGTTGTTGTTGTTGTTGTTGTGGTTGCTGCCGGCTGCCAGCCTGTTCGGTAACATCCACGAGGAAGTGGTGAAGGACGGAGACAGCGTCCGAAACCTGCAGCAGCAGCACGTCCAGCAGTTCAGCTGCACCTTGGACGAGTGCTTCCAGCTCTACACCAAAGAGGAACAGGTGGAACTGCGTTTTTTTTTCCCATCCAGTTCCTAGTGCGAACATCGTAGTTCACTGAAAATAAGACAAAACTGGCATAAAAGTAACTTTTCAGGAAGACGTAGGAGCTTGTTTTAAGTCAACAATTCCTTCATATTGGTGAAAATGTTTTTCTCACAGGCAGATTTCACTTCTAATAAGACATTTTCCCGACGTTATACACTTAATGTGTACATAGCATATCCATAGAAAACCTAATGCCTATATTTTACTCTCTTGAAATAAATGTTTTTCCAGCGCAAATATGTTAGTATACTTGAAGTAATAATACTATTAGTACTAACTCACAAGTAACATTTCATCTTGATTTAGGTCAATACTTTCTTAATATTGTTTTTAAATATCTACTAGTTCCACTGGCAATTTTATTTTACTTATAAATGGGTAAAAAATGTTAAATTGAAAAAAGAATTGCGAGTGGAAATAGTACTCTACCTTTTTTTTAATTCAATATTTAGGAATTATTGAACAAAAGCCTGGTAAGATTTTGTGTTTTTCTGTTTTCCTGCCACTTTACAATTACACACTGCATTGCCTGTCTTGGTTCGTCTCCTGAAATAAACGTGACATTTTGTGACCGTGACTTGACGAAACGTGAACGCGTTCGATTGGAATGAGCGATTCTGCCACGCGTGGGCCTCCCGTGGATTTCCTCCGTCCAACCAACTCCGTGACTTTGTCCTCTCCCTCTTCGTCTTTCCGTGCCTTCCCTGGGATCAGCTCGCCCCCGATGACGCCTGGAAGTGCCCGCACTGCAAGCAGCTGCAGCAGGGCATGGTGAAGATGAGCCTGTGGACGCTGCCGGACATCCTCATCCTCCACCTGAAGCGCTTCAGGCAGGTGGGCGAGCGGCGGAACAAGCTCACCACCTTCGTGCACTTCCCCCTGGCGGGCCTGGACATGACGCCGCACATGGTGAGCCGCAACAACGGCCCCCACCAGGGCCCCCTGCAGGCGGGCTGGAAGCACTGCAGGCGGCCTGACCAGGCGCCGCCGGACTTCCTGTACGATCTCTACGCCGTCTGCAACCACCATGGAGGGATGCACGGCGGTCACTACACAGGTCTGGATTCCTTCTGGGGCTGAAACGATTCATCACGATTAATCGCATTAATCCTGCCTTTTTTTGAGTTTGTGTACTCCTGTTGACAATTAATCGATTGATAAATTAGTTTAAAATAATTTCAACAGTTAATCATGATTAATCTAATTGATCCTGATCAATCTGATGAATCATGATCATTGGTGTTAATCGTGATTAATCGTCTTAATCATGATTACCTGCTTTTTTCGCGTTTGTATCTTGCAGTTGACAATTAATCGATTACTAAATCAGTTTACAAATATTTCAACCATTAATCCTATTAATCACGATAAATCCAGTTGATCTTGATAAATCGGGTTAGTCGTAATTAATCGTTGCAGTAATGTCAACTGATTTAGCAATCAATTAATCGTCAAACTCAAAAGAAGAGAATATATGCATTTGAGATGAGAAACCTTCTTTGTCTGTAAATATGTTTTACCCAGAATTCCTCACGTCTCATAGTTTTAGCTTCATGCATTTAAGGCAATAAATTGTTTTCATAGTATTTCTTTAAAAAAGGGATTTACTTATTTGTTTATTTTCATCTTATAATTGAAGAAACTAAGAAGAAGCTCAAGTGGTAAAATGAAAATTCTGCTGAATTTTAGCCATGTTCTCCAAATCAATCGATTCGTCGTCAGAATAATTGATCACCAAAAATAATCGTTATCCACATCCTACTTTTTTTTTTTTTTTTTTTTTTCTCTCACCGACACGAACCCTGATTTTTCCATTTGACCTGTAAGTCACGCGCCTCTGTTTCCCGTTGCTTTGGTCGCAGCCTTTTGTCGAAACTCAGTCGACGGTCAGTGGTACAGTTACGACGACAGCACCGTGGAGCCGGTCCCGGAGGCCGAGGTGTGCACACGAGGAGCTTACATCCTCTTCTACCAGAAAAGAAGCACCATCCCTCCCTGGTCTGCCAGTTCCTCCCTCACTGGTTTGTCCCTCGTCTCGGTGGTTTGTTTTGGGTTTTCATGTGAAATATATGCAAAAAAAACAACAAAAAAACAATTTGGTGTTTCTGGTCAGGTTCCACCAGTTCATCCACCTCTGACCACTGGCTGGTCCGGCTGAACGGGGGAAGCAGTGGCAGCGGCAGCGTGGCCTCAGGGGTTCCCAGTCCGGCTCTTTTGGAACCGGGATTTGCCCCGGAGTCTCCCGAGTTGCCGGTGTTTGGAGACGAGCCCAACAGAGGAGTAGAAGGAAGTGAGTATTAAGAAGAACGGAAACTCCCGACCGTGATTTATGTCGATGCGGTTTCACCGTTTCGCTGTACCAGGTGTTGGACGTGAAACTCATCCAAAACCTCAAACCACATTTAGAAAAAAATTCGGTAGCTTTGGCAGTCCAGCTACACTCAAAACATTGTAACAATGTTGATATCGAGTTGTAGTGCAGAAATATTTCTAGTCCCTAAACTTTGGGTTCTTAGTGGATTTTTATGTGACTCATCAGCACAGAATAGTAAATTTTATTGAACTGATCCCTCAAGATTTTCTGATTGTTTGTTTCATTTTATTTTTTTGCATTAAAATCGCTGATGTTGTTTTGCTGCTTTAGAAATTTCACAATATTTTCTCCCGGTAAATCCATTCAAAAACCGACATATGGAAGAAAGAAGATGGGGGAAAAAAAATGACAAGAAGACAGATTGGACACACACATTTTCATGCTCTAAATAACTTCAATATCTCGATTTTTGTTACTCTCCATGTCAGTGATGGGCTGTGATAAAGTATAGAAGAAGTAAGAAACACTGCCACCTGCAGGTCAGAGTTAGAAGTCACGTAAACCCAATGGTTTTGACCATTCTTGTGGAAAATTAGCAATAAATGAATATATCAGGTTTTGGTGAGCACATACCTGACGTTTAATGTGTTTTTCTAGATGGCTCCCATCAGATGATGCGAGGTACCAAGGTTAGGAGCTTGAGCATGAGATCACCTGCCAAACCCAAGGACGCCCTGAACAAAGTTCTTCCACTGCGTTGGTCTTTTGGGTCCAAAGACCGCATAAAGCACCCGGCGCAAGTCCAGTCTGGAGAGCTGGTGGAGTACCTGGAGTCTGGACGCCGGCCCAGATGCACCAAAGACCCTATCATCACACTGGTGGCCACTCCGCCACAGAGGAGAGTCCTTGACGTGGGACGGGACTGCAGCTCACCCGGTGGCGGCAGCCTCAGCTGCACGGACCGGCTCGGCTGTGACGCTTGTTACTCCCCCAAAATCCCAGAGGGGCAAAGGCGAGCCTGTCTGGAAAGAAACGCAGGCCAAGGATCCGATAACCTCCGTTCAAGAGATGACGATGGGTTGAGGCAAGGATCTTTATCTAAGAGACTGAGAACTGACCAGGTCAGGGCGCTGGACTTCCACCTGCAGAGAGGGGGCATTCTGGGTGGCCATATAAGCCACAGCGCTCCTCCCAGCAGAGAGTCGACGCTTAGAAGAGCCACCGTTCAGGCGACTGGCCTCACCAGCGCCCAAAAAGACTTACCACAGATGACGGAAGGCAGGAAGGCCCCAACAGGAGACGAGGGTCAGAGCCAAGAAAATCTCTTGTCGTTTTTCAAGCCGGTTTTGATGAACAAAGACATTCCTAGGACCCCGGGCAAGGAACAAGTGAGACAAATGAACGGCCACGAACATCTTGGAAAACTAGCGAGCAGTAACTTAGCCAAGCTGTCGCTTTCCAACGGGACTCTTCCGGCGCCAGGCAGCAGCAGCGTTACCACCTGCGACGGCCACAGCTGCAAAGCCCACCCGCTCAGTGGAAAAGCTGCTAATCAGGAGTCTGTGGACATCCAGCGGGCTCACAGCTCCAGCAACATCCAGACCAAGCTGGATTTCACGTTTCGCAGATGTGCCTCCCTCCAGAGGAACGGGGAGGTGGCGATCCCTCAGGCGCACCGTGTCCTGCTGTCAGACAAGCCTGGCTACTCCACGCTGCAGCGGACGCGGTACAGCACCACCTCCCTGGGTAGGCAAAGAGGTCTCCATGAACGCTGGCAAAGATGTGTGGAAAGCCTTGAAGCAGATTCCTGTTTAGTAATCTCACACTGAGAAACGAGGAAGAAGAAGTCAGTGATTAATTTGAGCAAATTCATTCTGTATAGGGGGGATTGTTGACACCTCTGCTGTTAATAGAGCGATAGTGGCTAAGCTGGTATGGAGTTCGTCGTGTTGTAGATGGGTTGCAGGTTTGAATCCCTGCTATATCCATTTCTTTTTACCGTTGTGACACCGTCTTCGCCCCAGGCTAGCTGTGGCTACAATGTGGCTTACCGCCATCAATCATAAAACTTTGTCAATATTTAGCTAATGTCTAAAAAAAACACAATTTCACAATTGCCGTGTTTCTGTTACATAAGAAACGCAACTTAAGTCTCCCTTAAAATAAGTCTGTTAACGCGACGAGTCGTTCAGAACCATGCTGCGCCATCCTCCTCCTGTGACTTCCTGTTGCCTCCTTCGTCTTTTCCGCCAGTAGCAACAAATGGTTGTCGATCGCATGACCCGGTCGATGCGAAAAAAGCTTTTTTTCCCGTTGCAGTTTTTGTGAAAAACTCAAATTTCCACGTCATCATAGTCCAAAATAACTTTGCATTGAAAAATGTTTTTTTTTTTTTTTCAAAATTTTTACGTTTCCATTTCCATGTATTTATTTTTGAAATTCCAGTTTGTGTGATTCTAAGGTCAATAAGAAGAAAAAAAAAAGCAGCCAATGTGTGTATAAATTAGTGAATGATTGATTGTAGTTTAAAGAAGCTTTGGAGTCCTCAGACTTGAAAAACCGCTGTGGCAGCAGGACAATATTATTGTCTACTGCATTTGGGTTAAAGGAACATATGGGTTTGTGACTGAAACGCTCCGAATCCGCATGTAGATGAAATGTTTTTCACCTCTCTCACCGTCCTGCCCACTGTGTGTGTCAGCAGAACAGGTATGGGTCGACTTTCGGCGTATTAATCGTTAGCTTAAGGAGTCAGACCTCTGAGTTACGTCATATCCAGTGTAAGGCCTTTCACACGTCTTTACTAACAGATTTGCCTGCATCTGTTTTAATGGTCATTGTGACACTTATGAAACTAATGATTGGGTTTGTTTGTGTTTTTTTTTCCTACACAAGTGCCCATGTGACAGCCAAGAATGACGGCCAGACAAAAGGACCTCTCACCTGGCGGCCAGAGAAGCGCCCCCTGCTGGAGGCATTGCTCACCGCAAACGACATCTCTACTTTTTTTTTTGTTTTGTTTGTTTTTTTAATTATTCTTATTTAATCTTTTCATTGTACTGTTTTAGGTTCTTACCTGTGTGTGTCTTAAACTAAATCTATGCAGAGTTTTAAAAAGAATCTGAGGGAAATTACTAGTCCGCCCCCCCTCCACTCACTCTTTTCTCACAATGTTTTTGCTGGGTTTTTTTTTTTTTTTTCTTTTCTTACTGTCTGTTTGAGTGAATCGTCAGCGTTTGGGGGAAAACGAGAGCGATTTGTGAATGCTCTGCGCTTGGGCTTCCGCGCAGGAAGTTGTTTTTCGACGAGTGCGGTTTGTATTGACGTGTAGGAAAGAGATATTTGCTGTACCGGTGGGCCGGCTTATTAAAAGACCACAACAAAGTACTAACACTGGCCTAAAAATTAAAACACTGGACAAAAATAGTTTGCTGTTATAGAGTCCATTTTTAAAACGATTTATTTATCAAATTAATGTATATATATAGATCTATATTATTAATGCACTTCTTTAAATGATTTTATTCTTTTTTTTTGTTAACAGGCGACTAACCTGTCGGATGGCGTATGGAGGCGGTGGCACATGCTATTTTTTAAGCGTTTGATACGTGGAGATGCGGAAAATTATCCCATAAGCAGACCTTCCTGACTTTTGATGTTTCGTGGACCGATGCAGCAAGAGTTTGTGCGTTAGAAACGATTCCGTCGGAAACCAGCAAATGTAAAAGGAAAAAACAAAAACAAATAAGCAAATGCATCTGCCCCCCTCTATTGATACGACGCGACTTTTTCACATTTTGACCAACACGAGGTAGTGTCTGCGGTTTAAACCTTTGCACAGTATCTCAGTTGCGTTTATGTCTGGGTTTTAACTAGGCCGTTCTGACACAGGAACGTCAATCTAAATAATTCCAAAGAACATCAATAGCTCAAAACTATTCACACACCTGGTGGATTTGGGTTTAAAGTGATTTTTTTTTTTCTTTCTTTCGACCAGAACAAAGAAGGCAGAATCCTGACTTGAATCTGATACTGACGCAGTTCAAAATTAGGGTGATGGCAGGGAGAACTCATATAAAATCTGTCATATGAGATCCTTTTAAAAATGTCTACAATGCGACGCAATGTGGAAAAGCTGGTGTGATGATAGGAAAGTAAAGACGCACTCATACGAAACTCATTACAAAGGCTCCCGGCGTAATCCCCATAATAAATATGCAAATGGATATGAGTTAGCTGATGGCTAAGAGAGTCCCAGACGACCTGCAAAGCAATAAGTGAGAGATTTAATATTCCAACCCAGTTGTAAGGATGTAAATGTGTGAAGTGCAGTGAAATTCCGGTTCTTACAAATTATAACTATCAACAAAGGACTGGATCCAGGAGCAGCTTTTGGAGCGTCTGTTTTTTTCCCCCGTTTGTGATCGAAAGAGGGAATTATTCCGTGCAAATTCACTCCGCAGCCGTAGAAGCGGGGTAATCGTGGTTCATCGGATTCTCACGGCTTGTTTGGGTGGTGAAGGTCGTCCGTCAACGCACAGTTCGTAATGCACGTGGTTCACAGTCTTCAGTCGTAAATATTCTGTGTCTGTCAGGCTTTTTATTTTTTTTTTTTCCCCTGTCAGGAGTGAAACTCAAAGGGAGGATGGCCACGGTTTTGATTCATTTTCAACCTGAGTATTTTTCAGTTTTTGTCATTTTTACGCGCTTCCTGATCTCTCGTTTGCCTCTGAGGAATATCAATCTACGTCTCCGGCTGTAAGAAAAAGGAAGGATGCGATGAGACATTATTTCTGAAATTTGGTTAGATTATATTTTAGTAACGTTTTTTTGGAAGAAAAAAAAAGAAGAAAAAAAAAAAGTCTACATTTTGTACCTAATTTGTAACTGTGCAATTAAAGGACCAGACTAAAACTGTATGTTTCACATGACTTCATATGCTCAGAATGTTACATGGAGGAAAGTGCGTTTAAATTTGGACACCTGCACACGCAAGCCTTTGTGTTGGACTGTCCATTATTTGTGCCGCAATGCAAGTTTTAACGATTGCAAATTAAACACAGCCTTTCTCACAAATGTCTTCCGTGTACGGTGTGATTTATGACGCGTGCTAATGTTTTGAGTGTGAGCATGAGAGTTTTATGCGCCAAATATCTCTGCACCGAATACCTAGTGACCAATATTTCTAATTCTACCCAAAGCGATGGCATGAATAAATAACATGAATAAAATAACCCGACATAATCTGCATATTGCCCAATTTCAGCAACAGATATTTCTCTGCATTTAGTGTATTCAAACATGAGCAAGTACTCCCAAAAGGAGTCTCTATTGGACTGCGTGTGTAAAACATCTATTGAGACCAAATCCAACAGGACTATTTTGTTTTAAGGTTGAAATTTTCTGGGTTTTTGTTCTGTTTCGTAAGAAACATCTTTCCAGTTTACAGCTCCAAATTTGGGGGTTTTTTTCTGCTGTTTTGCACCTTGAAACTTGGAAATTTCAACTTCAGAATAAAAATATTACAGCTTTAATCCCCCAATCTGTCATGCAGTTCTAAAAGCCACAATAATAAATATATAAACAAATAAACATTCATCTTCTTCAAAATATGTGACCACTGCCATTTGACACTTAGTCAAGTTCTACTTTTATTCATAAATAGGAAGGCAGACGTCAAAAGATGCAGAAAGTGTCTTGCCTTGTACCTCACTTCTTTTCGTAAGTGAATAAAAGCCTATTTTAAAACGATGTTTTTCAAGAACAGCATTTGTGTTTGCGTCAGTATGACGCGATTACCTGAAAAAAGAAGAAACAAATTGTTTTTCATTGTCGTTTTTATTGTTGTCACAATAGTACCGCCGCATGTAGTCGCCGCAGCGTCACTGCATCTTGCATGCAATCTGGGTGTAATCTGGCGGCACACCGGGAGATCCATCTCAACTCGAGACGCACGGCCAAGAACGAAGACACAGAATCTGGTTGCGTCGTGAGTTCCCGCGGCGGCAAACGCTCCGTTCGGTTTCCCAAACGGCGAGCGTTGGGCGGCAGCAAACCGGGCCGTGGAGCTGTTTCTTTAACTCCCCTTTCTGTTCCGCCTCTTCAAGCGCACCGTATCACATGTGGTGTTCCCAGTCGGACTGCTGATTCAGCTTCCAGTCAGCTCTTCTTTCACAATCAGGCCTCATCCGCCCTCCACACATCACCAACAGACCATGACGCATCTGACTTCACGGACCAGTTCCAAAAAGCTGATTTGTTGCCACCATTACAATAATGGTTCTAATAAAACTTGAAGCTAGTTTTGAACACCCCAGGCTTGATATGTTGCGTTCAGTTGTTAAATCTTGTTATGGTGAACCTTGGGTTTAATAGTCATCTCTGAAGAGCTGCTGGCTAACCTTTTCACTTGTGATGACAACATCTGCCTTAGAGGAAGTTTTTCTTTATCTCCTGTGGTTAGGCTGGACTGTTAGGCTACACAACAGAGCAATATCACACGTCAACCAGCCACATAGGGTGAGGTTGCTGAAATTCTGGCACAGTCGGGACCTCGTAATGTACAGAACGGCATGTACGCCGTCATCTGCTGCCCGAAATGCAACATTAAAATGCGAGATATTTTCTTTGAGACTCTCGTTGAATCTGGAGAACAAATCAGCTTTCGCAGGCTGCCAAATTACTAGATGTACAGTCCACCGCTGAGCGTAGTTACTTTAATGGTCCTCCACTGTTAGATAAAACCATTTTTTACTGTTGGGCGTATGAAATATTCATGCAATGAGTTGCAAAAGGCTTCCTAATTCTCGCTGCCCGTCGCAACAAACCCACATGCTGCACGAGGAAATGCAGGATCGCAAAGACGGTGTGGTTCATTCTTTCCCAGTAGCCGCATTGCAGGGGCAAAATATCTGGGTACGTACAAAACCAGAACTCTCCCTCAAGATTGTTTGAAGCGTCAAAGGTGATCTTAACACTTAAAACATACGGTTTGAAAGGCAAACGTCTCTCTGTCATCGTGTCTAGGCTAGACTCTGACAGACGGTGTTTCCTGAGGACACAAGGCCGTTCAGCGGTGACAGATGGCTGTTTAGTGGTGAGCGCAGTTGGCCAAAGACGTTCTTGCACAACTAAAATGACCGGGGCAGCATGTGTTACATTACAGCATCTCTTTAGACCAATGTGAATGCGATGGAAGAAAGTTGTGTGGTGCTGCTTTCCTTCCTTCTTGAACCTACTGCAGCAAGAGCAGGAGACAGCCTGCTGCCTGACCCCTTTATCCAAATATTGGTCTGACAAATATGTAAGTCAATTGAAATGTTGTCTGCACCCTTTATAGAACTGGACAGCCTGAGAGACAATGTACCTTCCAAAATACTGATATAGATTTGGTCACTTAACAAACACATTCTAACGTACTTACTGAGATTTTTCTGACAGGCCAAAACATCCCTCTCTAACTAATTGAAAAAGACGAAGAGAGGGTTATGTGGTTATCATTTTTGGAAACGGATGAAAATCTGAAAAGTATATTGGAGATCTGAAGGGAGGCATCATGCAAAATTTAGGGTTTTTTTTTGCTTTATATTATGCTACAGTGACATTCCCTCTTCAAACACACAGAGTGTTGCTTTGATTCATTCATGCATGTTTGAGAAACCCATGAATCTCTCATGTCAATCATTCAGGAGCCCCTAAACGCCCTCTTGGGTCATCGGTCTAGCTGAACACCCCTCCCCCGGCATCCTCTCCACACTGCTCCTTCAGACTAGCGGCGGCACCTGGAGGAACTGCGCGTCTGCTTACCTTACAAACTACTTCTTAGTCCAACACTCTGAGAAACGACTGCAAACGCCATCGTGGAGAAGCAGTGTTGCGATGATGTGCTGAAAGTGGAGTGTTGTAAAGGAGCTTGTTAAAAAAGACCCAAACCAACTTGTGCGTCATAAACAGCTGCAATGCAAAGTCGAATTTCTGTTAAGTTTCCTTTTGATAAATACAGCATCTTCATAACAACTGAAGATAACACAATGAGTCGATTGTGCTATAAAAGTGGCCTTATTTTGGTGGGAATCTCTCTATATATATGATATTATTGCTCTGCCTAAACATTTTTAGTTCCATTTATCAGGCTCATGCTGGTTCCCAGCCACCATCAACTAGGATGGTGGTTTCATTACTGGTTAGGGTTAGAGTTAGGATGACCTATATCAAACTGCAAACAGGACCTGTTCCAGTTTTCCTTCAGTTCTGAATTTCTCTTTGCTACTAGTCCATATGAGCCAGATTTGAGGAGTACATGACTAAAAAAAATGTATTTTAAGAAGAAGTAGCTTCACATCATCGTACTGTTGTTTTTACTCTTACTTGAGTAAAAACATGTTCAAATAGTGCTACTCTAACTTGAGGAGAATTTTTTGGGGGAGTACTCTATCGCACCTCTAGATTTAATGAAGTCCATTTGTAACGCACGCAATCAAGCGAACACAAAGAACCCTCGTCAATATGCAGGAACCCCAATGTGCCACTTGGGGGCAGCATTGTAAAGGTATTCCAACATCCCCTCCGTTCCAGACCAAAATTAAAAGCAGATGTGCGAAGAAAGAAGAAAAAAAATGAAAGCAATACAAGACGGCCAAACATCCCAACTAGCGATCAGATAACATATCATTAGACCCACTCAGTTCGCCTATTTTCTGACCGAGGCTATTAAAACATATTTGAAGCGCACAGAGAAAAATTCAGTGGCTCTCTTTGGAGTTAACAGGCAGGGAAAGTTGAGCCAAAGTGTAACCCACTGTAATTCCTTGTAATTTGACACAAGCACATGTAATGTCTGCTGTCTTCAACTACTTCAAACTAATAACACAAACTACAGTCAGTTTATATCGGTTAAAAAAAATTATATATATATATATATATATATATATATATATATATATATATATATATATATATATATATATATGTATATGTATATGTATATATATATATATATATATGTATATTTTTTATTTATTTTTTTTTTTAAGCAGGAGCGATTATCATGTTTTTTTTTTTTCACTGGCAGTGCATTTCATAAAGTTCTACATGACCAAAGTCAGTGGGCGGGGCTAATACTTCTTTAGTCGCGGTAATTGGTCAACAGTTCAGTTGCTGTCCGGGTTGGCCAATCGCATGAAACATGGCGATAGCTCTCATTGTTTCATCACTGACAGTATTACAGGAAATATTAAGCGGGTAAGAGTCGGCATAACTATTATTATCACATGGAAAGCTCGAAATTTAAATATTTGAGTAGTGGTGTGAAAAAAATAACTTAATAAGGTATTTTAGGAATGTTTGACTCAAATGTTAATTATGGTCGTTTGTTATTTATTCAGCGTATTTACCGCATAGAAACGCATTTAAAATGTCTTTGCTGTTTCACTTTATTATTATTATTTTTATTATTATTATTTTTATTATTATTATTATTATTATTATTATTAATAAATTGTGACACTTTTATCCAACGAAACAATCATACAGATTGACAGGGCGGAGCTGAAAAGCAGTGAACTGCTCCACGGAAGGAAGCGGAAATAAACGTCGAAAGCCTTCTGCTACCAGCTAGCTCCGGGCTCACAGGACAGGGCTGTAAGCGACGCTGTACATACTGTGGGGGTATCTCTTTAGAGGAAGCTGGGAGAGCGTCAGACGCAGCGGGGTTTTTTTTTATTTTGCTTTTTACTTGGACGGCTTCGAAACGGAATAGTACAAGTGGTAAGACGCTCTTCTGTTGTTTTTTTTCCTCCCCGTTTACGCAGACAAAACGTGTGGTCCGGTCATTTCTCGACGGTTAGTCAAGTTCGGCAGTGTTCCGAGCTAGCTGCGCCTCTGCGCTAGCAACAACAGCTTGCGCTATGAAAGGTGTTTTCTTCCCTTTTCACGTTTGCCAGCATTTCCCCGGTAGGGGCCTAAGTTATTTGTTAATGTTTCGGTTTCTCGTCGTTTCCCCCTTTCACCACATCTTCCGTGAAAACGTCGACGTCAGTTAGCCGCCGGTTGAATTAGATGGGAGTAAGTTTGAGAATCGCATCGCAGTTATTGTTGCCAGACCGTTAGCCGGCATGCTAACTCTAACGTTCTAGAACAGTGGGCGCAGTCTATTCCCTGGAACGGAATCGATCTTTTCTTCTTCTTCTGTTTTTTTTTTTGTGTTTCCTCACTTAAAGCCCAAAAAAGTCAAGAGGAAACGGTTCGAACGTGCCCCGTCGTCTAAAACGGGACAGACACGAATCCTCATGGCCTGGGAGTCGGAATGCTGATGGCGTTTGAAATTTTTGAGGGCATTTTAATGACCCGTTTCTCTTGTCGAACCTCGGCTGCCAAACGTTTGTGACGGTACAACTCATTTAGCCGTGTCTGTTCCCCTGCTGCTAAAATAGTTATGCATACCGTTCATATATCCTGACACGGGCTGTTTTTTTTTTTGTTTGTTTGTTTGTTTTTTTGTGTGTTTTTTTTAAACTCCACGTTAAGATCTATGGTTTGAACTGCTCGGTGACAGTTTGCGTTTATGTCTGCGTCCGTTTTGATGGACTTAATTGCATCAGGGCAGTATTAGTGGAAGCTCATCAAAACGCTACCCGGGAAGACAACGTAATAGGATAACGCACCTTTTATCCTCTAACTTCTAGGTTTAGTCACCGTGTCGTTCTCGGCTCGGCTTCACAATCAGCTGACTTTTTTTTTCTTTTTTTTTTTCTTCTTTTCGTATTATCTGGTGGTTTCTGTTCAGGAAATGGTGTTGGAATTATCTCTGATTGTAGTAAAAATGTAATTTTTTCATTTTTTTTTTTTATTTTTTTTTTGCCTGTTGACAACGGAAGTGGCTGTCTTACGCAAATCGTAATTGGATGCAGCGATTGGAGGGACTTGTTGAAGAGTTCCCAATCACAAACAAGCTCTGACCTGCTGATTCTGTTTTCAGGAGATTCCAATTTTGTCTTCCAGAGCTATACATTATGACACACTCCTCTTTGGGTCGAGCCAGACCTTTTCCTAACTCTGTTTTTTAAAAATTCATCTGTCACAAAACCTACATTTTACTGTAATCATTTTTTTTAACTATGAAGCCAGCGTATAAGTGTGCTCTGCTTTGTGTCTGTGATCACATGTCACACATTAAACCTTGTTTTTGCAACAGATGTCAGTATTTAAATCCCATTTTAAAAAAAATATCATTGCAGTATTCATCAGATTTCTCCTCGTTTTTCTTCCTTGGAAGCTGATTTAGTCGACGTTCTTGTTTTCCACGCGTCAAAATGCAAGATGACTCAAATCACACGACTGTCTGCAAACAAAATCGTCTCGCTTAATGTTTAATAGAAAAAAGGATCTTTTTTTAAAAATTATTCTTATTTTTTGCTGTCGTTTGGGTTAACTATTCCTTCCTTTCCTGCAATCGCGCAGGAATTTAAAGTGGCCTTTATGTCGAGCTTGATTATTAATAATTGATGTCTGGACGACGGCCAGCGTCACACAGTGGGACACACACACACAGAGAGAGAGAGAGAGATATGAATCTGTTGCGTTGCTGCTTTTCCGGAGTCGGCATGATTTGCAAGATCAGACTTCTAGTTTATGATTTTAAAAATACCACTATTCAAAAGCGAAATCATCCGGTTCCGTTTATCGTGAGATTTCATCATTATTCTGAGTATTTTTGTAGTTTCAAGAAATGTCTTGTCAACTGCGTTTTCAAGGACCGTCAAATTTTCGTGACATAAACGAGACTTGCAAACTCACAAAGCGACGACGTGGGCATGAGGTCCTAATGGAACAATATCTTCATCAATTATTGATAATCTTATCCTCTCAGTTATGACAGGGATTATGGATACAACGTTTATCTGAATTTTGGACACAGACTGAAGCCAAGATTTGCTAAACTAACTTTACTAATCATTTTCAAGTAAATGTGTCTTTAGATTCATTTGTTTTTGTCTCTGTCCAGTAAAACTGGGTGTGTAGCAAGCTAATATTAGCCGGTTAAGCTATCAGCCTGTGGTAGTTGCTTAACAGAGATGCTGCTCACTATGCTATCTGTAGTCATTTTAAAACAGTGCAACTTTACAAACTGTTAAGTTTGATGCTCCTTTAGTTCCCTTTAATTGATTTTTTTTTCCTGCTTCAGCCAGCTGACCGACGGTGTGCAGCAGCGTGTGGGCTGCTTCGCACACCTGTAGAAAACTCGTGAACTCCTCACCACTTCCGTTCTTTTAAATGGCATCTCATTTAAAAGAACAGTAAATAAAAAATTCTGCTGAGCCCGTTTTAATAGGAGCTTCACTTCCTGAAGTGAAACTTAAATGTAAAATTTGCAACTAACAAGTTAGTCTAGTGGAAGCTTGGGAGACGCGTCTCTTAGCAACCGTAACCACGCACAGGGCTGCAGCTGGATTTTTTTTTTTTGGACTGTAAAGTATTGCAGCTTCAACATTCAAAACCTTTCAAAATGGGCTCTGAGGAGACTGATGTGTTCTCTGTCGCCATGGAAATACTGAAAGCTGATGTCCAAGCTTCCTTCTAATAATATTGCTGAAGATGTCATGTATTTTAATGAAAAATGAGCAAAATGTTGCGATGCTAAGCATGGATGCTTTCATTGTTGTCTGCGAGCAAAAATATAAAACTCCCCATAATTACATTGACGGTAAATATGAACCGCAAAGGAGACGACTGACTGAAAATGTGAAATGTTTAGCCTCCTCCGAACATAAAGGTCCACTTTTAATATAATAATTATTTAATTTAATAATTCCACTTTTAATTATTAAATTAAAAGTGGACCTTTATGTTTGGAGGAGGCTAAAAAATTTAAAGTTTCTCAAATTTCGACCCCTCAAACCCCCCCCTGTCAGACTTGGCTCCCATTTTTCAACGCCGATGTTTCCTCATAACCGTGATCTCTCGTGCAGTCACTCCGCAAAACAGAAATCCGAGCGTAACTGCGCTGTCCCGTGTTTGCAGGTGCTGTCCTGTGACCTTTATGTAAGGTCAAAGCCCTACAGGAACGGGTCATCGACGGGAGGAGAGACTCGGAGAAAAGCTGACGACCACGGAGGCCCGGACAGCGCGTCGGTTTCGAGACAGAAGACTAACCACAGCCGAGTTGTTTAGCCGCGAGTCGCCAGGACCATGGAGGCCATCGCCAAATACGACTTTAAAGCTACTGCCGACGACGAGCTTAGTTTCAAACGCGGAGAGGTCCTCAAGGTAAGCGTCAGCTTGTTAGTGGGCTGATGAATGGACAGGCGTATGTGTGTATGTGTGTTAGGAAAACATGAAATGTTGGAGATTATTCATCTGGTTTTGTTTTGGATTTAAATGGAGACTTGACAGCAGAGGTGATCTGAGAAAAGCTGCGCTGAAAAGAGTGAATGTTTTCTCCTGTGCTGCTAATTCTAGCAACTTTAATGCAGACTAAGTAAAAAAAAAAAAAGGCTGGATTTTTATTAGACGAAAGCAATCATTAAAATAGAAGGTAATTATTGTACAAAGGCAGCCAAATTGAAGTTTAGAGACTTAACAATTTAAGGAGTTTTTCTGGATCTACTTAACGATTTATACTTCCTGATGCATTTGTTCACAAAATGAGATTAAAATAGAGTCCGTTTTCACTTGAATTCAGTTTTGATTCTTCTTGCCTTCTTTAAGGATCCTAATTTCTGTTCTTGGCTGCAGGTTTGATCAATTTTCTCTCTGGAGAGTCAGCCGCAGTCCGTAGTAAAGACAGAAATAAAAGGACTACTGTTAAGCTTCCAATTGATTAAATTGGGTTAGCTTAAGAAGAACACTAAAAAGCCACTCGGCTCTGAGGGCTTTTAATGGAATCCGTTTGTCCGAACAACAAAATGCTTCCACAGGCAGCGCTGGATTTGCATTGATGCAGGGAGGAGTTGGCTCCTTGGTTTGGCTTTTACGGAAAATTATGCACTTCAAACAATGTCAGATGTAAAATATTTTTATGTAACACTGGGCGTCAAGGATTACTTTACTGTTCTTACAGGGGGATCAGTGCTGTTTCAGCAGAGAGCATTGGAAAGACTTGTTATCTCAGCAGGAGGCCTGAAAGCACAGAGAAAGTCAGCATAGAAACGCTGAGCCAAACGGTGAAGAGAAAGCATTCGATTCCTCTTAATTTTGACCGTTTTTTCTAAAATTGCTGCTGCTTCTTTTGTTTTTGGGTGTTTTTTTTTTCTGTTTTTGTTTTTTTTTAGCTGGACAAAAAGTCGACAGGGAATACACCTTTGTATTTTTTTTAAAAATAATTATTATTTTTTTAATCATAATTTTTGTTACAGAATTGGATAACATGTATTAGTCGGTTTCCGTGGAAATGTGATCAGTGATTACCAAGGCAGGGGTCACTAATCAACAAATATTTGGTCTTTTATGTCTTGTTGGGAAATAAATGAAGTAACAAAAAAAAAAAAAAAAACCAGTAAAAGGATATTTAAAGGGTGTGCCGATTAATCGGCCTCAGTTTTCTCAATTGTGGGTAATCTGATGTCTGCTGTTGCTTGCACAGGGTGTATGTGCATCCTTAAAAATCTGAAATGTATCCGTCTAAAATTAAAGCCTTGAAATGTCTTAAACATATTGAGAGAGAAAAAGTTGGCCTGAAATACGGTAATCAGAAGTCTTACATGTTGTTGTCAGAACTATCGAATCTTAATTCTATGTAGTTTCCTCTTTTTTTTTTTCTTTTTTTTTTGTACAGGACTGTTGGGCAAAACCTTGCGCTACACTCAGACAACTTCACTAGGTTGCTGAGGCTACTGCTTAGCAGCTGCTAATAGGACGCGGAAGGGTAAAGCTAGCTAGCTTACTTTCCTCCATCATGGGCAAATTTATCACCAGTTAGTGGACAACATTCGTCTTATGCTAACCCATAATTGGTTATTTTTCCTTTTTTCTTACTAGTGTTAGAATTATCACCTTTGTTCTTGTGTGTGTTGGAAACTCAAATACTTGGACTTCTTTGTTTTGAACTTTTTGTCTGCAGAAGTCAGCCAGATATTAGCAGAAAAATCCTTGACACTGACACACACTTAAAACCCCCCCAAAAAAACATTCAGAACCATGAAGTTTAGTGTGTAGAGGTTTTTTTTTTTTTTTTCGTTCTATACTTTGAGAGCCTTTTTAGTGGAATGAGTGAGGATGTTAGAACTCCTTACTGTAGTTTATATTCAGAAGAAATGTTTTTTTTTTTTTTTTTTTTTTAAGGTTGCCTCAGCTCATCTCGCCTGCCTTCAGTTTGGTCGCGACCTGAGCCCACATAAAACGCAGTCGGCCGAAAACGCATCCTTGTTTTTGTTTTTCTGACTTTGCTTTCATTCGAGTTAAGTAGGTTGATAATAGAGTAATCATATTAATAAAAATATAACCATTTCCAACTTTGGAAACGGTTATATAAAACTGTAATTTTGATCAAATCAAATCCCCGGTGAACTGACCGCAGATGGGAACAGCACCAAGAAGTTCAGGCTCAGCTGAGTGTAAGGCAAATTATTTATTTATTTTATTTTTTTCCCTTTGAGACCGTCCACCCTGCGTCCTGTGGGTCTGTCACCAGCGCTATCTGCTGATGCTAATACTAAACAGCTCTGCTCCCAATACAAAGAGTGCCTCTCATAAGAGTACGACCCCGTGTTGAGGCTTTGCATGTATACAGCATCCCTTAATCTCACTCTATTTTCAGTATCACTCAGAGATAGTGGCTACGTTGCTAACATGGGCTCCTATCTCGATGGTGCATAAAACGGCCTTTTTCCACCCACGACGTGAAACCTCAGCAAATATTCACTTTTACCAAAGACATGGTGTCATTTGATCTTTACATAGTTGCTGTTTTGTTTTGTCTTTTATTCCTCCACATTAGATGATGTTATGTAATTTCTGGTTTATGAAGATTTAGTCTTTAGAAAAATCTGGATTTTATTTCCCCAAATTATAGCTCTCCTTGTGTTTCCATAGTTCACTGTGATGTCAGCGAACCCACGGCTGCCATCTTGTTTTATTTCTTTGAGCTTTGAATTCAGGTTAACCCTATGATGAAACGTAAGGGTCAGCTTAATTCATTTTTTTATTACCAATTTTTTTTTTTATTACAAAAATAATACAAGAATAAAGTCGTAATATTAGCAGGATGAAGTCGTAATTTTTTGAAAACTCCAACACGAAAAATAACAAATCAATCATTCAGGCTCCGCCCCCCTTCCTCTCACTAAAACAACTTTTTTCTCGTAATTTTAACACGTTCTTCTGTTGAATTCACGTCTTCATTTTGCAAATATCATAACTACACTCTTTTAATTAAACAAAAACCCTCATAGTCGGGCCATGTTGTTTATTGATTCAACTTGGCCCTTCTGATGTCTAAACTCCACCTTCAAGTCTGTCGATTCTATCCATTTTTACATTCGTGTGCTGCATGTGCGTTTTTTTGGTTTTTCTTTTTTAAGCACTGTTGCCTCACGGCAAGAAAAGCTCCGGCTCAACTCCCTTCAGATCGCCCAGGTTCTTCCACCCATGCACGCGTCGCTTTCCGTATCTAACCTCAAAGCTTGCGATTGCTTTTAAAGCGAAAGAAGATGGTATTTTCAAGCAGGAAGTTAAAATTGACTTTTTAATCTGTCCGATCTGATGCTCGTCTCCTCGTCTCATTTTGTCAAACTTCCAGCGTCGTTCAGAGATTTTTAGGTTGCGCTACATGGGAAAAGTTTATATTCGGGTCTGTGTTGAGGAAGTCCAGGTTCCTCACTAAATGGCGATCCCGTTGCATTTTTTTTGTTTTGTTTTACAGTCATGACGTGTTGTTAGTACGCATGCGTACTGCATACGAAGCACATTTCCACCATTATCTGTACATCACAGGCAGATCTGCTGAAAAACCCTTCCTTTTTTTTTGTTTTTTTTTATCTCTTCGATCAGTTGTCGTCGATCGGTTGTCAAAACCAGCAGGTTTTCAGTCATGTTTCATCACGACGTTGCGCGAAACAACCTTGGAAGACTTGCGTGAAGTATTCCTGCAGCGTAAACGTTTAAGGCATTCCGCCTTTCGTTGCGGCAGAGTAGCTCGGTTTCACAAAACGATATCTCATCATGCATGGACAAAAAGGGGAAGTTTCTTGCCTTCTGAGATCCTTTTTTTGGTACGTTTGTGTCAGTGTCTGGTCTCGCTTGCAGATGTTTCCACAACTCATTTGCCTTTTTGTGTATTTAACCATTTTATACCTCTTTCCCCGGTTTTCATGGCGAGCGGTTTAAGTCGCCCGCTGCAATATCTGAAGATGCTGTGTGCAAACGTTCAGTTGCAAATTACATAATATACCAACATTATGGAGAGCTGAGGTCGGTTTGAGCCAGACGTCTTTCCGTATTGCTGCCAGTTTCATCCAAGGAGAACAAACTCGATCAAAATTTAGCTTTCTTCCCTTTTTTTTTTTGTTCATTTGCTGTGTGAGCAAATGGTTTTGGAGTCGCACAGCAACAAGCAAGTGTAGGCCACAGTGACGTCTTGTCGTTGCCTTGAGCATTGGACACTTGTTCTCATTTCCTCTTTAAATAAATAAAGATTAACAGCCTTTACAGCTGACCGGATTTGCTGCCATTAGCAGATCGCTGAACCATGCCCCTGCTGCATGTCTTATAATTCCTCTTTATCTGTACGGAACCTGCTATTAGTTCATATTGTTACATAGGGTCCAATGATGAAATGGGACATAAAATAGTTTGGTTTTTTTTTTCCCCCCTCGTGAAGGAGGGCTGAGGTGCGACATGCCTGTGGACTGAAGGGTCTGTTCCTCCACTTCCTGTTCTATTTTGCGCTATAGCTGAAAATAACACTTTTATTGTGTGTTCATCCAAAAAAACAAGAAGAAAAAAAAAAATCCCCTCTGACCTTTTTAGTTATTTAACCTCCTACCTCCCAAACACACAAATTGCCTTGGACTTTACAGTGCTGGGATTGCCTGAGGAAGAGACAAAACATTTTGAAACACACTTTGAAAATATTTGTGCAGGCATTAATGTAATCTTTAAACTGTAGAAACTGAACAAAATATGACTAGATTTGTGACTTTTTTTTTTTTCCCCCCCATCTCTTATGCAGCAGAAATGGCAGTAGATTTATTTATTTTTTTTTTATACAGCTTTAAAGTCAGTGACCCGATCAGTACTTAAGATGTTTAAAAAAAATATCCTATGTTGTTCACAGCTTTCCGTTCTCAAGAATCACCAGGGACTACCGAGAAGTGTTTAGCCTAAAAAAAAACCAAAAAAAAAAACCTTTCAACTTAATTAGCATTGGAGCTAGAGATTATGAAACCAGGCTAATACAGCTATGCTAGAATAACTTATCTGACTCTAATCATTGGTGAAACCTAAAGTGCATCGATGGGCTGTTGGAATATATACATTCTGTCCCGTTGAAACCTTCATGAAGGACATTGACCCGTTTGAGAAACCTGAGGCTGACTTGCGTTGTCTGGTCCATGTAAGCTCTTTGGCTTTGCTCCTGTTTTTTTTTAAGTGTTGCCGCCACACCGTTGTCGATTTCTCCCATCTTTGGCTCGCTGCATCTCAACATACTCTGGTTAATGCTACAGTTCAGCTCCTTTCACATCCTCCTCGGTCTTTTTCTGTCTCTCTCTTCCAACCACCAGCAGCTTCCTGTGTCTAAATGAAAACTCCCACCAACTTTACATGCACACTGTAAACGTTGGTGGAGTTTCACATTGCAACTTTGTGTCCCTTGAAGCTCTTTCATAATCACTTCTCGGAGCCATCATTTACAAATCGGCAGTTATAAAATGAAATGATTGATAGTGATGGCGTTTAAGTCCATTGCGCTCCTAAGATTCCTGTTTTTTAATGATGCATCATTGATGGTTAATGCTTAGCATATTGATTTTACTTCTGTTGTACTTTGAGTAAGATCAGAGCTGCCTTGCGTTTTGGAATTTCTTTTGCAATCTTAGTATAATTCATGAAAGGTTTTTACTGTTTTCTGAACTCTACAATTTTCCACTCTTCTGCTGAATACTCTTGAAATAAGTCGCATCGTGCGCTGTTTAAAATAAATCCTCAGTTTCTGCAATTTCCATTTGTTTCAACCCTTGAAGCAACTGCTGTAACTTTTTCCCTTCACACTTTTGCACTAGAAGGGCGCTTACTATTCTCTCAGCCAATCAACTTCCACGTCGGTGCACATTTTTATCGGGAAAGAGACGTATCAGCTGAGTTTCCCAGGGCTTGCTTTCTCTCCCACTGTAAATCTCTTTTACAGAAATCCTGTTATCTTGCGTAAAACAAAATTGCCTCCTTTTTGATATTTTTATTTATTTATTCTTTTTCGTCTTTTTGTTATTCTTTAGATTAGACCAGCGACATGCCCACCCGAATGATTCACTTTTAAAGCAATGCTGGGAGCATGTAATGCTAGTGGTGTTTGTTTGAACCCTTTTCTACCTTGTGTCTGTCTGTGTACTGAAATCATGAGCACATAGTCAACAATCCAGCATGAACAATTGTGCATTTCAGCTTTTTTTTTTTTTTTTTTTACCAGCAAATACCTACTACAACTGCTAAATGGCTGCCGAGCCAGGCAACACTTCTTTTTGAGCTAAAATCTGTTAGTTGCTAAAATGTGTCCCCTCTTTTACCCCCCGCTGCATGTTGCTTACACTTTAACAGTTTTTTTGCGTCTGCTAAGACGAAGCAAGATTGAGTATACATCGTTGGGTTTGAGCTGTAAGTAGCCAAGTGAAAGATCTGTCAATCACTGAAAGGTAACACAGCACAGAGTACATATCCCCTACAAATATAGTCTCTACACAGTGTCTTCCAATAGTTTTCACACCCTTTGAACGTTCTCACTGTTTCTCATGTTGCAGCCTCAGATTTCATGTCGTCAAGAAGTACAGCATAATTGGGAAGTGGAAGAAAAGTTGGAAGGTTGCAAATTCTGTTCCCCATTCTGTAAATTTTGTCTCGTCTTTGTAGAATGCCACTTGTTCCCCGACGTAAAAACCAATGAACAGACCAAAGACATCAGCAATGAAGTTGTGGAGAAGTTTAATGGACTGGTTAGTGGGGGCGGGGGACTATTATCAGAAGCAGCCAAGAGTCTGACAGTAACAATAGAAGGACCGCAAACATCCACGCCGCAGCAGGAACGGTCTGACAGCAATAGGGGTGCACCAATGAATAGACTCAGATTTCCTTTTTAATATTTTTGTAATTGGCAATCAGTTGATACTGGCGTGTGAAGCCAATCTCATCTACTTCTGCAAAGGTCTGAAAGTAAGCCACTTTTCCCTTGCGCTGCTTTACACACCCACCCTCCAGATAACACATGTTAGACAACCAGGCAAGCTTCAGCTTTTCATTCCATGAATCTTATCGCACTAGAAGAAAGTCATAAGAAGTTTCCTTTGAAGTCCACCCATTAGACACCAAGTGGTTTGTTTTTCTGTTACTCAACCAACAGACTGACTCCAGTAGCTTCACCCTAACCCACCGTTAAGAGTTGGGGGTACTGTCTTCATACTGTATGAAGATAGCGTTATCTACTGTCTTCATTAGATAATACTGTATTGTCAGTAGATAATATTATTGCCCAAAGCATTGTTAGTTATTGCTTTGGGCAATCTCTTCATTTTTTGAGTTCTAATTCAGGTTTTCTGTATAGTTTGTCTTCAATAACCATTGAAACGGATAAAACGCCTTACCCTAGTTCAAACGAAGCAGACGTGTGGGAGAGAACTAAACGCTCCATGTCACTCTGAACACTCAAAGCTAGTAAGAGATGCTTCTTCTTCCCCATAAATAGGACAGGTTGTCAGTGGATGTGAAGCTTGATTAAATTAAATGCAGCACAATCTTGGTAGAAAACCAGGTTGAGACTCCTAAAGCCTTGATAAGGATGGAGGTTTACGTCAAAGGACATTGATGATTTGGAATTGTTTCGTCACAGTTTAGACCCAAGTCTTAATAGTGAAACAATAGCAAAACAGAAAAATTGACGTTCTTCATCCATTCGGGCAGAACATGCGGGAGTTGGAAAGAGGAACCGAGTGTTGGAAACATAACACATTATGAGACGGGCAGCTTTAACTGCAGCAAAAGGTGCTTATACAAAGCATTGATTCTTGTTGTAAGAATATATTTATCGCTATCCGCTTGGGTCCATCATAAAATCACACTAAGATGCATTGAAAGCTTCCGCAAAGCACAGGGAAATGGACTGAAATGCACAGGCTAGCTGTTCCTGACTAAGGGGGGAAAAAAACCAAAACGGTAAAACAACTCATTGTTAGTCATTGCGTTGGGCGCTCTTTTCATTTTTTTGTGTTGCAATTCAGGTTTTCTGTACAATTTGCTGTTTGTTGTTTAAAAAACAAAAACAAATGTATCACCTGGGTTCACAGAAAGTTCCCTCCACATCCTGTCAGAGTTCTGCAGAAGCCGGTTATGGACACATCACTTGAAATGAGGCGTGTTGATGCAGGAACATCTTACGGTGGAGTTGTTGTAATCAGTCGAACATTTGAAGTACAAGACTGTTTCAGTGGCGAAAATGAATGAGCTGCTGATTTGCTGTTGTGTAAAATGTTCAGCAAAAAAAAGTGTGATTAGAACTGATTAAAACTGATTAGAACAATAGAGTTTTATAACAATATGTTTTGTCACTTTCTAGTCACAGTCATGCAGAATAAACACTTAGGCAGTGTTTATTCGGACGTCAGACCACTTTTTTCAGTAATGAGTAATTAACGCGTTGCTATTTCAAATCCAGTTGTCAGACCACAGTTCTCCAAATACCCATTTGGGCTCGGAAATAAGCAGAGACTCTTCATAAACCCCAGAATTTGTCCATGAGTAAGGTAGTTTTAGTCGGGCTCTGCCTCTCCATCATTTTCCCGGATTATCTGTGTTTTTGTTAATGTGAAGTTAATATATTACCTGCAGGGATGGGGGCTTTAAAATCCGTCTTAGAGTTTTCCGGACAAAAGTGGACCACAAAAAAAAATATCCCTAACAGGTGGCGGAGCGTTGTTGTTCTTAGCAGCTGCTGAAAGTAACTGAAAAAGTTACTTTTAATGCAACTTAGTTACTTTCCAAATCAAGTAGTCAGTAATCTATTATTTTTACAAGGAGTAATCTGATTAGTTACTTTTTAAAAGTAACTATGCCATCACTGCACTTGGGTTGCTCCAACACCAGTCCTGTTTAGTCTGATTAGTCAGTCAAACTCTTAATTTGTCTAGAAAGTCTGCTTGGTTTTGGGGGAAGTGTGAATGTTCGGTCAATATGTTGTGTGCCTGAAAACCTTGATGTAAACCCTGGTGAGGTTCGAATGAACAAAAGAAAGGAGCAAACTGTGGCGCAGGGCTTTCTGAGTAAATGCAGCCAAAACTGACACACGAGTCTTGTTCTAACAGGAGAAATCGGCCGTCCTACAACCGCAAAAATCTGACGCCACTGCATTTTTTTTTTTTTTTCATTTTGTGAAAATGGAAGTTGTTTTCAGAGGTTTTTTTTATCGTTTCCTTGTCTGGTTCTTGGTAAGGGGACACCCACTAAGCTGCAATGAAGGAGAGCAAGTTTTTCAGAGTGTTTGGTTTGTAAGACAATTCAGCAGAGTTTAAAACCCCCATAGCTTCCCAGCTCTCAAAAAGGAATACCCCCCCTCTTCTTTTCTTAACCTTTAGGTCCCTGAACTGATCACAAAGTGGTTCTGTTTGCTTTGTGATGCTCTTGCTTGCTCTTTATTTGCATGTTGTGGCATCTCTTTTTGCTTTTTTTTTTATTTTCCCTTTTTCCTCAACAGTCTTTTTTTTTTTTCCTCCCCTGTACTTATCCCCCGAGTGTCAAACCAGGGAACTGTAATTAGGTCTCACTCCTCATCTCCATATCATTCCCTGCAGATGTGCCATAAGGACGTCAGCTGCTGTATTTAAAGATTAAATTATTCTCTCTGCGTGTTCTTTACACACATTTTCTTCCTTTTCCGTCTAATGAGAACAGTTCAAACAGAAACCAGTTTGATGGGGGGTTTTGTTTTTTTTAACTCCACTTTCATAGTTCGATTTGCTAATCTGGCTAAAGTGGCCTATATTTTACCACATAAACGAAAGTAGAATGGTCCGGATTATGCCGATTTCAGATGCTAGTATTAAAGGCTTGCGTCGTTAAAACAACAGCTGTTTAGTAAAGCTGCGCTTTGCAGCAAACGGCTACAAGATTGGTGTTAATGCCTTCTAAACTCAGCGGCGGCTCCAATACAAACATACTTGACACAGATTTAAGGTTGTATTTTTCTCACTTCTCGATTTAGTTCACCATTCGTTCCCTTGCTTCTAAAAGTGGCCGCATGTGTAACTCGTCTCAAGCTGGACAAAGACAAACGATGGCCGTATTTTAAGTTGCATTCAGTTTGTTTTGGCCGTTTCGTTTAAAGGTGTAATGTTCGCCCTGTGAAGCTGTGACTTTGTGGTCTAACGTGGCAGCAGTCCAGTCGTCGTCTTCTTTTTTTTTTTTTTTAAACGCATCTCAACATTCATCCTGACGCCTCCAGGTTATTCTAAACCGGCACACTAATGCTTCATCACCCATTTTGAAGACTTAATCCCACAGTTATCGTCTCTTGCTGTGCTGGATGGTGGCTGTTGTGGGTGTGAGTCATTCAAAGCTCCGAAGCCGTCACTGGGATCATCTCTGCTGTCTGTACATAAGAAATAATCACTTTGTTGTTGTTTCTGTTACAGTCGTTTGACGATTAAATCTTACTTCCTGCTAACCCACAGATCCTCGACTCAAGACAAAATTCTACTTTTTGTCCCTATAGTTGGTGTAATTTTTACTGGGCAAAAACAAAAGTTTTTGCTTGAGAAAATGAAGATGTATAAATGCGTTTTACGTCAATTCGTTTGTGTTTGCATGGTGGTGAGGCGAGGTGGCGTTCCATCGTGGCAGCAGAGTCGTTCTTTAATCCAAAATTCAAACTCCTAAGTAGTTGGCCGCTGAGTGCAAAGGCTGGGGCAAACAGGAACTTGGCTCGTCTTCTGTTGGTGCGTACGTTTGTATTGAGTTGTGGGCAGATTGTGTGTCAAAATGCTAAGCCGCAATTTCCTGCAGGACTTCAGTTATACTTCTTTGTCAACTGTGGTTGTGTGGGGCGGTGTGGTGTGAGCTGCGTTGAGGTTAGGTTTAGGGTAAATTTTAGATGAAAAATAAAAGGAAATCAAAACAAAGTTGTAGCGAAGATAGAAAAGTTTGTGTGGTGGCATTGTGTTCTGGCACTTCTGGTTATGAAGCGTGAATCATAAACGCTTGAGGTTTGTATAAACGGTGATGGGCGAGATGTTATTTCAGTCTCTCTTGGAGTTCCAGTTGAAAAGGATGATGCCAGCTTGCCTGTTTTGTTTTTTTTCTTCTTCTTGCTTCTCCTTTTTAAAAATACTTTAATAGACAAATGGTTCCAGTCAGCCACAAAGATTTACTTGAAAGTTACAATCAAGTTACTGTGTTCTCCAGTTGTTATGCTAATGTAGCTTAGATCAAAAAAAAAACAAAAAAAACAATGAAAATAGATTTGACCTTGGTTCATGGCTATATCTGACACCTTGAAATTGGCCTTTGTCTCTTTAAGAAGCTCCCACCCCTCCATCATTTCCTCACAACAATGCTTTGCTGTAATGCTGCTTCTTAGGGGCGTCTTTCCTGACAAAAACGACAAAACAAATTTGACAGCTCAACCCCAACATTACTTTCCAAACACTGACGGCTGTATCTGGTAGCACCATATTGATTTTTTTGCCTCAGAAAAATTACAAAAGACATCAGCGTAAATATGTGAACTCCCATCGGTAATGACACAGGAAATACGACAAACTAGCATGCGTATGATCGCTTGTCCGTTTTCTTTCTGCTTACAATGAAGATGGAGGCGTCTTCCAAAGCCTTTTTATTGGGAATTTTAGCCTCCAAAATAAAAGCCCTCTTAAGGCACTGGAGTCCAAATAATCTTTGAAAACTTGAGTTAAAAATTTGAAGGGAAAATGAACCGAAGAGTGACGCTAATAATCAGAGGTTTAACCATATTAACGATTACGATTGTTTTTTTTTTGTTTTTTTGCCTGTAGGGTCTGACAGCATATAAACCACTAATAGAAGAAACGGCTCTGACAGGAACAAACGGCTCGCTGCTCCTGCTGCTAATGTGTCTTTGTCTAATCCTGCCGTTATTACACATCGCACCGTTTTGTGACTCCAATTACCCGGATCAGACTGTAAAAACCTGTAACAGCCGCAGTTCAGCTTTGCGAATGGAAGTTGTAACTGCCGTCTGAGTGAATGAACAAGCACTGCTTCATGGACATCAAGATTGCTTTGTTGTGTGCAAACAGGCAGCATAAGGAGCTTTGTGGAGCCCGTTAAACCCGGCATTTTGGACGCAGTTGGCTTTGGACTCGGAAGGTCCCGGTGAAGCTTTAGCTCATCCGTCTTCGTACTTGGGCCTGACCCGCTGCAAAAGTCCCGATTAATTCGTGCTCGAGGTAATCCGTGCTCCTGGTTTAAATCAGGTTGTGCAGATTTTCCTTTATCTCCGCAACTTCTACTTTGAGTGCATCGCTGAGCAACATGTAGTCCCTCCAGCGCCTCATGACAGTTGCATGAGGAAGGACAAATATAGATCTAGTGTAATGGTCTTTTACTCGGCACTCATATCCTGCCGAAATCTAAACAAACGCAAAGGTCCCCAAGTCTTGCCGGGCAGAGAGTAAACACGGGCCTATTGTAGGGTAAACTACAACAGCCACACACGTGTCGCTGACCTCGCAATAATGGAAGGAAACAAAAGGAAGGAATCATTTTGTGCTGCAGCGCCATCTCCTTTCTTTCACTCAAAGTCTGCTAAAGCCGAAAAAGATCAAACTGGTCTCTCCGCATGCGAGTCGTCAAATTATTTGAGTGAATATTTTCGCAGGGCTTCCTGACTGAGAAGTTCCACGCTTGAGTATGATGTGGCACATACTCATGTTTGACACACACATGGGTTTGTGGCTAGAAATGCTATATTATTTTTAGATTCCATGGTTCTGAGGGGAGTGGGGGGGGGCAGACAGGGGAGGGGGGGAGGACGGTGGCAGCTGTGGAGGAGATAATCCCTGGCCTCGACCTTAGCCTGTCAAAGTGAAACTCCTTCAACTATTGTGCTTCAACCAGATTAAAAAGGCCCCAAAAAATCAAAAAAAAAAATAAAAAGCAGATGAGTGAATGGAAGTGGTTGGGTTTGGAGCTCCCAAGTTCACGCAAAACAAAAATGCAGTTCCTGTCTCTATTCTTTCTTTTTTAAGAAAGAAAAAAGCCAACCAAGCAAATATTATTTCCGTTTTTTGGGGGGGGTTTTTTATAAATTTTTTTATTTGATGCATGAAGAAGTGGTCAGAAGTTTGTGCACTTTGCAAAATGCTCTGCACATGATTCCATCAGGTTGGCTGTGCAACGAGCTGCTCAGTGCAACCGGAACACGAGTTCTACAACCTCCAAAGCAGGACCGGCGAAGCAGAAGAACAAGTTTTGATGTAAACCTCCGCCGCACACGCACGTCAGCGGGAACTGCGCCAAATTATGTAATGAGGTGAATTATTAACAAGTCCTATCAAAACATGGAGGAAGCATGCCAGAATTAGCCTTAAGGAACCACTCGACAAAACTTCCTCAGCTGCCGGAGGATGAAACTTTACCATATACGTTGAGGTTGGCAATGTGTTGCTGTAGTAACTTCGAAAATATACTTCATGAATACCATTTTAAATTCATCTAGTGCAGAATTGAGTTATTTTTCTTGTTTTTTGACAGACATTTCCCTCGACTCTTGTCTGTACTCAGAATGCAGTAAAAGCAGCTTTTTGGTTTTCCCTCCTCAAGGTTGTAACTCCTTTAAGCCTAAAATACATTTGAAAATTATTCAGATATTCGACACATTTTCCTCCTCCTCAAGGCCGCCAAACCCCCGCTTCCCACCTCGGGGAAGGCAGATTTCGCGATGAACCTGAATCTTTGGATTAGTTTCACTTCAGCATTCAGAGCTAAAGCCAGGCGGTCACTCGGCGCGTCACAAGATGCTCATGACTGTGCGCTCCAGGCACTGGACTAGCCCTCAAGTTTAGCTTTACTGTACACATGTAGGATTTTTTTTTCTTTTCTTTTTATAAAAGCTGGTAAATGTGCACCTTGGAAAATAATTTTGTTGCCAAAGCACAAAACAAATGTTGTGACAAAGTGTAGTAGTTCACCAAATGGGGACAGGACCTCACTCGGGGCCACAGATATGCACGTGTGGGGTCTTTGAGAACCACTTGAGAAAATAAACTAAATGCTAAAAATGGCAATGAGCAAACGTGTGCATTTTCTAAATGGTCTGAAAGATATTTGGGGGGGGGGCAACTTGAATAAATAAAAGGAACATAATAGGCCTTTGCTGCTGACTCAGTGAAAATTTTGGTTAGCTCAACCCAAAAGTCAGGGTTACAAGCCTTATGCTTTTTTTTTTTTTTTTTTCCTTCTTCCATAAATTAAATGTTTTAAAAAAGCTCTAATCTTATATTTTTAGCCTTCTATGATACGCAGGGGACAAGTTGTGAGGGGAAAAAGAAAACTATTTGGATTTGGCATTGTTCACTGTTTAGTACCAGGAACAGTGATGAGCATTCTTAACAACTGTAGTAAGTTATGACTTTTATAAGTGTATCGCAAACCTTAACGAAATGCTTTGCCTGTGAATGTAACGATTGACGGCGTTTAAATACAAAATGCCAAAGAAGCCAAGCGACCAGCACCTGTCAAGCTTTAGTTATTTGTTGCGGCTTGACTGAAGAGCCAACCAAGTTAGAAGTTTTATAAAGTGGTTTCTTGCTCTTCAATTTCATCATCATGCGCCAACACATTACTGGAGCTAACTTTGAGTCTTCAGGCAATAATAACTTCCACGCTGAAGAGTGGTGTTAGTGCGACCTCGTAACTCTTATATGTTTGTGTTTTATTTCTCTGTGACTTTTTTTTTCTTTAACTTTCTTTTACTTACATGTGAAAATGTCTGTTTGGCTCAGACTTGACCAAAAGTACCTGCCCCTATTCTGTCTCTTACCGCTCTTTACATTCGAAATAGACTTTTCTTTACCCCCCCATTGCCAATAAAGTCACTGTTTCACATGTAAATATGGACACATGTACTTTGACCCACTTCTGCTTATGGCGGTCCAGGTGGTCCAGGGCCACTCCCTCATCCTGTAATGCTGGTCTTACGCAGAATTAGCAGCTGGGGGAAGACCAGGGACAGCTGGCATTCTGAGGGGTCAAAGGAGCAAATGGACCACAGTCACTCGACGGCACATTAACCAATCCAACAGCTGGGATCGGCAAACCGTGGATTATGCATTTAAGAGGCAATAGAATGAGAAAATGGCAGATTTCTCCTTGAATACGTTTCTTTTTATCTTTCACTTCTCGTTCACCCTGGTACACTTCTGCTGTTATCACAACAATGCATTGGTTTTATTTAGGAAAGTTCAGCCGAGACCTCACACTTACAGCCTCCGTCTCTTAACACAATAAGCAGTGAGTCTCATTAGGACACAAAAAAAAAAAACACACATTCCTCACGGTTCATAGTCAGTTTTTGGGGGGGTTGTAAAGAATACAGGTTTTCTTTATTTTAGGGATGCACCGAAATGAAAATTGGGAATACAAAAGTAAATTTGCTTAACGGAAGTGCGCCAATTAAAAAAGAAAAAAATTCGTAAGCGAAAGAGAGTTTCGCAAAACTGCCATAATGTCTCTGCATCACACGAGTCACGTGATCAACAACCGGATGTTACTGCCGGCGGAAAAGACGAAGACGACAGGAAGTGGTATAAAGACGATTGCACAGCGTTTTTTTTTTTTTTTGTTTGTTTGTTTTCCCCCCACATCTTATCATATGAAGAAACTTGCGTCACATACAATTTTAGTCGCGTTTCTTATGTAGCAGAGATGCAGCAATTGCAAATTGTTGTTTCGCCCAACATTGGCAGAATATCAACAAACTTTTGTAATGGAGACGCAGCTGCTGTTACTATGACATGACCAACCTCTCTGCAACAAGATGGACATGAACATCGATTGTTAAAATCAGACCAGTTTTTTATTTGTTTTTTTATTTTATTTTATTTTTTTCCCTGTTTTTAGAACGATACTGATGTTAAAAAAAAATGACTTGACCGATACCGATGGTATTGACATATTGTGCATCCCTACTTTATTGCCTAACAATTGCATCCCATTTTTCAACACATTTATCTGTGTACGTCTACTTTTATTGAACCTTTTCTACTTTCAGTGAGAAAGTATAGAATTAAGACATGAAAATGTGCAAAAAGCCGGGTTTTTTTCTTTTGGATTTTTTATTTATTTTAGTGGGGAAAAGGCAAGACAGCTAAGCTAATCCATCAATATCTCTTAATGAGGTGAAAGGAGCAGACAGACAACAGTTGAGTTTAGGGCCGTCTGTCATCCCTGAAGATATTAGGATTCCTGGAGGTCTCCCGCCTCGGTTCCTTCTGCTGTTCTTTGTGTGTTTTTGGAAGGCTCTAGTAAACGACATGGAAAAGGGAGCAAAGGGAAGGAGAAAATGCTAAATACAAACTCGGCTCTGTAAACTGGAGCGACCTAACATGGTTTGTGGCGGTTGCATTAAATGAATAAAACATTTTTTTTTTCTGTTTTGCATCGTAAAAGGATAGCTTTCAGTGTTTCTCCCTGGACACTTTATGGACTTTGAATAGCTTTTTTTTTTTTTTTTTTTACAAAAGTTTCTCTTTTGAAACAAATTTCTCCACTTCATTCTTTCACCAGTTAAATTCAGGTGTCATGTTTAAGCTTTTGTTTGTCCAGGTAAAGACAAAATGTTCTGTATTTTGTTTGGACAGAGTTTGACTGACTTTTTTTTTTTCTCTTGTTTTTTTCTGTGCTTTCAGGTGTTAAATGAAGAGTGCGATCAGAACTGGTATAAGGCAGAACTAAATGGGAAAGATGGATTCATTCCCAAGAATTACATAGAGATGAAAGCCCATCCGTAAGTATTGAATGTAGCTGTGGTGTTTTAAGAAGTGTGTCATTAATTTTCCTTTTTAACGCGTTTATCAGAAAGAACCCTGCTGCATTTTGTTTCATTGTGCATCGGCACCTCGTAATGCATCAATATTTTCACCGATTTGCGGTGATCAGATTTGATCCCCTTGATCATGTCAGATTTGAAAAATGTGAAAAGTCCAGCAGTAAAAGTGTCTTCTAATCACTGTCTGGCTACTCGCTTTTTTAAAATGGTATGTTGGCTTTAAAAAGCCTCTCCAGCCAACTTGTTTCTCCGTTAATAATTTTTTTTTTTTTTAATAGTAATAATTATCAAAATGTTAAAAGAACAGCCAAATCAGAGCTAGGCGATTTTGATGACAAACCGGGCCTAGGTCTTCATTTTATTTTATTTTATTTTTTCCTCTTTAAGAGTCTTTTTAAGAGCTCACTATGACTCTTAAAAAGATATTGAAGAGTTTTTTTTTAAGAGACTCTTAAATGAGTCTCTTAAAAAGATTGATGGTTACATTCATAGACGCAGAAGTAAAAGTGACATCTCTGATTGTGAGTCCTGTACTTTTTTCAGATACTTTGATGATGCTGCATCTTGCTTTTCTGTTTTTTTTTTATATGGCGAGTTCTCAAAATGCTTGATTAGTGACGGTGGCTGATTCTTGCTTTGCGAATAATAACAGATGAAAATGGGTTGATGTGTGAATTTCCATTAAATTTTGGCATCCAAAGCTGGAAATTCTATAAGACTTGCTTTAAGGAGCCAACCAGAGGTCCCTCATGGCTTTTGAGCATTTTACGAATGCAAGAAATTGGTAGCGTTTGCTGTCGCATCAAGTCATTAAAAACACACGTCTGTTGATAGGAAGCTTTACATTTTGGACTAAGAACCAGTTGCATGCGAGGTAGTTTGCCTGCAGCCTCTTGAGATAAATCTTGGCAGGATCCTTGGACACGTTTCCCTCTGGACCCACACTGAGTGCCACATTACCTCTCTGTTTAATAATGTGCTCAGAGCCTCTTGCACTTAATTGAATATTGACCTCACTGCATCGTTGCTGCGGTGCCGTCAGAGGCAACTTTGTGGAAGGATGGCTCCGACTCTGCTGGGCGTGTCCTTTTCCTTTTTTTTTTTTTTTTTTAAACTCTTTATTTCTCTCTGTTCGTCGTCGGTGCCGGTGGCCAGTTTTTGTCTTCGCAGTAAAATATTTGGACCGCCACCCCTTGTCCTTTACAGTAAGAAGAGCCTCGGTTCATTTGTTTACATGTAGCCTGGGATTTGTAGCAACAAAATTGGATGGGGTTGCTTTCTGTAGATGTGCTGTTTGGTTTTTGATAAACATCTCCAGTTGAAATGTGTATTCATAGACTCAAACATGACAACCATCCGAGAGCCCATAAGAGAGATTCATTGTTTTATTGCTTTTGGTAAAAATATCATTATCAAAATATGACAACACAAAAAAATACATTTATATAAAAAAAAAATCATATCACAGATTTAATATCAATATTTTTTTTTTTTTTTTTTTTTATTGAACACAGCCAATAATAATGTTGGCAGTTGAAAAAGCAATTTATTTTTTTTTAAAGACATTTAAGAAAATATTTAAAAGGCTAAATGACAGGTCAAATTTAAGTCATTTTTTAGATTAAACTGTAGGTTATTTTAAGAGTTTACATTATACACTGGATAAGTTGATTTGACTTTTTCCACAAGATATCACATCTTGCTTTGCTAATATTACCTAGCTAAGCAGCAGAGCTTGGTTGTTTAGCACTCTAACCTATTGTGTTGACTTTTTGCCAATTTTACTTTTGAAAAGCACATTCATGTTAATAACAGTAATAGCTGACATCTTGTAGATTCCAGCCCGCAGACGCGTCACAAGGTTGGTGATGCTAGCTTGACTTTGACAACCTTAACATGCAGATGTGCTGCAGGATTTTGTGTGGTTTGGTTCAGTTGGAAGAAAATAAAGGCGACTCTCACACTAACCCTCTGAAAGACCATCAGCAGCGCAAGTGTTTAAATTAGCTAATCAAACCCTTCTGTATTCAGTCACTTATTAATCGCAAAAATAAACATCAAGCTTGAGAACGTAATACTGTAGCAGACTGAATGTTCTCACGACTCACTAGTGGAGCGCTCGGCAGTCAGTTGCTATGACAACAGGTCGTTGTGTAGTGCAGTCGGCAAAGACAAAGGGGTCCCAATTATGTTTTTTAAACACAAAAACAACTTTTTCTTTGTGATCATGTTTTGTTTTTGTTTGTTTTTCTAATAGCAACCCTTTGGAACATCTGAACCAACTTATGCTCTTGTATCCAGCTGTGAAATATGAAATCATCTGCTCCGCTACCTGTAAACATCAGCGGCACGTGGACTTTCACTAGACCATTTTGCTGGATAATTATTCTGTGAGGCAATCCTTTTTGAAGCTTCTGGCTATGTTTACTTTATTTTTATTTTGGGTCGTTGTGGTCATGACCCGGCCCGATGCCTCCGTTTGTCTTGCGGAGTTTTCCAGTCATATTAACAATCTGCTCCAAATGTACCAGGCTTCCACGCGGCCCTATAGACATGCCTACACTGCTTTGCTGTGTAACGGAGCACAATGGTGTGATTCAGCACCCAATCAGTCATGCCTGTCTGTAGACAGATCTTTGACCCTGTTGAACAATGATTGCGTTTTGTGACTCGTGAAAACTTGTGTGTGTGTGTGTGTGTGTAACTATAACAGCAGCATGTATCTTGCTGATTGTAGTTTTGATTTTCAACTTCTACTGTTTTTTTTTTTTCTTCTTCTTTTTAATTTTGGGTGCATTAATTGCTCTGCTATCAGGCTGATCTAACAGGGAAAGGGAGTATGTGCAGACTTTCTGTCCTGCCAAGCTGAGATGCAAAGTGGATTAAGAGTTGGCCGGTTCATCGCCGATTCCCAGCGACGTTCGAGTTAGCCAGGATCCCAGCTTTTGGATGACGTCTGGTCATTTACACAAGTCTAAAGACGCAACATGATTTGTCTTGGTTGGAAATCTCAGAGCAAATCAGTCGAGTTCACAGCACCTCGCTAACGGCTTAAACCCGACTTGAGCAGAAATAATTATGTTGCTCGGCTCACTGCAGACCTTGCAGCACACAGGTTGTTCTGTTTTTAAATCTGTGAAGCCATAAAACTCGGTTTGCTATTATCGTTACATAACTAGTCTGGCTGTGGGTGTGTTGAAGGACAGCTTCATTAGAACAGGCGGTGCTGGTCTGGTTAATGCTTTAGCTTTTTTTTTTTTTTTTTTCAGCTGTGCCTCGAACAGACCTGCACATGTTTCCAATGATTCTTATCATTTGATTGAAGGCTGCAGCTAATAATTATTTAGTGATAGATTATTCTGACGATTAATGGAATATCCAAATAATTTTTTTTCTTTAGTTGATATATTTGGTTTTTATTTTAAGAAAAGCATTAAAAGATGCAAATCATTATTTTTTTTTTTTTAAATGAGAAATTCATTGCTGCTTTGATTCGTCACAAATGTCTCCTCAGTTTGTTTTAACACACATTCATAGTCATGCTTAGATTCCCAACCAATGCTAGATATAAAACGGTGCAGGTAAGTTCAGTTTGTTATGCCGGTTTGTCAGTGAAAAGTTTTTCTCTCAGTTAAATGGCCAGCTGCATCAAGTCACTAATGCGTGAAAGGGCATTTAGAAACAGTAAACATTTGATAACATCAACTTGTTGATCCTGATTGACTAATCAGGATTAATTAAATTAATTTTGATTGATCAGTTGTGGCAATGTTGAACTAACTGTGAAATTGATCTTATCTGCTTTTGCAAAGATGTGGGGGAAAAAAAATCAGCCGCAGGCTTGATTGTTTCTGCAGAACAGACTGACTGACGGACCCGCCCATGGTTAACAATAGTCAGCTCACTGTTGACAACTTGCCAAGTATGTTGCTATATTTAGCAACTTTTCAGACGAAAACAAATCGGTATCGTCCAGAATCGGAATCAGCAGGTCGGGCTCTTTGAAGATTGGTGATTGGTCAGAAAACTGCGATCATTGCAGGCTTACTTTTCAGCAACGCTTCCTACTCAGCATGACTTGGGAGTTTGAGGTGGACATAGGAGGACATTCACTGAGGGGGGGGGGAAACTAAAATGCAGAAGCTCGTTCTACGCAAAATAAGTGAATTGTTATCGGCAGCTGTGGCTCCGTCCAGGAGCGAAACGCGGCTAAATATACAAGCTTTGACACGAAACCGAACCGATGTAAAGCAAATGGACTCGTCTCCTGCTTGAACGTCAAATCCTCCATTTTTTTTATTTTTTTTTCCCTTGGGTTTACAGCTTCCTACCTGTTAACCATCAGGATTTCCTTTCTCCCTAAAATGTCAACCTGAAACTAAATCCATTTGTTTGTATGTAGTCAAATTTCTACAGTACAGTGACGGAGGTGGTTTTTGATGACGGCAGTAAAATAATAGTTCCGCCTTTTCTTTTCTTTTCTTTTTTTTTTCTTTTCTTGGCATTTTCTGCAGGTGGTTCTTCGGGAAGATCCCCCGCGCCAAAGCAGAGGAGATGCTAAACAAACAGAGGCACGACGGGGCTTTTCTCATCCGAGAGAGCGAGAGCGCGCCAGGAGACTTCTCCCTGTCGGTGAAGTGAGTAGAGCAAAGTCAAATGTCAGATGTCACACACATGGCAGCTATGAGTCAGGGTTCAGTTTCCTCCAAACTCAGCATTTATTTCCTGTTTCTAGCACTTTATATGTTGGGTTTAAGAACTTTTATATTTGGCGTGGCTTAGTCACTTCCTTAATCTGGCAAGGCTGCGGTGCCGCCATGATGTCACCAACGTTTCTTCGATTTGTTTTGAGCGCTAGACTTAAGAACTGTAATTACTTTCCACAAGCTTTTCTAACCATTCAGGCAGATGATTAAAAACAAAAATTACTCTGTGCATCGAGACACCAATGTGGGATAATTGGTTTTTGCTTTTTTTTTTCGTCGTCTTTTTGTCCCAGTTTATAATTTTGCACCGTCATCTTTTTCCAGGTTTGGTAACGATGTCCAGCATTTCAAAGTCCTTCGTGACGGGGCTGGGAAGTATTTCCTCTGGGTGGTGAAGTTCAACTCGCTCAACGAGCTGGTGGATTACCACCGCACGACTTCAGTCTCCCGCAATCAGCAAATCTTCCTGCGAGACATAGAGCAGATCACCCAGGTACGGAGTGACGCCCTGTGACGCATCCTTCACTGTTAACAGTTTGACACAGTTCTTGTACAGAGACGGAAACTAAATATTAGTTTTGGGGGTTTTTTGTTTTGTTTTTTTTTTTTTAGAAGGTTTGCAGAGCATTGCTCATTTAACCACCAAGTCAGATGTAATTAACTTGGTATAATTTATCTGCTGTGCAGAAGTATTTGTAACCTTAAATTTATCACTTTTTTTTCCCCCAGTGTGTTTTGTTTTATTTTATTTTACTTTGTTATTGGATGGACCAAATGCATAGGGCTGAATTGTGACTTGGCAGGAAGTACAGACGCACCAATCCTTTTTTTTTTTTTCTCCCTCCCGATACCGATATTTGAGGTTTGGTATCAGCCGATACGATCCGATACAGAAAAACATTGCTGAATTGACAGAACGTTTTATTTTTTTGAACTTGGACATAAATGTACTGAATTCCAAATGTTTTTAATGACTTTATACCAGTGCAGCACATTTAAATACACCAGCAGCTTCACAAGCTCAACACAACTTTGCTTAGTCAGTGCGATCAGGAGTAGAACAGCCAAAGTGAAATGAATAATAAAGTGACACTGACGAAAACAACAAGTCGACTGCCTTTGGTCAAACATGCAAAAATAAACCAGAGCAAACCTTCTTTGAAATTATTCAAAAAGGAATTCTAAATATAATGTAAAATAAATAAATAAAGTATGATGTCACTCAGAGCATGAAGCATAGAATTACACTGACTAGATTTGCCCTCACCGATCAGGCACAAATGTCACAATATTCCACCCGAGTTTTTTTTTCAATATCTGGACTGATGAAGATATGATCGGATCGGAGTGTCTCTAGAAGGAAGACGACGCAGGGGCCTTGAATATCCTATACATATTTGAAATCTGAAAAGTGCGGCTCTTTAAACTGGACTTGAACTGCATCCTTTTAACACCTACGTGCAAAACCGTTTGTGGTTTTTCTGGCTCGTTGTTCAGTGTTGAACTCTGCCCCAGACTCTGGTTTTGTGCAGCCTGTTACTTTTGTTTTTCTACCCATGGTCCTCCATTAAGTCTCCCCTCAGCATCCACATAAAGGTGGGACCGGTTTCCTCGCGCCAAACGTTTCTCCGCTGAAAGTTCGGTTTCGGTCTCGTCTTAACGACGTCCATTTTTCTTTTGTCCTCCTCATTTCTGTTGCATTCCTCGCATCGCACAATACCAGATGTTTTACAGCATTCTTTCAGCAACAGTTTTCTCTTTGTTCATCCTCCCATTCAAACGAGATCAGAAAACATTTTCAAACCACGTATTTTGCCCTCATTTCACAATTAAGACTTGCTGTGGGTCAGTAACACAAACGGCCAATAAAAACACGTTGAATTTGTGGTTGAAACGGTGGAGGGAAAAAAAAGTGCAAATACTTTTCCTGGTGGTGTGTATGTGTTAAGAAAAAAAAAAGTAATTTGAAGTGTACTTTTTGATAAAAGTACTCATACCGTATATATTTTATACATGTATAAAAATGTATCTTCTGTGTATTATATTGCATACAGATTCATCCTTGAGAAAGAAACACCAGTCGCATTCTGCGCACACCACAAGCCACAAAATGCTAGCAGCAAACAACTTTCATGCACTTGCTCTATATAGACCTTCCTACACTGAGAAGATATTTACATGCTGGGTAAAGAGAGCTGATAGAGGGAAAAAAAAATCATTTTATCAAGGTACTATTATTTGGTGACGATCCCCGAGTATCTTTTTTTTTTTTTCTTCCAAAAGAGTTACATTGGGGGGAAAAAAATGACTAATTGTTTCGCGTCAGATTTCAAAGACGGTGCAGATTCTCCGACCAAACAGATTCCGAAGCAACGAGGGATTTTTTTTTTTTTTCTCTCTCTTCTGCGTTCCATTTGAGGGTGACCTGCAACCTGCTTTAAGAAGGTCACCCCTGGATATGTAGTGGCGGTTAGGCTGCAGGCTGCAGGCTGCAAGTTTGAGGGCCAGTGGCAGGGGAAGGCAGAGAGGAAGCGACCCAAACCACTCAGAAATGAAATGATGCTGCAGGTGAGACAGAGGCAAAGAGTGTGTGTGTGTGTGTGTGTGTGTGTGTGTGTGTGTGTGTGTGTGTGTGTGTGTGTGTGTGTGTGTGTGTGTGTGTGTGTGTGTGTTTTTTACTGATAGTGGCTGCAGCCTGTTTTATGTTCTCTGTTTCAGATTGTTTTGGGGTTTTTTCGGTTTAATTGTATGTAATACATTTCACATTAAACGTGAAAGAAGTCTTGAAATTATCCTTTTCTTTTTTTTCTTTTTTTTTTCCATTCCCCCCCATCCCCTTTTTGACCTAAAAATTAGAGATGCACTGATCCAGTATTATCTGTTCCGTTGCCAATATTTGACAAAAGTTGTAGATTGTTTGACGTCAAACAATTGTTTTGATCTGTTCGCTCTAATTCTATCCTTTCCGCTCTGAACGGCGTCGCGCTTTTTTTATGCTACATTGTGCTAAAGGTAAATACTGGTGTATTTAAATGTGCTGTACTGGTGCAGTTATTAAGTCAATTCAGGACTTTTATGTCTGTTTAAAAAAAACAAAAAAAAACAGATTTTTTATTTTTTATTTTGTCAATTCAGAAATTTTTACATTTATTTTCATAAATAAAAAAAAATTCCGATACCACATATCTGTATGGGAAATGATTTGTCTGAGTCTACTCTGTAGTGTTTGACTTGCTGTCACTACAGAATCTCCGTCATGTTTCTCGCGCGCCATTTTCACCTCACTCCTCTCTCCTTCCCCTTCAGCACCCGACGTACGTGCAGGCGCTCTTCGACTTTTGACCCGCCGGCGGAAAGGAGGAAGGCGAGCTGGGCTTCAGACGCGGCGACTTCATCCAAGTCCTGGACAACTCCGACCCCAACTGGTGGAAAGGAGGCTGCCACGGCCAGACGGGCATGTTCCCCCGCAACTACGTCACGCCCGTCAATCGGAACATGTAAAAAAAAAGAAAAAAAGGAAAGAATTCTAAAAGAAATTTCAGACCAACACAACAGCAACCACCACCACCATCATCATCATCATCATTGTTCTTGACCTCATCTTCCCCGCCATCCAACCTGCAACCAACCCTTCTCCCCCCGCCCCGCTGCCCCGGCCATCCCATGGTGACCATTTAAAAAAAAAGAAAAGAAAGAAAGAAAGAACACGAAGAAGGCAAAAAAAAAACTGAGAAAAGAGAGAGAGAAACAGGAGTAGAGCCGCCGTAGGCGTAGCTACGTGGGCGGCAGCAGAGCGCAATCGACCTCTATCCGCGCCGAGAAAGGTTCGCCTCCCTGCTGAACGCCTCGGCGAGGACCGAACTGTCTGAGGGAAATCAAAACGCGGGAGGGAGGGGGAAGAGAGAAAACAAACGACGACGACAAAAAAAAAAAACTAAACTAAAGCATAGTGCACCAACCGTGAAGATAACCAAATGATCGAACCGCTCCCACAGCTGCTTCTGTCTTCTCGACTTCTTAACATTCTGCCTGTTTCTGTCCCTTTTCTTTTCTCCTTACTTCTTTGCCGCATGTTTTTCTTTTTTTTTTTAAAGATCACGTCCTGGAATCGTCTACCAATTAAAAATCGTAAGTCGTTTTAAAGAAAAATAGAGAAAAGGCTAAAAAAAAGAAACTGTTTTAAATAATGTACAAAAAAAAAAGAGAGAGAGAGAAGCGAAGCCATCTACGACATCGCAGCTAGTTTCCACGTTCTAGACCGTCGGCATGCGAGCGTTGTGCGTCTGTCTGTCGGCTTTATAAATGAATCACGTATAGAGAGAGAGAATCCATTTTTTTAAGAATATATATTATATATTTGTATGTTTGTCTGTTTTACCTCTCCAGTTTTTTTCTTCCTCCCCATTTGTAAATTATGTTCAACCTTCTTGTTAGCTTAGATAAGACCTAGTAGCTCTAGAATGTGATGACTGTCGACGTTGATTTCCTTTTTCTTTAACTTATCCGAGGTCCCTCGGATAGCGCGACGCGACGTTTTTTGTTTGTTTTTTTTTTGTTTTCTTTTCTTCCTTTGGCTTCGTAACTTTTGATTTCAGAAGATTTCTTGGCTTCGTCGTGCAAGTGCGGTAAAGTTTAGTCCTCTGAAGGAGTTCGGTCTGGTCGGGAAGCCAACGGCGACCAGCGGCGAGAGCCGGGAGCTTTTTTTTTTTTTTTTTGGGCAGTGAATGTAGCTGACCGCACCGACAGACAAATATGAGGGAAGCACGGTCGGAGAAACTGAACCATACAACCACCACAAGGGATTTACAAAAGAAAAAAAAAAACAAAACAAACGAGACATGCTGAAGTAGTAGTGTTGTCAATATTCATTTGTAGAGCGATTGAGAGAGTGGTCTATGTGTACAGGTAGTTAACGGTCGTATTCAGACACATTAAATGCATGCATTAGCAGACACTCTCCTGCAAAGCAACAAAAGGGGCCGAGTTCGGATAATCGCGTTGCGAGACCTTGCAGGTGCCACATTCACACTTTGGAAAACTGAGATTGTTTTTTTTGTTGTTGTTTTTTTTTTCAATTGCTAAAAGTTGAGAGATCAGCTGAAATAATGTAAACATTTTTTTGTTTTTGTGTTTTTAATGTGGTGTGTGGTCAAGCACTTTTTTTTTTTTTTTCTTTCCCCCCCGAACATTCTAATTTTATTTGAGTGTTTTCTTTCCGTCCGTCCCAGTGTGCGTTTAGGTTTAAAGTTTTGTGTTTGCCCCATTTTCGTTTCCGTTTCTCGTTCTCTCTGGATAGTGCCTTTCTCTCTGGTGTTTGTGTCTCTGATCTGCTACTATGAGCCCCCCAACCCGAACCCCCCACCACCACCACCACCACCACCTCTGCTCTGGATCTGTATTGATGATAAATGTAAATAATCCGAGATGTCCCATCTGATTTTAAAAAAGGAAAAGAAGAAAAAAAAAAAAAACTCAGCCTCCTGTCCTCCTACATCATTTTTGCCCTCGTCATCAAGGAACTGTTGTCTCTTTCTCCTTGTCTTGCATAATGACACTGTTTTTTGCTTGCATTTTTTTTTTTGTTTTCAATTAATAAAATGCAATTATTAAAAAAAAAAAGTTGTCTTTTTTTAACCAATAAAATTTCCTATTCCTAAAAGTCAAAGTGAATTCTACACGGCGACTCATTTAGCAAAAAGCCACTAAAAACATTTTTTTTTTTTTTTTTTTTTCTCCTGCCACTTTCAGTTTAAAAAGTCTAAATTTTAAACTTTTAAAACACTAACGTCACTGTAGCGACAGCGTGAAGAACTCTGGTTTTGGAAGCACAGAAGTACAAGAATCAACCATTTCTGAAATAGTTGAGATTTTTGAATTGTATTGCCTCTCGTTTTTCTGCTCTTTGATTTATTTCTTTTTAGTAGACAATACAGAATTTTCATTGTACATCACAGTATGCATTGACATTAAGCTAACCATCTGCCTCCGCCAGCCTGCAGTCTGATGCTTGACAGTATATAATCTTGACTGATTGAAGTCAAAATGCATAGCTGCACATGCTGCCGTTTTATAGCGCAAACAAATAACTTCAATTGTTATTGCATGTGCCAAAAAAAAAACAAAAAAACTTCAAAGAAATTCGGCTTTGCCATATGGACTTATCTGATTCTTTGAAATTAGCCTCTGTCTCTTTAAGAACCTCCCAACGTCGACTGATTGGAGCCCCCTTACCCCTTCACCCCTCCACCCCTCCTATTTTAGTGAAACTGGTAGATAATCGCATCTCTGAGTCCATTGTTCTTCCATTGGCTGTTTCGGGGTTCACTCTTAAGATCAGCTTCTTGTTTTTAAACTGAACCCTGAAGGATCGATACCTCGGCAGGGGATTTTCCCTGAAAGTCAGTGCAGGATGTTGATGCACTCACAAGCCTCAGTCGTACCTCAAGTGCTGCGGTATGCATCACTGAACAATTTCATACGTCGCAGTAGAACTTGTACTTTTCCTAATATATATATATATATATATATATATATATATATATATATATATATATAAATTGGTGCAAGAATCGGGCTACGGGTTCTTCTTGTAGTGCCTCCTGATCCTGAGACAGAGATGATTCAACAGTCAATCTAAAAGAGGAAGCTGAATTTTTTTTTTTTCTTTTTTTTTTTTTTGAAGTTAGAAGGTTGCATCGCTCTGCACGCAGCACGTCGCTGCAACCCTGCAAGACGCACCAAAAAACCCACCCCGTCTGATGCGCCGTACGCGTCACTTTTTTTTCTTTTTTTTTTTTCTCCTTCTCTTCATAATCGGCACTCGGGAGGTCAGATCCTGTCAACGTCGGAGATGGAGTGACTCGAGGCGCTGCGGGTCTGAGTGCCTCCATTCATCTCTGACAATCAAAACGGACGCGGTCGTTCACACCGCGGCGGCCCGTGCGACTGAGATGAAAGCCGATTTCTGTGCCCGCCGGCCTGCGTGTGAAATGATGAAACGCAAAGATTCCTTTTACTAAAAAAAAAAATAAAGTCTGAGGCTGAAGTGACATTTCTGCCCCAGGGACGGAGGAAAGGGGTGGGGTAAAGGGGGGGGTTTGCCTCTGAAGTCTGAGGAAGCTGCCATATGGTGCCTGCTGGAGGAGCGGAGAGCGAGGCTTTAAACCCCCCCCTGCCCTCCATTCAGTCGTGGCACGTTAAGATGATTTGAGGATTTGCAAGTTTAGACGATTATTATCGCTGTGTGAGCCAGCGCACTTTGTGCCACCGTTATCTGACTGAGTTTTGGTTGTTTTTTGGTTTTTTGTTTTTTTCAAAACCACACAGTGGTTTCCATGTGGGATTTTTTTTATATACCTTGAACTAGAAATGATGCCATTTTTTATATACATATATATTTTTTGTCGTTGTAAAAGCCATGCCTTTGAATGTTTCACACAAACACTCCCACGCTGCAACACACTTCAGTGTCGTCCACTGGGGGTTTTACGCAGGGATCGACACAAACTGATGTCCAAATGTGAAGAAAGAAAAAAAAAAAAAAAAAGACGATTTTCTAAACGATTTCTAAACAAGTCTTCAATTGCAAAGTTAGTGAGCAGTCCTTGCGTTTTAATTCGATGTCGGTACAAGCCACCACAACCAGACGTAGCGTTCGAATGATTTGCAAAGGTGAGAAAGTCAAAGTTCAGACTGACCTCAGAAAGTCAAATTCACGTCTGGTGCCTTCTGTGTGAACGTAGCCTTTGAGAACAAATGCCATCATCGATACCAAACAACCCTAGTGGTTAGGTGATGGTCATGGTCACTTGAAAAAGAGATGGAACTTCCTGGATCAAAAACTATTTCCCCAAACTTGAAACGTCTCAGAGAAGACAGCTCAGTTCATTGTCTGTAAGCGGCACAACCGCAATTGTGGCGGTCCAACCGATAGAGAAACTCCAGGCATTGATCCGAGCAGCAGAGGAACCCATGGTAAGTCTGCGAGAGAGCTGCAGCGATACTCAGCTCAGGTGGAAGAATTTGTCAACTACACAACTGTTAATCCCCTCAAATCTGACTTCCATGCAGCAGAGGTGGAAAGAAAGTCACGAGAAGTCCTGGTCAGATGAAACCATGACGGAACTATTTGACCCACATGCAAAACACCTCGACCACGCTGCGCTCCCGCTGTGAAACGTGGTGACAACGTCATACTGTGGAGGTGCTTTTTCAGGAGAGGGGAGGTGGTTCAAGCTGCAAGCAGGCCAATGGAAGGGAAATACTCTGGACTGCAAAGGATTTGACATTGGTGCTTCAGAAACATAACCCAAAGGATGTGTCGTGAAAGTTGGCTTGACAAAGCATCGACTCCCAGGATCTAAACTCAAAAGTACGCCACACCTGTCAGATTTTCATTGGTAAGCAACGTCGAAAGAGATAAACATTGTCGATTTATGATGAGCGCCACCAATGAGCACATTTGCTGCAGAACAATGACTGCTCTCATGTTGAACCAGAAGCTCAGCTGTCGCTGTCACCACACCCTGATCCTCTGGCAATGGTTTTCCCATTCCCAACGTCAGATTAGCGCTAACCATCAGGAAAAAGGAGGAAAGGCTATGAGTCATGACCCAACGCAAATGATGGAACACTGGAAAAAAAAAGAAGAAAAAAAATAACATGGAAAGAAACACAAAAAAATTCCCACAAGAGGATGTTAAAATTTGCTCCCCGGTCTGTTTCTTGCCACGCTGCTGTCAATTATAACACATGGGTAGAATGCAAGTGTGCTAGCCAAAACAGGGGGAAATGGGGCGCGGGAGGTGAACTTAAATCCTGCAATGATCATCCATGCAAACAATAGACATCTCTGTAGAGGTGGAGGTGTTTGATACGCATTAAAGTTATCAGATCACCTTGTTTGAGCTGCACGAGTGCATACGCATTTATCTGGCACGCAAAGGTTGAGACTTTCCACGCCACTCCCCGTCAGTCCCGCAGGTACAGGCGACGAGCTTCCACTCTTACATCACGACTCGCCTGACTGTGTTTGGACCGACATGAGGCCTGCTGTGCTCAGCACAAAAGCTCCATTTAGGACATGCATTATTTTCCGGCTTAAGCAGTCAAAACACAGTAGCGTGGCTCTTGATCTTACGAAATCAATCTTTATGCAAATTGCGTGTGTTCTGCAAACATTGGATCCATTGTGGCCATTTGCGCCTGCTGAAAGATCTCAAACAAGCTTCAGAGTCGGGAGGGAAAAGCCATTTAAATACGAATTGAATATTCAACGCAGTTCACTTCCTGTATTTTTTTTTTCTTTAAGCCACATGCAAATTTTTAGAACTTCTGTAAAAACTTCTGAAATAAGTTTCCTCATCCAAGACACAATGAAGATCTCTTCATCTCTGTTCAGTGATTTTTTTTATTTATTTTTTAGTATTCTACTGCCACCTCCTGACTTTTCTGAGTAACTGCAATTTTTCAATCATTAATCATTACGCATAAAAGTGTTGATTGCTTTCTGTTTGGCTATATTAAGATATCATTTTTCAATTAAAAATTTCATGATTGTTTATTTATTACAATATTATTGCTATGTCATTGCACAAAGATCAGATATGGAGCATAAATGATTTATTATTTTTTTTGCTGGCGCTGCTGTTTCCTGTTGAGTCACGTGACCGTCTTTCGTATCCTGACGTAGACTGTTAGGACTTGTTAGGAATTTTTGGAACTTGAGTTAGAAACTCCTTTGGGTCCTGTCGGGACTTTGCAGGCTGTTTTATGAAGCATTTTGAAGGCGCAGCTTCGTCGTGTGCTTGTTACGAAACGGAGAGCGACCGACGAGGTTCATTCTCTCATTTTTAATCTTGAACACGGAAATTAATCGGCACAAAAGATAAAAAATAACGCGTGCGATACAATGTGGTTTTTTAAAATTTTTTAAAAAAAGATGAAGTGAACCAACAAAAAAAAAAAAACAGTCGTTGTCGGCAGGATTCGAACCTGCGCGGGGAGACCCCAATGGATTTCTAGTCCATCGCCTTAACCACTCGGCCACGACAACACACGTACAAACGGTGTACATGTTCCTCTCGAACGGAGAAGAAAGTACGTCGCGGTTTATTCACGTCATACTCCACGCAAAGTATTTGGTCGTACAAAGCAGTTGCGTTGAATAAGTGACAATTATAAATTGTATCTTAACTTTTATTAAACAAAGTTCCACTTGTGATAGACGAGTCATTCTTGTTAGTCAAACCCAACAACAGGGAATAGAGGACATGGTCCCTCTGTTAGATCACTTGTTACCAAGGCACCAAGATGCGGGATTTTCATGCACAAAAAAATCCTCCTTTCTTTGTCCGTAAAAAGAGAAACTCTCCTGCTCTGTAGGGTCGAAGTGATGGGTCAGAGTGCTGTCATTTGTCAGGGCAGCAGAACAAAAGTCTAAACTGCTCGTGTCCAGGATGTGTGGGGTCTGCAGGGATGTAAATATGCCCCTTTTTTTTCTGAACATGAGGAGAACATCTGTTTTCAGGATCATCGTTTGCCTCAAACAGGGACGTTTAAGTTGCTTCGGACAGATCGGAGCCTCAACTTTTTTTTGCAGAGTAATTAAAAAAAGAGCTACAATTCTGGATTTCACTGTCTACTTTCATTCAATACGAATAATGACCTAAAGACAACCACTTGTTTTGTGTTGCTGTTGCAAAATGGACTTTTATTTAGAAGAAGGGGGGAAAAAAAGTATCAGTGATATAAACAGTATTAATGATGGCTAATAGTGGAGTGAAATATTTTTGGCCTTCAAATGAATTTATACACATGTCATATGTTTCTGATGTAAATAAATCAACCTGAAAGCAAATCATGACGTTTATTTATTTAATTTATTTACGTCTACACCGAACTATTCGTGTTTATTATGCATTATGAAATTACACAATAGCGCATAATTGTGGTGTTCTGCTGCCACCTGCATGACGACGCTTTACAACCGGCGTCAGTAATTCAGCTTTTTTTTTTATTATTTATTTTTATTTTCTTTCATTTTTTTCCATGCCGTTAAACAAAACCAACGATGATGATGATGATGATGTGCATAACAACGAGAGGATTATTTTAGTTGCTGCTACATTGTTGCCACTGAGCGAGAAGCTGTATCCCCCACGTGACTCCTGTAGTGAGGCCCTGCTGTTTGTTCAGCCAGAGAGGCAGAGAAGAAAAATGGCGGCCCTAGGCGAACCTGGACGGGACGCCGGGCTAACGTTTTGAGCTTTTCGCGTTCGACGGGACGCTGGCGTGGGGGGGCTTCGAGGTGCTGCGCCGTCCACTGGGGTCCGCCGCTCGCTCGGCTCCGCCTGGGCACCGTCTTTTCGCTCGCGGATCGCGCGTGCCATTTTGCACGCAAGGAAACCCTCGGCTTTCTAAAATAACAGATTTTCGCCTATCATGAGAGGGAAAAGAGGCAGGCCGCCCAAGCCGCTACAGACCGACGAGGCGTCCCCGGCCGCAACCCGGGGTCTGCGACCCAGGAGGAACCTGAAGCCCAGGTTCAGGGACAGCGGGGATGAGGACGCCGAAAGCCCGGCGAGGGAGCCCCCCAAAACGGCCAGAAAGAGGAAGGCGACGTCAACGCGGGGCAGGGGACGAGGCAGAGGCGGCGGCGGAGGAAGAGGAGGCAGAGGTGGCCGCGGCGGAAGGCGGACCGCTGTGTCCAAAACGGTGGTGTACGACGACCACGAGAGCGACGAGGAGGACGATGCCGTGAGCCTACGGTCGGAGGAGGACGAGTTTGTGGAGGAGGCACCGCAGTCCGAGGAGGACGAGGCCCTCAATGAGGAGTCTGACTGCCTGGAAGATGATGTGCTGGACGAGGAGCAGGATGATGCCAGCTTCTGCACAGAGAGCAGCTTTCGGAGCCAGAGCACTCACGCCAGCACTCCGGGTAAATCCCTGCTCGCTTGAACGGACCCTCGGCGCCGGAGGTCCGGTCTGGGTCGGAGCATGCAGTGAGAGGAGCTTGTGTACAGTGCAGGAAGCAGTAAGGTTATTGTTCAAAATGGAGAATGCACACTGTATGCAAACAGGCCGCGTCGAAGCCACTGCAGGTGGATTGAAGCATCAACCCTGTCAGTAGCCTGACCCGTTTCCGTCGCCTTACGTTGCCGTGCAGTTCACACTCATTCCCAAAAAGAATCCGAGGGGCTCCGTAGCTTTAGCTGTCACAGCCGGAGCTAATAACTTAGCTTATAACAAGCTAATGTTAGCACTGAAGGTAGCTGTTGCCTGCTGTGTGACAGCCGCTAAAACCCCCCCCAAAAATAACAATAAAACGCGTTTCATATTTGCAGCCCACACTTTTCAAACATTTGCTTGAAACAAGAACTTTAATTATAATTATTATTTTTTTTGTTTAATTAGCCGTAAAGGAAACAAACACACACACACACACAGCTAACTAACACTAGCCTAGCTAGCATGCCTGTCATTTTCTTATACTTTGGCAGCAAACAATGAACTTTATTAGTTGGAGACTCCGGGTAGTAATTACACCTCATGTCTTCGTAGTTAACCCGTCATTATAAAGAGGTTTAATTAGCCTTAACATTGTTGGTGTGAGGATGAGGCAGCCTCATTAAGCTAATGATGAGCAACTTGAGCCATAGTAGCTCTTGTAGAAGTTTCCAGCTTTGTAGAGTTTGCAAAAGCATTTAAGTGATTACATGTGCTTTGTTTGAAGCCGTTATTGAATCATTTCTCATGTTGTTCTGCATTGATGTGTCAGTCTAATCGGTTTTATTCATTTATTTATTTAATTTATTTATTTTTTTTCTTTTAATCCTGCAGGGAAGAAGAAGCTACGGGCTCCCCGTCCTCGCACTCCCGTTCTGGAAGACAAGGAAATCCCTCCTCTCGAGCTTCCGGAGACCTCGGAGGATCTCTTGGTGCCCAGCGTGGAGCTGCTCAACATCACCTCCATCTACGAGGTGCTGCGGAACTTCAGCTCGGTCCTGCGTCTCTCCCCGTTCCGATTCGAGGACTTCTGCGCCGCCCTGGTCGGCCAGGAGCAGTGCACGTTGATAGCTGAGACGCACATCTCGCTGCTGAAGGCCATCCTGCGCGAGGAAGACTCCTCCAACACTACTTTTGGCCCCGCTGACCTGAAGGACAGCGTCAACTCTACTCTGTACTTTATCGACGGCATGACCTGGCCCGAGGTTTTGCGGGCGTACTGTGAAAGCGACAGAGAGTTCCACCATGTTCTGCCGTACCTGGAGACGGACGAATATCCCTGCGGCTCTCTCGAAAGCAAGGTTAAGGTGCTACAGTTCCTAGTGGACCAGTTCCTCACCACTAACATTGCCCGCGAGGAGCTAATGTCCGACGGCAGCATGCAGTACGACGACCACTGCCGCGTGTGCCACCGTCTGGGAGACCTGCTGTGCTGCGAGACTTGTTCCGCCGTCTACCACCTGGAGTGTGTTAAACCGCCGCTGGAAGAGGTCCCAGAGGACGAATGGCAGTGCGAGGTTTGCGTGGCGCACAAGGTGCCTGGAGTCACGGACTGCGTGACCGAGGCACAGAAAAACAGGCCTTACATCCGCCAGGAGCCCATCGGATACGACCGCCACCAGAGGAAATACTGGTTCCTAAATCGAAGGCTTGTTATGTGAGTTCCATCACCGCCTGTTCGGCTTACGATTACCGTTTACGTTTTTGGGCGACGTTCTCTGGTAATCCGTGTTTAGGTTTTTCAGACATACAGAGGCATCACCAGAGCTCAAAATTTTCTGCAAAGCATTCAAACACAAGCGGGTGTGTTGGAAGCTTTCGAAGATCAGGCCGTCGCTGCTATTTTGTATTTTCTTTTTAACGAGATTATGGTCAAAAATTGATGGCAAAAAGGAGAGGAGAGGAAAAGCAGTTCGCCAGACATGGAATTGCTTACTCAGTCATTCTTGAATAAATGTTCTCAAAGTAAGGGACGGATTGTTCAAAACCTTTGACCTTCTGTGCACGGTTTTCAGGGCTGCGCACCAGTTTGTCTGCGTTTGTTCTTTACAGCTGTTTTATCAAACAAAGTTTGGAATCAAATAGCTTTAGTTGAACACGTCCCTGCGAAGAATGTAGCCGCAAGTTGACCAGCTACAATTAGCAAGTGGGTAATTATAGCTAATTGTTACGCATTATGTACACACAAAGTCACTTAATCCATATAATTTATAAGGGGCAAATAAAGCCTGGTGGCCTGACAGACTTGTAATACACTGGGGGAAAACCCTAGTAGATAGGGTTATCTATCCATTGGCTACCAATTGACATTGACATTTGATGTTTTTGGTAGGGATCCAATATTTTTACAGATTAGGCCCGTCCCTAACGTCCTCCGTTGTCTCTTCCCAGTGAAGAAGACGGGGAGTGCGAGAAGAAGAAGATCTGGTACTACAGCAGCAAAGCGCAGCTGGAGGAGCTCGTCGCAGGTCTGGACAAGGAGTACTGGGAGACGGAGCTCCTCGCCACCCTGGACGAGATGAAGGAGGAAATGCGCGCTCACATGGACATCACAGAGGACCTCACCAGCCGAGCTCGTGGAAGCAACAAGGCCTACCTCACTGCCGTCAACGGTACGCCCCGCGCCTCGGAAAACACGCGGCGCCGTTAAGTAAAACGTTTGACTTGCGTGGGATTAAGTGCGGCTCAACGCGTTTAGGGGAAGCCACGCGTCTGTGTGCGCCGCAGGAGGGCCGAGGTGTTTTGCCAAGGTGCGTGTTTTCGACGCTGGCGACGGTTGGGGCGTTGCCCTTTTCGCTCCCTGACACAACGAGCCAACCGCTTTCCACTCGGCCTTCCTCCAAGACGCCGCAGCGGCTTTGAAGACCTTTCGGTTCTTAGCCAGCAGTTTCCATTTCTGTTTGGCTGCGCTATCATCTCTCTCTCTCTCTTTCAGCCAGACTTCCTTTGTGTGTTGCTGCGCTTGAATCTCGTCAGCAGTGAGATTTCTTGGCGCCTCTGCCTTGCAGGAACACTTAACGGGGGTCGCTCTCATTGTTTGAAGCGTGCTCCTGCTGCAGGCTGCTTCCTGGAATCAGTCTCATTGAAAACTGTTGATGCGCATGATCATCCACTAAAGTTTTCGGAAGGATAGGAGTATCAGGGTGACTTGGCTCACGTTTGGTTTACTCATACCTACTCAGAGCAGGTCACATGGCCGACCTCGAATCCAAGATCTTTGTCAAATACACGTCTTGGCTCACTGTGATTTATCTTGAACGATTTCACCGTGTAAATCCAAAAAGTGGATCAACAAAACGTAATTTTGCTTCTAACGACGATGTGCTAGTCGCAGTTTCCGACCGCCGACATGGATTTGATTTGCCCAGCAGAAAAAAAAAAAACAATTCCAACGGCGTCTTGGACTGAAACGGTAATGGCGCCTCGGTTTCGGTCTTAATTGCTCCGTTTTATCCGTAGAGGTGTCTGCGGAGCGTTTGAAGATCAGGCGAGAGGAGCAGGAAGCGAAGAAACGAGTGGCGGAGGGGAAGAAGGAAGCGGAAGGGGGCCCCGTAAACGCGACCGAGCTCCCGACGCAGAAAGTCCAAGCGGAGGACGGCGAGACCACAGAAGACACCGGCTCACGAGGTAAAAAGACGAACGAATGCGCTCAACCAGTTTATGTTTTTGTCAAACACGTTTCGAGTGAATCTGTGTCGACGGGACTCGTGTCACAGCGGCTACCGCCCGGCCTCCCGCGGAGGAGAGATGCGTGTCCGATGCCGCCGCCGCCGCCGCCCACCGGGACGCAGCTGCACCCAACACTGAATCTCTAGAGCCAAACAATGAAACGGCTCAATCTGAAAACCATGAGAAGGGGGACTCCACTCAACTGGCAACACAGGGACAGACAGGTACGCCCCCCCCACCCCTCCACCGCTCCCTAGTCATTGTTTGTCCTAAAGTCAAGCTTTCATGCCCTGTCAGGGTTTTCCCCAGAATACTTTCTAAACCTGGTTACAGGGGCCGACTGTGTATTATCAGAAGACGCTATTAACAAAACCAGAAGTCTTAAAACAATCCAAATGTTAGAATAAAACTAGCAATGCTTATCCTGATGGGGACGGACGTAAAGCCTGGTTATAGCACGATGCTTCCTGGCTGCTTGCACCTAAACATGTCATGATTTGTGCGATAAACATTAACGTGAAAACGCTTCTACTGGATGCTACGTGTGTTTAGATGAGGCCAAAATGGGGGCTCTAAAAGTTTTATCACAAGATTTTGTGGTTCTATTTTGATAACAATAAAGCTGACGATGACAGCGACTATTTATCATCACTGCCTTTTGTGTTTGTGAAGCTTTTTTGTTCTTAGAACTAAGTAATGGTATCAAAGACGTCTTGATTTGTATCACTAAAGCACAAAGTAACAAAGTAACAGCGTTCAATCATATTGTCAACTTTATTGGAACAGTGGAGAAGGCTGTAAAGATTACAATCCCAACAATATCTACAGTTTTTTAAAACATTAACTAGAATTTATTGTAATAACAATAAATAATGGGGTTTTTTTTATTGTGACAAGAATCATGATAAATGATAAGCAATACAATAATGATACGCCTGTGATATGTACAGCAAGTAAACCTTTCGCAATAAGCAATTAATGACTTAGATGCGAGATGAATTCAAATTATTTCCATTGTTATGAATATGTTTTGGTTAAGTTTGTAGGTTTTTATTTCAGTTTTATTTATTGTTTTGCCATGTTTTATTTTGGATATTTAAAATATCTTCCACTTCCAGTGTGGAGAGTTTGTTACAAAATGAAAGATCATTAGTCTGCGAGAAGGCGAACTTGACAGTACATTACTGGAAAATGGTCTGAAAACACGATTGTCGTTTATCGCAGTAATTACTTGGACGATTCATCGTCCAGCAAAATTTGTTAGCAAGTGTGTATCTCTGATGATCCTCGGCATGTTTGGACTGTAAAGATCGCTGGTAATCCTGATTATTTTTCTTGTCGCTTGCAGCTGGCTTTTTAGAAAACCTGCTCTCACCGTTTCCCGTTCTCGGTTGTCTTTAATATAGACACTGTAGACGAGCAGCAGAAGTCGGAGTCCACACGCGAAGACGCAGAAGGCGACGAGCCGTCGTCGTCGTCGCCGCCGCGCCAGCCGAACGCGCCCAGCGACGGGGACCAACTCTCTGCGCCCGGGGGCCTGGAGAAGGTGGAGCCCCCCGACCAGGCCGACAGGTCCTCCCCGTCCTCATTCACCAGCCAGGACGGGACGGGTAAGCACAAATTTGGAGGAATGAAACGCGCAGTCTGATTTGAGTTCGTCCTTGTTTGAATAATGTGCGTGTGGCTCGACTTCTTTCTACCAGAGGACTACAATGAAAGGATGAAGAAGGAGAGCGGAGCAGGACAGGAATCGACAAATCGAACACAGAAAGGCAATGAAGAGGTGAGGCGTCCTGGGGGATTTTTTATTTTATTTTTTTGCTTTAAATAAAATGTAGAAGCGTAAATGTGACATTTTTCTTGTATTTTTTTAAAAAAATATATTTATTTGTAATGATTGCAATATATCTGTGGCGCCTAGTCTCCTGTATTAAATTGAGCAAAGTTGTAGTAACAGCATCTGGATCATCCTGCCAGCCATAAAGTGGAAGAAGTCACTGCACCAATTGCAGTTTTGTTGCTTATAACTGATTTTTAAAAACCTTTTGTTTTTGGCCAATATGTTGTTTTTTTTTCTTTCTTTGACTAAGAAGTCACTCAATATAGCGACAAAGTTATATTACGATTACAGTTTTCTGGCGGATCAATGAAATTTTAAAACTCGCCAATTACAATTTCGGCCAAAGCTGTTTTGTTTTTTGCTAATAATGGTGACAAAGTTGCCAACAGTAGAGAGACTTCTGCTAAATATATACCAACGTCTCGGTTAGATCAGCGCATACGAACAGTTTCACATGCAAGTATCGGCCGAAACGAAGGAAATCGGTGCAGATTTATCGCCCAAACAGAAACCGAATCCTCCTGCTGACAAACTCCTAACACCCTCCCCCCCCTCCTCCCGGTCTCCATTCCAGTCGCCTCCTGCTGCCAACACCTCGCGCCTCACCTTCCTGAAAAGGGACCTGGCGGTGAATTTGAACAACTTGTTCAAACTGGGTCAGGAGGGCAAATACAGGGTTTACCAGAACCAGTACAGCACCAACACGCTGGCGCTCAACAAGCATCAGCACCGCGAGGACTACGACAAGAAGCGCCACCTCTCGCACAAGTTCAGCCTGACCACGGCGTCCGAGTTCAAGTGGAACGGCTCCATCCACGGGGCGCGGAGCCTGACGGTCGCCACGCTGCGCCTCACCATCATCCAGCTGGAAACGAACGTCCCCGGACCGTTCATGCACCCCAACTGGGCGTCGCACAGGTACGTCTGGGCGCCTTTTTAAAAACAAAAAAAAAAAATCTTCTTTTTATTAAACACAGAGAAACATGAACGTCTGTGTGTGTGTTTTCTGTCTTCTTTTGTAGGACCAACTGGAACAAAGCAGTGCAGATGTGCAGCAAGGCCAAGGAATTTGCTTTGGCCTTGGCCATCCTGGAGTGTGCGATCAAACCGGTCGTCATGCTGCCTGTTTGGAAAGACTCTCTCGGCCACACGAGGTAAAGGACGAGCGAGGCTCCGCTCGGCGTTCCACTGACGCGCGTCTTTGCCAACGCTGTTCGTGTGTTTCGCGTTGCACCCTTCAGAATGCACCGGATGACCTCCATGGAGCGGGACGAGAAGGAGAAGGTGAAGAAACGAGAGAAAAAGCTTGAAGACGAAGAGACTCTGCAGCAGGCGACGTGGGTGAAATACACCATCCCCATCAAACACCAGGTAGAGCGCAGAGATGTTTAGAGACTTGGGAAGGAATTTATACTAAAACATGTTACACTCTTCAGACTTTATTGTGCGTCTGCGAGAAAGTTTAAAAACCTCACTTCCTTTTACTCCCAGGAAGTGGCTCCATGTTGGTTCCATCATGTAAAATCCCAATAAAACTACATAGAAGTTTGTTTTTGTAAGGTGGGGATATGTCAGTTTAATGTAGGGCGGACACAATTAATCAGATCAATTGTGATTAATCGATTGTCGAGATAATCGTCAACTAATTTAGTAGTGAGTTCATTGTTAACTGATGTGTATAGACTCAAAAAAAAGGTAAGTAATTGAAATGACACCATATCAAGAGCAATAATTGAGAAAATAATGTGCAAAAAAATATACATTTTGTATTCGAGATGGAAAAAAAGACAAAAAACATCTTTTTTTTGTCTTTAAATATGTTCTACCCAGAACTCTGCAAGTGGGATAGTTTTAGCTTCACCTAGTTCAGGTTCAAATGCAGTTGCACTTTAGGCAGTAAAATAAGCTCATAAATAAAAAATCTGCAGGATGTACCTTTTTTTTTCCCACCCAATTAATCATCACAATAATTCATTACCTAAATGACAGTTAACTGCAGCTCTATTTTCATGCATGCAGATTCGTGTTGCACATATAAATGTTTTCTAATTTTTTTTTCTCTCTCTTCTGAGGTGTGGAAGCAAAAAGGGGAAGAGTACAGAGTGACAGGATATGGTGGTTGGATCTGGGTCAGTAAGACACACGTGCCGCGTTTCGTGCCAAAGCTGCCGGGGAACACAAACGTAAACTACCGCAAAGAAATGGCAGGTAACACGACTCCCGCCATGTACGTCCTGGGTCGTGTGTTGTTACATTTGAGGCTTACGATGGTTTTTGATTTTTTTTTTTTTTTTTTTCAGCTAAATCGAGAAAAGAAAGCGCAACGCCTTCCATGAAGACGGAGGATTTAAAAGAAACAGAGAAGCGGGTTCCTGAGGGCGCGCAGGTGAAGGAGCAAGAACCCGACCCGTTGTCCCAGGACACGTCTGCGGTTAACGGCAGCCAACCTCTCAGCAACAACGTGGAGGACGTTTCTGTAAAAGACGAGCAAGCAAACCCTGCTGGTGAAGAGAAAGAGGAGGAAAAAATGGATGTCGACAAGAAAGGTAAAACTCTGCAGTTGTTGTGAGCGTGGTTTTCGTTCTTTCATCAGCTAACCTCTGAGTCTCTTTGTCCAAGATGAAGACGAAGGCGGCTGTCCTTCCCCTGCCACCGCACGAAGGGAAACGGCGCAGGCACCGGAAGAACCCAAAAGCGAGGAGATCCCCGCTAAGATCTTCTACGACGTCGTGAACGTCAGCGAGGGCTTCCAGCTGCGGACGGCCTACAAGAAGAAAGTAAAGCCGTCCAAACTGGACGGGCTGCTGGAGCGGCGGGTCAAGCAGTTCACCCTGGAGGAGAAGCAGAGACTCGAGCGGATGAGGCAGGCGGCCCTCCTGTCCAAGACGACGGCCGCAAAACCCGCCACTGGCGTCAAGACGGAAGGAACGGCAAACGCCAAACAGCAGCCCGCTCTGTCCTCGAGCATTAAAGCGGAGGAGAGGGAGGAAAACGTGCGAGGGCCAGATCCTGTCGTCAAAAAGCTCGACTTCGATGAGGAGAGCACGAACTCGAAGGCGGACGGTGAATCGGATTCCGCCGTGTCCAGCCAGAGTAACGTGGCCGAGGTGAAGGCCGTTGACTCTCATAAGGAAGTGAACGGAGAGCCGGAACTCAACAGCATCAACAACCGTGTGCCGGAGACGACGGGGAACAACGAAATAACGAAGAGGATCGGGGAGAACGTCAAAAAGCGGGCGTATGATGAAGTGGATCAAAGCAGCGGACAGACGGACTCGGAAGGCAAGAGCAGCATTTCGCAGATAAATGGCGAAACCGTCTCCGCGGACTCCACTCTCCGGTCCAGGACAGCGCGGATCCCGAGAAAGAGCCCGTCAAGTCTTTGATGAATGGGAACCTCTCCCGAAGCGATTTGTCCAGCGTAGCGCACCCGCCACCGCTGAAAGTCCCCAAATTGGAGAACCACGTTGAAGACAAAGCGGAGTCTCTGAACAGTGGTGATTATTCATCTGTAAAGAGTGAGGGCTCGCTGCCTGTCAAGCTGGAATTGTCCAGTACGTCTTTCCACAACAGCAGTATTACAGAAAATTGCACATCTAAAGAGGATGCAAAGGCCTCGATCGCTAACGACTCTTTAAAGGAGAAATCTTCTATGCACGACACATCCAACAGTTCCAGTAAAACTCCCTCAGCAGAAAGTAGCTCGGTTTCCTCCGATACCATTCCCGCTGCCCTCCAACTGGGCCTGGCGGCACCCACCGCCTCCCTGAGGAGGAAACCCAGCGACGCCAAAGCCGCCGCGCCGGCCCCCACTACGGCCGGCTCCATGACCATCAGTAAGGAATACTCCACAAGAGACAGGGTCAGCCTGCTGCGCTTCTCCAAGTCCAGGAAGGCGCGCTCGGGCACGGCGCTGCCGTCCTACCGCAAGTTTGTCACCAAGAGCAGCAAGAAGAGCATTTTCGTCCTGCCTAATGACGACCTGAAGAGGCTGGGGAGGAAGGCGGGCATCAAAGAAGTGCCCATCTTCAGCTACAACGCCAAGCCGGCTCCCGACATATGGCCCTACCCTTCGCCTCGGCCCACCTTTGGGATCTCCTGGAGGTCGGTAACATGCGTAGATTGTTCAAATCTTATCCTTCTTGGTTCATAAAACATCTATTTCTATAAAAACTCTCACACTTTTTTAATAAAATTTTTTTTTAAAGATACCGTCTTCAGACTGTGAGGTCACTAGCGGGCGTTAGCTTGATGCTAAGGCTGCTCTGGGCCTGCCTCAGGTGGGACGACATGGCCGTGAAGCCTTCTGCTGCCGTGGGAACGACTCGGAAAGGTGAGAAAAACTCAGCGTTTGCTGAGGGCTGAAGCGATTAATCGGATTAATGGTGGTTAATCTATTATTGAGTTAATCGTCAACTGATTTAGCAACCAGCATTTTTCTTCTTCGCTGTTTCCTTTCTTTCTTTCTTTCTTTCTTTCTTTCTTTCGTCATTGCATTTTCAGTCCAAATAATCCACTTTTTTTGAACGTTCGACTTCCCGAGAGCTTAAGGAGACGGAACCCGTCTAAACCAATGAGGTTTCTTGTCCAAATGAAGGTTTTCTCCTCATGCGTGACGTGAAACTAGGAACCGTTTTGTCTCCAGAAACTACAGACACAGACATAATCACGACAGAGATTATCAGACGGAGGGACGTCGGGCCCCACGGCATTCGCTCAGAGTACTGCATCAGGAAGATCATCTGCCCCATCGGAAACAGGGACACTCCCAAAGGTAGGAATTAAGTACCACCAAATGTAGATTTTGAGAGCAATCTGGACGAAACACTTTACAGAGGAAATAATAGAGAAGAAACGAGAAACATTTCACCCTTTCTGTGATCAGAAACTCCAACTCCTCAAAGGAAAGGTCTGCGCTCCAGTGCCTTGAGGCCTAAAAAGCAGGAGCCGGCCAAACAGACGGGGCCTATCGCCGTGGAGACTTGGGTCCCCGAGGAGGAGCTGGAGCTTTGGGAAATAAAAGCCTTCGCAGAGAGGTCAGAAACACACGATCCGAATTGTCAAAACTGCAAATATGTTTTTGGGTGAATGAGTCGTTTTCTGCATTTTTTTTTTTTTATACGTTTTCTTCTTGGTTTTCCAGACTGGAAAGAGAGAAGTCGCAAGGCCTGGATCCGTCTAAAACCAGCGGGACTCTGAAGACCGCAGAGGAGGTCAAGGCCCATTTGGAGAATCAGCTGAAGCAGGCCAGACTGGCTGCCCAGCAGGTGACAACATGATGCAGCTTGTGCAGATTTAGTTTGAATAGTGTCAGCAGTGTGTCTGCGCAGCCTTGAAATGTCTTAATGTGTCTAATATTAAGGTCTTAAAAGTCACTAAAGACAAAAAAATAACTTTTTAGCCTCAAATACTTTAATCAGAGGGTCTTAAATTTGGTTGTGTTGGGACTATTTAATCTCAAATGGTCAAATGTTCGTCCTGGTAACAGAAGCTAGCCAAAGGCTAACACACACAAGTTATCTGTTTGCAATTTCCTTTTTTTTTTTATCGTTTCTGTCGTGGTCAAAGTCTTAATCTCCATCCGTAGCGGTCTTTACCACCAGTTTCTCCACGTCTCAACTTGAAATGTTTCTCCAGAAACGCCTCGAGCAGCAAAAACTCAGCACAACCGCCACTACTGCCACGACCACCACGACCAGCACAACCGCCGTCAGCGCTCCCAGTACACCGACCTCCACCGGCCAGAGGATGAGTCCCGTGACATCCGGAGCCAAGATGGTCCTGACCTCCAAACTGGGCTCCCCGGCTCCGTTCCAGCAGGACAAGAACTTCCACCAGTCCTTTGCTTCCTGGGTGAAGCAGGGCCAGAACAGCAGCAGCAGCAGCAGCAGCTCAGGTAAGGAGTCATCTGGCGTCACAAACATTCATGTGTCGGATTCAGAAAGTGCTGCTGCTCAAGGCCAACCATTCATACGACATCTCGTCTTTTATTTTTATTTTTTTTATAATCACATTCCATGTCACCGATCGAAACTGCCTTGCCAAAAAAAATAGTGCCATAACTCTCGGTGTCCACTTTCAGTCCCACGAAAAGTCGCAATTTTGTGAATCTGACGTTAGACCCGAAACTGTCGAAGGAACTAAAAAAAAAAAAAAAAAAAGTTAAAAAAAAGAACAAAAGATAAATGAAATTCCAACTTTTAAGCGTTCTGCTCGTCCTTGCGGACTTGGACCTCACAGTGGACACCTCGGCTGTAGATCGGCCGTCGCCGCGGCCCCCTTTTCCGGGTTACACGTGACTCCAGGTGGCGTGGTGTGTCTTGCAGCCCCGGCGGCCGGCAGCGTTGTCGCCGCCTCAGAGCAAACCTTCCAGATCGCTGGCAGCCCAGTGACTGTGGCCGGTCACGTCCTCGCCGCCAAACTGCCGCTGCCCGCGAACAGCAAGATGGTCACACTCAATGTGCCTTCTACTCAAGGAGGTAGGGAGCATGAGCGCCATCCGCTTTGGCAAGGCCAGCGGGGCTGCGATTGCCAAAATGGATGGGAGAACTGTCCTGTGGAAGGCCTAAATTGGTTTAAGTGTTGACCCTCAGCATGATGAGTAAATTGTCCCCGCGTGAGTCTGTCCCGATGGAGACATGCATGCCAGTGCAAGAATCTTAAAACCACTTGTTAAAGTCTTATTAAATCCGCACACACACGCGCACACACACACACAGAGCATGCCTTTACACATTCGTTTATTAATCTGCGATGCTCCTCTGCTGACGTGATGGATCTTGTCAGGAGGTGTAGTTCAACAGAAGGTTCTGGGCATCTTCCCCTCCGGGCCTCCAGCAAATCTCCGGACGTACAGCACATTACATCCAACAACCGGGAACATCAACCTCAGAGCCGCGACCTCCAGCACCCTGCAAAAGGTCTGCTGGTTTCATTTTATTGGAATCCAATACGCAGAGTGTTTTCCTTGAAATCTTAAAGGGTTTTTTTTTGTTTTTTTTATGTTTCTATTAGGCCACAACCACAGTAAGCCAGACACCCGGTGCATCAGGGAACCAAATGGCTTCAACAACGGTTCGAAATCCAGCAGCGGCCCAGCAAGGTGATTTGTCCAAAAATCTGCTTCTTGTTTTCTTTTTTTTAAACCTCTTAGCCGTACAGGAGCAGTAAAGGTGTCAAATCTGAATCCAGGTCAGCAGCCCGCAGCCACAGCCACCCCTGGTACGCCTCCTGCTCCCAGAGCCGCAGGCCTGCCAGCCTCTTCGGGTCCGGTCGCCACGACTCCCGGGCAGCCCTCGGTCGCCTCCTCTCAGGCCCCGAGGCCGCAGCAGGGCCAAGTGAAGCTCACCATGGCTCAGCTCATGCAGCTGACGCAAAGCGCACAGGTGAATTTTTTTTTTACTTTCTTTCCTGTCATAGTTACCATGCATTCGCTTAAAAAAAGAAAAAAGAAAGAAACTTAAATTATTTCGATGTGACAGTAAAGATGTTGAGTTTTTGCAGATGTTTTCTGTGAGCCTCTAGTTGAAGGCTGGCAACTTTTTCCAAGGACATGATGGCAAAAGTTTAGTATTGGTTTAAACAATTTCAGTTATTTCAGATGGATGAAATTCTCCTAATGTCCTGGAACGTGTGCAAACAATAAAACACTAGCTTTATGAAATGTTTCCAATGTATATAATCTATAAATTCCTGTTTTACACATGTGGATGTTGCAGAGGTGGAGGTCACGTGTTTAAAGATTTGAGGCTGGAACCTGAAACGAGTAGCTATGTCTAAATTTTAATGTGACGTTGAGAATATGGCTTCCGGCATCTTTCAGGGGGGGAATCCGGGTCTGACTGTGGTGATCCAGGGTCAGGGTCAGACCCAGGGCCAGCTTCAGATCATCCCGCAAGGTGTTACGGTCATCCCCGGACCCGGTCAGCAACTAATGCAGGCGGCCATGCCCAACGGACAGATCCAGCGCTTCCTCTTCACTCCGATGCCCCCGTCGTCCACCGTTTCAGCTTCGCCCCCCATGAACGCTACCCCTACAAAGCCCGCCACAACTCCAGGCCCTCAGACCCTAACGCCGTCTCCTCCTCGAGCGAGCCGCAGCCCAAGTGAGCCAGACGACGCCATCGGCTTTAGCTCAAACGCACATGGTGGCGCCGCTTCCTGCCCCGACGCACGTCGGAAGCCCCTCACCAAAGCCCGGCTGTGCCCCCAGCCCGTCTTCTGCTCCTGTCCAGAACCAAGTCACGTCCCCTGTGACTCCTGCACCGCAGGCGTCTCCACAAGGACACGTTTCAGCTGCTTCATCCGTCCCTGCACAGGCACAGATGTCGCCTCCTGTGCCTTCTTTAGCACAGCCTTCCACACAGGTGTTAACCCCCCCGCCATCAGTTGTCGCACACCCCCAAGTGGTGGGATCTGTCGGTGACTCTCCGCAAAACCTCAACCCAGTTGTAAGTTATAAACCAGGCTTCCCTTCCGCCCCCACACAAATCCAAGCCATCCCTCAAAGCCCGATCTCCTCCCTTATAGCGGCTTCGCCTCCAGCACAAACCCAAGCTACTAGTTCCCCTCCCGCACCGGGACACACTGCCCTCCAAACCCAAGTCCAGTTCCAGCCCCAGTCCGTCTGCTCGCCTCCAGGCTTAACCTCGACCCACCTCCAGATGCAGACCTCCACTCCCGTGTCTCCTCCGGTCTCGGTCAGACCGGCTATCCAGCTCTCGCCCCAGGCTCCCATTTCCGCCTCGCTGCCTTCGCCTGTCCAAATACCGACGCCGGCCCTCGCGCCCGTTTCTGCTCCCGTTCTAGCTGTTGTGTCCACCCAAGTTTCCATCCCTTTCCCAGCCAAAGCTCCAACCCAAATCCAGGCCGCGCCTTCTGCGCCCCTGCATGCGGCCATGGCGAGCGCTGTCGTCACACCGGTCACAGCCACCTCTACCATACCTTCAGTGCCAGGTAAAGAACCAAACTCCAACACGTCAATGTACCGTTTCCTTTTTTTAAAAAAACAAAAAAACATTCACTTTCTTTCTTTCTTTCTTTCTTTCTTTCTCCTTTCGTAGCTCTGATAGAACAGAGGGCAGCTCAGCCCAAAAACTGGACTCCATCGTCATCATCATCTTCTCAGACTCCAGCTCAGGCCGCAACTCCCACACCCCCGCCATGGCCTCCGTTCCTTCATCCGCTCCCGCCGCAGTCTCCATCCACTCGCCCATCGCTCCTTCGCCTCAGACGTCTCAGACTCCGCACTCCCAAGTGCTGGTCCAGCATCCTGCCATTGTATCTGTGCAGCAGGTGTCCCACGTGGCGGCGTCAACGGTGCAGGTCAGCATGAAGGGCTTACCCGTTTCCTCCGTTGTTTCTGCCGTAAGGCCCGCGCAGATCCAGACCTGCGGACAAGTCCAGCAGATTCCATACCTCCAGCCTCAAGTTCAAGCTCCAATTCAGTCCCAGATCAGAGTTCAGTTCCAACCGCAGGCACAAATACAGCCGCAGACGCAACAATCGCCTCCACCCCAAGTGCAGCCCCTCACTCAGGTTCAGTCCCCCATGCAGCTCCAGGCCAGGACACAGCCTCAGTACCACGCCCAGGTTCAAGCTGCGTTTCAAACGCAACCTCAGCCGACACAACAGCCTCTGATTCAGCCGCAGCCTCCGGCGCAACCTCAGGGCCAGGCTCCGCTCCAGCCGCAGCAGATCCACACCCAACTCCACACCCAGGTCCAGATCCAGCAGCAGCAGCAACAGCAGCAGCAAAACCAGATTCTCGCCCAAAGTCCGCAGAAACCCCACGTCACCGTTCAAACCCAGGTCCAAACGCAGCCTCAGTTTCAGGTCCAGTCGCCGCAACCGACCCAAGTCCCCCAACCGCTGCAGGTCCAGCCCCATGGCCAGGTCCAAGCGAAGCTCCAGGTCCAGTTCCAGCCTCAGAGCCAGCCTCAAGTTCAAGCGCAGCCTCAGCTGCAGGTCCAGTCTCCCATCAGGCATCAGCTCATCACCGTGTCGGGCCTCCAGCAGCCGGTGCAGCTGCTCTCCGCCCTGCCGCCTCACGTCGCTGCCCAGATCCAAGCCCAGATCCAGGCGCAGGCCCAGCAGCAGGGGGGGCCGTCCCCCAGCAAATCAAGCTGCAGCTGCCCATCCAGATCCAGCAGGCAGGGGGCCAGATCCAAGCCCACCAGATCCAGAACATGGTGACCATACAGGCACCAGCGAGCATCCAGGAGCAGCTTCAGAGACTGCAGCAGCAGCAGCAGCAGCACAGCACAGCAGCAGCAGCAGCAGCAGCAACAACAACCACCAAAGAAGAAGAAACACAACGAGGCCAAAAGGGAACCCAAAGACCAGAACCTGCATGTCATTAGTCCTAAAGACAGCATTCAGAAACCGGTGAGGAACTACGGCATAACAGCTGTTCCTGTTATTTTATCCATGTAAATGAATTCTTTCTAGAAAAGTTGAAGGTTAATGGCAGTTTGTTATTTTGTTTTTACTTGTCAGACGGCAGTAAAGCAAAACGCTTCAGCAGAACAACTAAAGCAAAGGAAGACGCTGGCTGCAGCAGAGCGGGAGGAGAACCAGAGGTTGGAGCTCAGTTTATAAGCCAGAGATCAACATTACTGTCATTATACATCAATTACAAAATACTTTATTCATCCCAAAGGGAAATGAAATGTTGCAAATCATATCCGACCTGATTCCATTTACTCAAGTACTTTTTTTTGGGGGGGGAAAAAAAAATTAAAAACCACATTTAGTTTAATTTGACTTTGCTGTTCTTTGCACTTCGACTCAAGTCCTGCCATTTACTGGAACAGCAACATATTCAGAGCAATAATGAAGTGAAACTGTTGAGAAAATATATACATTTTCCATTGAAGAGTAATAAAAGAAAACTTCTTTCTTTTTTTTTTTTTTTTTTATAAATGTGTTCCACCCGGAAGTAGCAGTTTCAGCTTCACGTTCCAAATCTTTTTGCATTTTAGGCAATAAAATGTTTAGTTTTCCATTTTAAAAAGGGATTTTTAATTCGTTTTTTTTTTTATTATTTTTTTTATGTACTTTTAAATTCCAAAAACCCGCAGAACGTGGAATGTTTTTCTCGCGCGACGAATCGTCATAGCACTCGGTTTCAAAAGTAACCGTTGGCCGCCGTTTCCGCGCGATCCAAACGGGCAAGCAGCAGCTGACGTTCCCCCTTCCTCTCGCCTCCCTCAGAATGATCGTGTGCAACCAGGTGATGAAGTTCATCCTGGACAAGATCGAGAAGGACGAGAAGCAGGCGGCGAAGAAGAGGAAGAAGGAGGAGGTGGTTGAGCAGAAGCGCTCCAAACAGAACGCCACCAAGCTGACGGCTCTGCTGTACAAGCACAAAGAGCAACTGAAGGCCGAGATCCTGAAAAAGAGGGCGCTGCTGGACAAAGAGCTGCAGCTGCAAGTTCAGGTTAGTGTCCCGGAGCGGGCCGCTTTTCGGTGACGCGGGTCGTCCAGACTCTTGAGGGACTTTTTGTCTTCCCAGGAGGAGCTGAGGCGGGACCTGGCCCGGCTGCACAGGGAGAAGGAGAAGGCGCGCGCCGCCATCGCTCAGGCCGCCGCCGCGACCGTCAAGGCGGCCTCTTCCCACCCGCCGCTCTCCTCTCACGGCTCCCACTCCTCCGCGCCGCCGCTCCACAAGCGGAAGCGGGAGGACGAGCGGGACAAGGACAAAGGCAGGGACAGGGACAGGCACCACGAGAAGAGCAAGAAGCGGGACAGGGAGAAGGACAGAGAGCGACACCGAGACCGAGACAAGGAGCGCGAGCGCGACAGAGAGCGCGACAGGCACCGGGACAGAGACCGGGACAAGGAGAAGGAGCGGGAAGGCGAGCCGGAGCGGGATCCCGGCTCGCTGAAACACAAGAAGAAGAAGAAGAAGCTGTCTTCTACCTCAAAGGACCACAAGAAGGACACCAAGCTGTACTGCATCTGCAAGACGCCGTACGACGAGTCCAAGTAAGCTCAGACGGCTTCCCCGCCACGTTTTGGTTCCGGTTCGGTTCGAATTGTGCAAAGAGAGAACGTTCTCTCTCTCTCTCTCTCTCTCTCTCTGCTCTCTCGCAGGTTCTACATCGGGTGCGACCTTTGCTCCAACTGGTTCCACGGCGCCTGCGTGGGAATCACGGAAAAGGAGGCCAAGAAGCTGGAGGACTTTGTGTGCAACGACTGCAAACGCGGCCAGGAGGGGCAAAGCAACGAGGAGCTGTACTGCATCTGTCGGACGCCTTACGACGACACACAGTACGACTCTGACACACGTCTCACTGCTGTCCACGGCTGCTAAGAACCATTATTTAAATTATTTTAGTAATCGAGCAATCAAGTAATCATTTGAAAAATTGCCCATTTTTGTTGTAGCTAGAAAAAGAAACATCTGAAGGAAAAAAAAACAAGAACAAGTAAAAAAGCAATTTGTGTTTTAGTCCTGAGGGTGAAGTAAAGCTAACATTTTTTTAAAGTGCAAAGATGAGAAATTCAACAATTAATGTTTAAAAATTCAATTGCAACCTTAAATTAAGCCATTAGCATTTGCTGCTTTTTATAAAATACCGTACTTTTAGTAAAATTTGAAGTATGAAAAAAGCTTCTTCTTTTTTTCTTTTTTAAATCAAATCGATATTTCTAATTTGTTTTTTTATTATTTTTTTTTTCACCAGCAATGCACCGATCCACTATTTCCACTTCCGATACCGATCAGGAAAAACGATGCTGAAACGATTTCTTTTTATAAAAACAAATGTATTGAAGTACAAATTTATTTGATAACAGAACTTCACTTTGGTCAGACAGTGAGTGCGATCAGGATTAGAACAACCGACGTGAAATGTAAACAACAAAGAAACCGACAAAAACAACAGGCTGGTTAACTTGGTCAAACTTGGGTCGACTAACTAACCTTCTTTGAAAAGTTAAATAAATAAATATTAAAGCACGAGAGCCGAAATTTCTTGAGAGCGCAAATAATCACGGCGCGCCATTGTAGTAAAACCTCAGATGGTTCTCGTCTTCTATGTCTGTCTTTCGTCCGTCTTTTGATTTCCATGATTTCCTGTGTCGTCCTCCCCTGTCCTCCCTGTCCCCCCTGTCCAATCCTCACCCACAGGTTCTATATCGGCTGTGACCGCTGCCAGAACTGGTACCACGGACGCTGTGTGGGCATCCTGCAGAGCGAAGCCAACCACATCGACGTGTACGTGTGTCCGCAGTGCCAGTCCACGGAGGACGCCATGACGGTACTCTCGCCGCTCACCGACAGAGACTACGAGGGGTTGAAAAGAATATTACGGTCGTTACAGGTTGGAGCTCTCTCTCTCTCTTATTTCTTCCTTTTCATCTTCACAATCTGAACTCTGTAAGTTGTGATGTACCCTTTTCTGACAAACGTGTCCTTTTCTAAAGAAAAAGATGCATTTCACGCGTTTGTTTATTTTATTTTTTTGTCAGTCTCACAAAATGGCGTGGCCTTTTCTGGAACCGGTGGATCCCCACGACGCGCCGGATTATTACCGCGTGATCAAGGAGCCGATGGGTACGACCGCCGCTCTGTTCCAGCACGCGCGCGCGCCGGCTTTTAGCGAAAGCGACGTTCGTCTCACGCTCGTTTGTCTCTCTTTCAAGACTTTTCCACAATGGAAACCCGTTTGCAAAAGCGACATTACCAGAAGCTCACAGAGTTCGTGGCGGACGTGACCAAAATCTTCGACAACTGCCGCTACTACAACCCCAACGACACGCCCTTCTTTCAGTGCGCCGAGGTGCTCGAAGCCTTCTTTGTGCAGAAGCTGAAAGGCTTCAAGGCCAGCAGGTAGGAAGTGCCGCTGCTCCCGCAGAACCCGGTTCTGAGGGTTCGCTTGTTTGTGCTCGTAAAGATTTCATTTCTTTAAGTCATAGAATGTAGATTTATTTTTCACGTGTCATTTCCTGGAAAAGTGTTCACACTATCAGAATGTTTTTGTGTGTTTTTTTGTTTTTTACATTTTGTTGCGATAAAACCACAAACATCAATGTATCTTATTGGGATTCGGTGGCGGCCACCGCTAATAAACGGCCTTGTTTTTGAGTCTGTGTTCTCCAGTTAACGATTGCGCGATCACTTAATTAGTTGACGATCACTTAAATTACCAATTAACCCAATCAATCGTTTCAGCTTTTGTTTGCACTTGAGATGATTACGCGTATTCAGCCCCCAGATAAATGTTCTTATCATTTTTGCACATCTTTGGATTAAATTTATTGTTTTTTTCCATAACTAAAGAAAATCTGGAGCTCGGCCAGGTCGGAGCATTTGTGAATAGATATTTTCCCCAAGGATTTCCCTGTTTTAAACTCATCTCTTCAACTCTTGGCGTCTTCCCTGCTACTGCGGAAGAAAAGCCGAGTTAGCCGTTGCGCTAACTGAGGCTCGTTTGAGTGCAATGGTGATCTGTCAAATGAACCCGTCCCTGTTCCTGTGTAGGATCTTTATTTGTAGAAAGAGTTCAGCATGATTTGTCTTCCAAATAATTACGCAATATGTTGGTGTGTCCAAAACCAAAATCCCTGTAAAACATTGAGGTGTGTGGTTAACGCGTGACAAAACATGAAACGCTTTCACGATCGCTTTTTTTTTTTTTTGCAAGACGCTACGTCTCGCCGTCTCAACACTCTGTTTGCGTCTCTGACATTTTTTGCATTTGTGTGTGTGTGTGTGTGTGTGTGTTTGTCCACCTGTGCTGCATGCCTGTGATTTAAGCCATTCCATCTTCTTTTTGTTTCTTGCAGATTGTCTGATTCTTAAGTGTGCCAGTCTAGCTGGAGTCTGGACTGGATGCTGGGGGGTCTCTCTGTTGACACTGAAATAAACAAACAAACAAAGAGAAATGAATTATGAGTTTCCAAAACTGCAAAAAGTCTCAAGAAAAGCCCCCCCACACCACACACACACACACACACACACACACACACACACACACACACACACACCAACCAGACTCACAACCACCAAATGTGCTCTTTGTTTTTTTTGTTTTTTCTGAGGAATGAGTTGTAATCATAGCGGAACAGGAAACATGGCAGACCGGCGGCCATTTTGTTCTCTTCCAGAAGACATTAGCATACTGGCGTTTTGAGCTCAATCAAGCGTTTTAAATGCTTTTTAGTCCCAAGCGTCTATTTATTTCTGTTCAAACATCTCAGTTGAATTGGACATGTTGAAGGTGTTGAGTAAAGTATATATATAAATATAAAAAAAAAAAAGCTGCATATTTTTTTATAAAGGTATATTTATGAAGCGTTTTTGTATGTCACTTCACCTTTTAGTTCTGGATGTTATCTACATTTTACGATGTACAGTGGTTGCGAGATTATATGCCTGACTGTATTTTGACCCTTTTTAATAATGATTAAAAAAAATAAATAAAAAAAAATCTCATTTTAGATTATTAATATTTTACAAGTCTAAAATGGTCTGAAGAGAAAGAGAGACAGAGAGAGAAGTGCGTCTTCCTGTTCCTCGGTTTTTCGGTCATGAAAGGTCCGGCCTCAAACGGAGGCGTTTGGCGCCAACATGGCCGCACGGCTCCCCGACGCCTTTTGCATCCTCTGTCTGTGACTTAACTGCAGCAATAAAGAACCTGGAGAGCTCTCAACTCTTCCCCTTCTTCTCCACACCCTGTAGGTCTCATAACAACAAGCTTCAGTCTCCTGCCGCCTCTTAGAAAAGCACCGCACGTTGCGCAATCAAAATGCACTTGCCAGGAGTCTGGCTTCTTTACTACCCCCCCTCCCTCCGCCCCCCCTCAGCCCCACCGCCCCGTTCCCGTCGAACTGCGACTCCGATGGACGCAGGGTCGTAGGGGGGGGAGGGGCGGAGGGGACCAGTCCTCACGAAGCGGGCCAGCACGCAGAGAGAGGCGAGAACAACTTGAGGCGTTTCAGATGGAAGTTTACCTCGGAGAAAACTCTCACGGAGCTCCCATGTTTCCATTTATGTTTCTTTTTTTTTCTTTTTTTTTAAAGTCATTTTTCACCCTCAAAAGCGTTGTAAAAAAAAAGAAGTTTGTCCTTGTTTTGTTTTTTTTTTTGTCGTCGTTTTGTTTTTTATTTGGTCGTCTCAAACAGGGACCTGCTATGGAAACGCAATGACTGAGTTTGTCTGAGCATCATGTTTCAAGAGTTTTGTGTCTGAACTCGGATGCCACAGTGGAGCAACGTTTTATTCCTCACGCATTTCCACTCGCCGTTCATTCTGAAGCGGCGTGAAAGACAGTCTGAAGTACTAAAGTACTAACTATGTGGACATCAGTAGTCTTCTTGGTTGAACGCATATAAATATTCTACTGAGAGTATGATAATAAGCTATTGTAAATGACTTGCTTTGCAGTAGTGACAGAGAAAGAATGAAAAGATGTATTTCAAGGTTTCCTGCCCTGTTTGTAAAAAATTCATTGGATTTTGACTTGGAAGTTTTTTTCTTTCTTTTTTTTTTTTTTTTTTTTGTATTACAGCTGAAGAAATATTGATGTATATGAAACTTAATAAAACTTAAAAGACTAATTGGCTCCATTTCCTCCCCTCCCCCATATAACATTAATATGAGCTTGCTTACTTCACTTTTGTCTCCATACATATTCACATAAATATAAACTCAGAGAAATGTAACCAAATTGAGTTAGTTGAATTGGAGCCAGAAATAATTACAAAGAATGTTTTTGTTTTGAATCTTAAGTTCATAGTTTAACTCTACAAACTGAAAAACACACCTGCTTCAACTTGGTTTTAATTTTGAGAAAATGCATTTTTGCAGCACAAAAATGTGGAAAAATATGAATTGTTGCTGGGAACTGCGATGCTTTCACATACTTTTATTAATGTACTATATACAATTTACTTTTGTGACATAAGGTGACTGAAAACTTAAGCTCAAGTTTCAAAAACCTATTAAACAACTTCCATTTAATCGTTTCAACAGAAATGCTTATACATATGATTTTTACCCGTTTTAATTTAATTTTATTTTGTGATATTATATACATAAAATACTTTTAATACAGATGTTATAAAGTTTTATGATAACTTCAGTTTTGCATAAAGAAGGGGCTTATTATATGCTTTAAAACAAAAATAAATAACCCAAACTGAATTTTGAGAGTAGAAAAGAGTTTGGCAAGTAACTTCCTGGTAGAGAATTTTAAATATCACCGTCGAACTCTCGCGATCCTGGATCAGTTTGTTCGCGTTGTGAGCGGCGGCCCGTTCTCAGCCTGAGCTGATCCTGGATCAGGGCGAACTGGAGTCCACATCTCGCGATGTTCTCGTGAAGTGACGGCGTATCCGGTGACGCATGTGATTTTTTTTCAAAACGACCAATGCACGCCGGCGACTGAATGCTTTGACTCGAATGGCCCAATCAGAGGCCTTCTTTCTGGAATTTAAAGGTCTGTGCGGCATTTTCTGACTACATCGCTCCTGCTCCAGCACTGGGTAAGTGCCCGTCTGCCACTTCTCATTTTTAGTTTTTAAAATACTTTATGTGCTTTGTGCTTCTTTCACGTGGTACTGACTATTTTCCTCACTTAATTGACTAATGTAGTTGAATTAAAACTGTGAACATGGTGTGTTCTTGCCTCGTGCCTCATTATCGCGAGGCAATTAGAGCAAAAAATAACAACGAGCGACATAAAAACGGTTTTTTTGTGCACAGGGATTATACCACTACAAGAGCTCTTCTCTCCCGAACCAAACAACAAAACAAAAATGTCCGAGAACGTCGCACGCCTGAACAAATTCAAGAACAAAGGCAGAGACGCTAACGTGAGTTTTTTTTTTTTTTTTTTAAACATGACCAAAAATTAAAAAAAATCCATAATTCCACGCTTTCATGTGAACTTGACGCAGGAGCTCCGACGCAGGAGAGTGGAGGTGAACGTCGAGCTTCGTAAAGCCAAGAAGGATGACCAGATGTTCAAGAGGAGGAACGTGGCCGCGGCCCCGGATGAGGCGACGTCTCCCCTCCAGGAGAGAAACCAGAACTGCCAGGTGATGCTTTCAGCGACCAGCGACTTCAATTCGCAGCTCTGATGGGCGTCAAAAATGCCTTGGAGCACAGCAAGTTGATGTTTTTGGGTCCTATTTCTGACCTGCATCATTGCCAGACTAAAATGAGTAAATTAATTAACTTTTCACCCAAAGAAAAGGAGGCAGGTGTTTTGTTTTTTTTTTGTTTTGTTTTTTTATATTATAAAATATTGTTAGCCTCGTAGTGTAATTCCCCAAGTCGAATTTTTATGTGTTTTGATGAACATTAACTGAAGTGTGGTGAAAATGACTTGAGAATATTTTGGGACTATAACAAATATTCAGGATGTAGCAATTTATGCAAATATCTCAACATGCAACTTGAAGCAGAATTTATTTAATTTATTTTTTTGGCATTTGTTCTAATGTCTGCTGATGAAATGTTGTGTTCGGCTGAATACTTCCTGTCTGTTAATCCTCTTTTTTTTTTTTCCTTACCCTGTGCAGGCGTTCAGACCGTGGACAGTGGAGGAGATTGTTGCCGGAGTGAACAGTGACAGTCGTGAGTCCCAGCTGCAGGCAACCCAGGCTGCACGGTAATTTATTAAAATAAAGCTGCAAGTAAAATCCTTTTTTTTTTTTTCTTTTTTTTCCTTCTTTCTTTTTTTTAAATATTCTTAACTGCAACGTTTCTGGTGCAGGAAGCTGCTGTCCCGTGACAAACACCCTCCCATCGACCAGATGATCGCCGCCGGCCTCATCCCCAAGTTCGTCTCCTTCCTCGCCCTCACCGACTGCCCTCCGATTCAGTTCGAGGCGTCCTGGGCGCTGACCAACATCGCCTCGGGGACGTCGGATCAGACGGTCGCCGTGGTGGACGGCGGGGCCATCCCCGCCTTCATCAGCCTGGTCACCTCGCCCCAGCAGCACATCAGCGAGCAGGCGGTCTGGGCTCTTGGAAATATCGCTGGTAATTTGAAAAAAAAATATATATATATATATATATGTGTGTGTGCAGGTTATTTATTTATTTTTGTGCATGATTATTCACACTTGCTTCTCTCCTCAGGTGACGGGTCAGATCTTAGAGACAGGGTGCTCAAGCACGGCGCGGTGGCCCCTCTGCTCACTTTGCTGGCAGTCCCTGACCTCACTGTGTTCACTGTGAGTAGCGTTTTCTTTGAAATGTGTTCAAATTATGGTTCGACATTTTCCTGAGTGGCATCTCCCACCCAAACACTACATTTGTGTAGCAAAAAAAAAAAAGGCTTCTGCTACTTTTGCTTTGACTGTAGAGATGACATCTGCAAACTTTTGTTTTATTTTTTTTTTAAATGATAGCAGCACAAACACACTTTACTACACAAATGTTTGTCACCAGTTTTGTCGATGTGGTAATTCACCTCATCCGCCTCTAGGTGGTGTCCTAATCTAATTAAATCTTTTCTCCAAACTGACAGCTCCCTTCTGCTTTTCGTCCTTTCTCTTGATCTCTTCACAGCCCGGCTATCTTAGAAATGTGACCTGGACCCTGTCCAACCTCTGCCGCAACAAGAACCCGTCTCCGCCCATGCACGCCGTTCAGCAGATTCTACCCGCCCTCATCCGCCTGCTGCACCACGACGACCTAGAGGTGCTGGCCGACGCGTGCTGGGCCGTTTCCTACCTGACGGACGGCTCCAACGACCGCATCGACGTGGTGGTTGAAACCGGCGTGATTCCTCGCCTGGTGAAGCTGCTCGGCTTCCAAGAGCTGTCTGTAGTTGTACGTGCCAAACTTCCCAAAACCTGCCCTATTCTCGTTTCTCCCGGCTCTCGAATAATCCGCTTTTTGCCCTTTCTCTTAGACCCCAGCGCTCCGCGCTCTGGGTAACATCGTGACCGGCACAGACGAGCAGACGCAGGCTGTGCTTGACGCCGGCGCGCTGCGCATGTTCCCCCAACTGCTGCGCCACAAAAAGGCCAACATCCAGAAGGAGGCAGCCTGGACTCTGTCCAACATCACGGCGGGGAAGGACACCCAGATCCAGGAAGTCATCAACGCAGGCCTGGTTCCCTACATGGTGGACCTGCTCGTGCGGGTAACGTCCTGGGCAAAGTTATCGTAATCGAGTTAAATTTGAAAACTCTTCAGTGCACAAAGTGGAAATGTTTCAGATCATACGACTTAGTTTGGTGCTTTTGAAACGTTCATTTGTTTGAGGTGAGGACAAAAATGTTCAGTTTCCTTCCTTCTGTTTAGTTTCGGTGTTTTCCTCTGTCTGCAGGGTGACTACAAAACCCAAAAAGAGGCGGTGTGGGCAGTAACCAACTTCACCAGCGGGGGCACTGTTCAGCAGGTGGTCTTCCTCGTCCAAGCCAACGTTCTCGAACCTCTTCTGAATCTGCTTTCCTCCAAGGACAGTAAAACCGTCCTCGTCATCCTGGACGCCATCACAAACGTCTTCCTGGTGAGCGCTCCGTCAGACCAAGACGCGTGAACCCCGCGGCTTCACGCGCAGCTTCTCACGCTTCAAATTTCCCCACGGCAGGCCGGAGACAAAATCGGCGAGTCGGACAAACTGAGTCTGATGATCGAGGAGTGCGGCGGCCTGGACAAGATCGAGGCGCTGCAGTCGCACGAGAACGAGTTGATCTACAAAGCCGCTCTCAACCTGATCGAGAAGTACTTCTCTGAAGAGGTGGGTAGAGATGTTTGACCTTCAGCTCAGCCTGACGCGTTAAACCGTGTGTGTGACGTTCTCCCGTCTGCTTTCATTGCAGGAAGAGGAGGTGCAGTGCGTGATCCCTGAAGCCACCGATGACGGTTACGCATTCCAGATCAGTGAAAACCAGAGCACTTTTAATTTCTAAAGGACTTGTTGCGTTCACTCTGTACTGTAACCTCCCACTGCTACGGTCTGTCCTGTGTTCATGTGACGTTTGCAGATATTTGTATGTGTTGTACATACTCCTTTCATAACGAGAACAAATGTGTAAATAAACTGTTGGATCATGTTTGCCAGTGTTCACTCTTTCTGTTTTTTTTTTACTTTTATAAACTGCATTAAAGACTTTCAATACTGACCAGGTTTAGTCAGACTGTTTATCTTGCAACAAATTGGAGAAATGTGTGGAAATATTTTATTGCACATTTGAAACGGTTCCGTCTCTTGGTGGATGTTTTGGGATCAATTTAAAGTTCAAAAACAGATCTACCATGTATTTCTGCTCTGTTTCTAGTGTAAATATATCAGTGCACTTGAAATGAGACAAAAACTAATGTAACTTTTCAGAAAAGCATTTCAATCAATTTCTTGATTTTGATAAAGTATTAGTCCAATTGGCAGATTATCACACTAATATGAGAAAAATGTATTTTTGAAATGTCAGTGGAACTGACACTTCATCTTTCTGAAAAGTTACCTGTAAGTCAGTTTTTGCCTTTCGGTTGAAACTCGACCAAAATTACTTGGTAATTTGTTGTTTTTTTTTGGGTTTTTTTTGTGGTCTCGGTTAATTGACAGAAAAGAACCGGATGAAAGTTGATTCTAATTAGAAGTGGAAGAGCTTCCTTTTTTTTATTTAAATTTATTTTTATCTAAAGCTACATTATTAGTTTTCAGTGTCAGAATCAGGTGTCGCGTCTACATTCAAAGCTTCCTAACAGAAAATGAGACGGGCATCTCGAAGGAAAACGATGTAAAAGTTGAACCTTTTCATATATAGGAGTGAACAGAATATCCAGAGTAAATGTTGCCAATAAATCAATAAACCTCCAGTTAAAAGAAACATGCAAGATGAATGGCTGGAGAAAATCTGCAAATATGAATTTTCTTGTCACAACAGACTTTGTTGGACTTGTATCCGGACTTTGACTGGGCCACAAGATGTTTTAATTGTATGCCAAGTGCATGGCTCCTGGGCCACTGAAATGATCCCATGTGTTGTGTGCCCCAAATCCAAGATTGGTACGAACTTGGTCCGTCAGCACATGCAGCGGCAGAACTCACAATGAGATTATTTTCATATTGTGTGGCAGATGAGTGCTATCAAGTTTTGGCCCCCCGGCGACAAAAGGTCTGGTGCTGGAAGTTGGACCTCTATGCCAGTCTCAACTCTTTAGCAAATCACTAACAAGATTTGACAAGAAAAGAAAAAAAAGAAGTTATTAGATCAACCAATTTTCATATTAATTTAGAACTTTTTCCCTACCCCTGTGAAGAAACGCATCCACACAGCATGATGCTGCCATCTCCGTGCTTCACTGAAATAAGCAGTTCACCTCCCGCCCCAGTGGACTCTGTTTAGTAATTCGGTGACTTCTTTTTTTTCTTTCTTTTGTTTATTTTGTCGATGCGTCTGAAAGCACAATGCGTTTTCAGGACGACAGGATTTGTTGGACGGCGAGTGGGCGTCGCTCCTCGCCGCCGCACAGGCGCACAGTGACCCCCCTGCGCGTGAGTCACGGTTCAGCGCCACATGTCGAAGAAATGCCTGTCTCTCCCCCAGAGAGTGCTGTCGTCACCGGTCAGCTCGGGAAGCGGGACCTACCCCGGAGGCTCCGCACTTCAGCAGCCGCGGAGGAGCAGAGAGGAGGCCGGGCCGCGACTGACACGGGCTCTCCCCGAAGATGTGAAGACAAACGCCGCGTTACAGCACCGCGTCTCCCCCCCCCTCCCTCCTCCTCACGCTCCAGCACCGGAGGAGACGTTTTTTAAATTTTTTTTGTTTTAGTGAAAACAGTCTGCTGCATCGCTTTTTTTTTTTTTTTTTAAATATTTACGTTCTTCCCTCTTTTCTTTCCTTTTTTTTTTTTTTTTTTTTAATTTTTGGCATTTCTGAGCGGTCGCTATGGCAGTTCTGTCCACATCCGGGCTACGATGCTTTGACTCCATTATTGTCTAAAACTGGCGGAGAGGTTCATTAAACCTTATTATTATTATTATTTTTCCACACCCGACGACACGTTTTCAGTGGGCGCAGTGAAGGCTGGGACCAAGAGGAGATGTCCAACCAAGGAGTCCGGCGGAACGGCCCCGTCAAGCTGAGATTAACAGGTAGCCACCACCGCTTTTTTTTTTTTTTTAAATCCCCCGATTTATATTCCCACACACTTAGCGAGGGGAGGCTGGGTGTATTTGCTGGAGGCGAGCAGTTCCCATGGTCCACGGAGTTGGCTCTCCCTCCCTCCCTCCCCCCCTGTCGCCGCTGCCGATTTTCCCACAAGTGCTCCGCGTTAATTAAACTCTGAATTTATTTCACGTCGCCGGCTCAAACGCGGGGGACGGGCGAGGCGGAGCTCGGGCGAGCGCGGCGTTTTGATATTGTGTCGTTCCTGGAAGTAGTCTGAGCCCTGCGATCGTCGCCAGTGACCACCTCCAACCAGACGGACGGACGGAGCGGGGCTCGCGGGGTTGAGCCGCTCGGTGCGGCGCGTTGCGTTCCGCCCGTTTCATCACTAATTCGGGGCTTACTGAGGAATGGAGGCAGGAAAAAGGAAAAAGAAAGGGGGAAAGAAAAAAAGATGGGGAGGTTAAAAGAAAGAGCACGTGATGTATTGCATTTCCAGATACTTAAACACATGTGCGCCTTCCTCGCTGTTTGACAGACGGCTTCCCATTTAAAGTTGGCTAGCCTGGGTTAGCCTAGCCAGTTAGCCTTTCTGCCAGAACACAAGGCTCCGTTTAGATAACAAACAACTCCACCGGTCACAAGAGTGTGGCTCTAAACAGTGTGCAGTGTCCCCGAACTGTGTTCAGACGGGCTGCTGGCTCCTGTGTTTGTGTTGCGAGTTAAAGCAGGTTGTCATCCTTCCCCTTCCTGCATGACAGTAAATGCTGTAGGGACATTTTCTGGAAAACTGTCAAAGCAAGAGATTTGATGTGGAGGAGCATTAAAATGCAATTTGATTGATGTCTATGTGGGTTTCAAAAGCTGTGTGTGTTTTTTTTGTTTTTTAAACTGAATGTGCACTGAAAAGTTGTGATCCGGAATCACAATTGGTCAATAAAGTATTATTATTATTATTATTATGAAAGAGATACAATTTTTGGTGTTTAAAATGAAGATGTCAGTTGCTTGCAGGCTTACCCGAAAATTTCAAATATAAAAAACAAGAAGAAGAAGAATACCATATTTGTGTAAAGTGAGGGCAAATTTGCAGCACAGGAAAGTGCAGAGTAGTTCTTAAAAATGGCACATTTCGATTTTAAAAAGTTCAAATGGTTGAGGAAAATGTGAAAACGACAACTCCAGATTCGTACAAGTTTCGCGGTTTTGAAAACCGTACGAGACTTGATGTTTTGAGAGTCACAATGTTATCGGCCTTTTTGTCTGTACTGGTTAACTTTTGATAAACCAGGATGGATTCCATGAGCAAAACTGGGCCGGTGTCGGTAACCGATGTTCGTTTCCACCTCGCTTCCCTTCGTGTCTGCGTTTCCGGAGCGGGAACGTAGGGCGCCCATGTGATACTCCTTCATTCAGAGTGTCGAAAGGATTGGGAGATCCATATAAATATGCAGTACGACTAAATATCGGTTACGGCTGACGGCGACCCGGATTTTCAAATCGGTGCATTCCACGGTTGATTTTTCTTTTTTTTTTTTTTAACTTTGGGGAAGAAATCGCAAATCTTCTGCCCATGATTGTGGACGTCGTGCGTCCATGGTGACATTTGTCCTGAAATTTACACCGTTACTCCTTCGCAAACGTTTTTGCATTCACGACAGTTTTTGAAACCCTAACAATGTGCTTTGCAGATTACAAGTGGCTGCATACGCGCAAGTTTCTTTTAGTTTAGTGCAAGCGCATCCATGGAAGTGGAGCAGGTGACCGTGTTTGTTGTTGTAGAGGAAGCAGGTCAGTGTTAAACTGCATTATTATTGTTATTATTATTAGATCAGCGGTCCCGCCTGGACCGGTGACCCGCTCTCACCTCTGCGTTATGATTCATTGTGAAACATTAACATGTGATCCCTCTGCAGCCGCGTTATGCTGTGCGGCTCTGCCTCTCTCCCGCTCTCTCTCGAAACCACTTGGTTTGTGCCTTTTTCAAACAAACAGGGGAAAGAAGAAAAAGAAGAAGAAGAAGAAGAGGAGGAGAGAGAGAAAAAAGGGTTTACATGAAAGCAGTTTGGTGTTTTGACTGGGACAGGGGTCACACAGCTGCCCTTTATTTGATCTACAGCCAGGTCGTGACCTGAACGCCTTCTAAACGGGCTGTCTGCTTCCACCGGGAGGTGGGGGCAAAATAAACGTTCGAACCCCGCCGCGGTTCCTGTCCGACAAAAAGCAGAAACTTTAGATAGTCTTAGTCAACATGCTCAAGGACGGCGAGCTTTCGACTGTGTTTGTGGTTGTTTCTTGTCCGTTACTGGGAATTTTTTCACGCATGACTCGGGCGCACTGCAAAACACTGCGAGGGTTTACTTTAGAGAGCATGGAGAGGTGGAGAGTCAGCTTTGCTGTGCTTCTTTCAGCCTTCTTGTTATCCGCCAAAAACCTTGCTCTCTAACGTCCTCAGAAAAGCAGTTTACTTTTTAAATGGCCCCTTAAGCACTTTATGAACACCAAAAACATCAATCTTTGATTTAAAATTGGACTCTCTTGTAAAGATATTGGAATATTGCTTTTTCTAGGCACAAACATCATACAAAATGTAATTATCAACAGTATATTGAATTCTCATAACCATGTAAAACCATCACAGATGCACCGATATGGAAAATTTGGGCTGATAATCGTTAGGCGATATTAATATTTCTGTTATGGCTGATAAGTAGGACGCACCGCTTGCAGTTTTCTGGCCGATTAAGATCCGTAAAACGCCTGACCTGCCGATTCCGATTTTGGCCGATACCAATTTCTTAAATTTGTTTTTGTCTGAAATGTCGCTAAAATCTGCTAGAAAGTCGCCTGACGATTGTTAGCCACAAACATGCTGACATGACCTGGTGGGACGGTCTGTCGGTCAAACCGGAGCAGAACTTTAAGACCTTCGCCGATAAGATCGGCTTCACGTGTAAGCATTGGCTCACATCGGGCAATATTACCGTACATCGGCATAACGTTTGGGATCATTTATCATCCAGCAAAACGTGTTAATCCTGACAGGCCTACTTATCATAGCTTCATATTTTTCCCATTATGGCGGAGTCCTAACTCTCAGGCCCTAATATTTACCCTCTCAGCGATTGGTGTTCTGGACACATCACCTCGATACCTTTCCTCACTTACAAAATATTCCGGACTAGAGCATTTTGATTTCGGCGCTGCCCTGGACGACCTGCAGTTCTCTCCTGATGGAATCCTGGGAATGTGACGGCTGTGAAAAATGGCGGGAGCCTGCAGACCGGCTCTCCCGGCGCGGCACCTCAAAACGCCTCCGGGAACAGCTGGGCATCTTGGGTCACTGTCAGCGCATTCGCTCACGCGTGGCCTGTCACCGTGACAACTGTTAAAAGTTGTCCCAGAAATGATTGCGATGAACGATCACGTTGTCATTTTGAGATCATTTTCAACAGTAATGATGACAATGACGGCACATCAATGCAAATGTACCCTCTCAACATTGAACGAAACTGAATTTCCAAAGGAGATTTAACACCGAAACTGGAAAACAGGTTAAATAATCCAAACTAAACAATAATTAAAATGGATTATGATGGTTTTGTGGTCAAACTAACGTTTAAAAAGATGATAGTAATCAGGCAGCTTAGACCGGGAAAACAGGCAAAAGTGGCAGGAAGGGCAAACTACTCTCAAGATGCAGACTTTTCAATAATATTAAACTGGAGCATCTCTTTAACAACTGTTGTCCAGATATAAATTATCTCACTTGTTTTAGTTTATCGTGCGATTTCTTGACGTGTCGCTTATTGGGACGGGCTCAGTCACTCTCGCGTTTTCTCTTGGTCCTCAGGAAGGTTCCTTTGAACCCGCAGGGTCGGCGCGACGGAACCTCCACGCCGTGGTCGTCCACGCAGCGGCGTCCGTCGAACGAGGCCTCTGCAGCCTGACTTTTTGGGATCCTGTCGTGTGGCTGCTCATTAGCGTCTCCTCGGTTTGTCTTGTAGGCGTCCATCTGAACCAGATGTCCCACGTGTTTGCCAGCTTCGAAACGTGAAAAAGAAAAAGAAATTTGCTAAAACCAACACTTTGGGGGGGGGGAGGGGGAGGTGTCGACTCGTCCGCCTCCTCCCTCCTCCTCCTCCGCTGCCGTACAGCTGATCACTTGGATGTTATGTCACATGTAAACAGAGCTAATGGCATTACATGCTCTGCCGTCTGGGGCATAAATTACACCATGAAAGCACGGCTCATTGCTTTGTGTGATCATTCATAAATTCTCCCCTGGCTCTTGGAGTGTAGTAATGGAGCAGGGGGTGTGGGGGCACTTTCTGTACATCTTTAAACGGGATGACATCACAGGCGGGAAAGCCACACAGCGCGTCTTCCTCCGGATGGGATTAGGATTTTGCAATGGAGGGAAAAAGAAAAAAAAAAAGAGAGAATCTGAAGTGTAAAGACATTTTTTGTTGTTTTTTTTTACAGTTTTTTTTTACAGTTCAGCTCCACATTCTCGACGTCTATTGTTGCTCCGTCCGGGGGTTTCACGTGCGACTCGTCGAGCATATGGTTTGCTCGTCTGGATTCTTTGGCCCGATGCAGATCGGCGGAGAGAGAGAGAGAGAGCTATCTCAGTGGGATTCCCTAAAAGTCTCTACTCGCGTTCCCACCTCTTCCTCTTCCCTCCTGTTCTTTCCGACTGTAAGCGTCTTCCCCCCCTCAGGCCGGAGCGTATTTCAGCATTTCACCTCCCTCCCGAGCCGACTGAGCTTCTACGCACGCCTAAAGAGAGGGCGTCCGTGCGTCCTTGAAAAGAATGACGTTTACTCTCAAAAAACTTTTCTATCAGGCAAACGTCTTCGTTATGTTCTGGAGGACATTTGAGGCTCCTAGCTGCTAACGAGGCTGGGCAAATGAATCGATAACAACATGTATCGCAATACACGTGATCAATATCGACGGGCAATACATCTGATAGGACGTTCACTGAACTCTGATCCAGAAATGCACGGCATTCTGGGGGACGTAGGCAGAGAAAGGGCTTTAGCCGCTCCACTTCTCCCCGCTAGCTTAAGCAGGGCTGGTGTCACCGACTAACTCGCTCGCTCTTTGGTTACCTAGCAACAACGGAAAGGTCACGCTACTATTGTGGCTGTACTTCAGATATTTAAAACAAAAAAACAATAAATAATTATCATTATTGGTCTGATGAGAAAAGCTTCTTTTGTTATACGTTTTTCAGCCATATTGTCCAGACTCAGCAGCTAATAAACCCTTGCTAGCTGGGTAGCAGTTAGCCAACTAGCTAGCTATCTTACTGTTCCAGCGCTAGCTGCTCTACCAATGACAGGCGATCTATCATTGGTCTAATTGATCTAATTAGCCAGCTGGCAGAAATAAGAAGAAGCTTTTTTGCCAGCTGGGTCATTTCTGTTTCAAACCTGTTGATGCTGCGAACATTCTGGGCAACAAAACCTGCCGCTACTGTATAAAATCTGCAATTTTCTTTCCTTTCATCGACAATGGACTTAAAAAGGGCCTTAAAATGTCTTAAATTGAGTTGGTGAAACCTGCTGAAACCCTGTCTCCGTTCTCCATCCCGCTTCATGCATTCTGCTTTTTTTTGTTCGTTTTTTTTTTTTTTCTCCACGTTTAATTGCCGACGATTAGCAGTCGATGCTGCTGCAGCTGTTTCTGCAAAACTGGAGGTCGCCGGTGCCGTTATTTTTGGAGGAAAACCTTGTTTAAAAAAAAAAAATGTGTGTATGGGGGGTTGTGCGTCCTGTCTGTTCGATGACTGACAGTTGAATGGGCACAGATGCCGCCTGAGAAGAGGACAGGCTTGTTTTAACGATGCAACAAAGGCCCTTGGGGTTTCACACTGGCCCCACTGTGTGGCGTGGCCTGAAAAGGCTCGAGGTCTCTCCTTTTTTGTATGCTTCTTAGTCTGACTGTAGTCCACAGATGAGGGGGGGTTGTCTTTGGATCTTTGTTGGTTAATTGAAGAAGATTTCCCTGCAGCTGGGCGTAGAGGGGGGGCTTTCTGTAGAGGCACAGGACCTGACGATCAAGGAAGTTTTAATGTGGTCTGCGCTAGCTCTGGGTGCATTCATGTGGTCTCAGTCAGAGCTGTGTGTTTTTTCTTTTTCTTTTTTTTTTTTTTTTTTTACAGAGTGGCTGTATGGAAGTGATTTGAGTTCATCTGGGTGTTCAGACAGGATACGTCGTAAATACGCCGTGATTAGCTACATGTGGTGAGAGGGGCCTCGGTGCGGAGATGCATTTTAAGGGTAACATTTCCCCCGTTTTCTTTTTTTTTTTTTTCCCTTTTCTTCTCGCTTTTGAGACGAAAGATGCGAAAATAAACAAAACGATCTGGAGCGGTAATAGGGGGTGAAAAAAAAAAAAAAAAATGACGACGGGAAGCCGAAGCTCTCATGGAGCATAATTTGTAAACATTTGGTTTCCCTCCCGCCGAGAGCCTCCCGACGATTTAAATAGTTTTGCCAATTAATTGACTTGCTGGAGTTTGGGTTTGGTGTTGGTTCAGCTGCGCCGTGGCGATGACGCAGCTCCCCCCGGCGCTCCGTCCTCCTTCAGAGGGATTGCTCCCTGGCCCGAAAGGTTGTCCAGACGTCACCTCTGGCAGAGCGTTCCGCCGTTTGAAGCTCACTTTCAATCGCAAAGGAAGAGGTGTAGTGCTTGTGCTACTCAGCGACATGCCAGAAATATCATAACTCTGGGTGGCTCACGGCTCCAGCCTGTCCCTTTGTGTAAACAGTAGCCGATCGAGCTAGTTGAGTGGTTGCTCTGTGCGGTTTCGGGTCGGCCAGCCCTTCTTGCCAAGCAGCTCATCAACGCGTCATTATGGCTGCTTTGTTGTAACAATTTCAGAACCATGTGATTGGAAGGGGAAGCGTAAACGTAGCAAAACACATCTAATTATTGTGCTTTATCCTTATTGTCTACGCACTGACTTTGTCACGGTGTCTTTGATGGAATTCCAGTCAAAATATTTGTGGTTGTACCCAGACAGAAAAAGTGTGAGAATCTTTGCAACGGGATGTCTATCGAGTTATAGTTTCAGGACAGATTGGTTTCTGGTCGTCTAGTAAGTCAGCGAGCCGTAAAAATTACGGATGCACGGGATGGAGGCTCTCGATTTGGGCGGTTGCATCAGGAAGTGGTGGGATACCCAAGAAGTAGAAAATACAACATCTGTCTGTCGTCCCCTGGTATGCATGTGTTGGAGTAAGTTTCCCTCAGTCGCTGTTGAGTACTGGAAGACGACATCACCTGTTTTCTGCTTTCGTTTTAATTGGTTGGACTTCAACAGAAGGTGCTGGGCACCATTCCTGCAAGATCCACAGCTGGTTGTTGCGACGTATCGGCATCAACATCGGCATCGGATGATTTTTGAAAACATCCGTTTGATGAGTTAAACTGGGCCGATATTATCATCCAATGTGTTTGTTTCCTTGTTATTTAATCAAACATTTTCATACGCATATGTGTAAAATAAAGCAGAAATACATTTTGTTATAGGCAGACAATAATGTGGTATTTCCATGTTAATCTTAATTTTTGATTTTTTTTTTTTTTATGACATATTTATTACAAATTAATCCCATCCAAACTTCCTCATCCACCACCCATCCAATGAGCTGAAGCCCGATGTTTTTCAGGTAAAATTCTGCTAATTCATATTTGTTCCCAACTGTTTGAAGTCCTAACTTAAATACCTTCAGTCTGCGTCGATAAAATCATGAGCATGATGCACATTTATAAAACGATCACGACGTGTTGACGATGAGCAGGACTCTGAAAAGCTGCGTTTTCGAGCACCATCGCGGCGTAACCTCTGAAACGCTTGCTTTTATTTCCACAGCCTACACAAAGTATTTCAAAATAACTCTAGTTAACTGCGAAGGAGCGACCTTTGACCTGCGACGAACCTTCAGATTCAACACCTGATGGAAACCTTTCAGTCTGAACCGGGCCAAATTCACAAGTAGAAGACATGCAACCTCTTTGAGTGTCGGTTCAGAATAAAAGTTCTCTGTCACCAGAGGGACAGACTGCGTTTTATTTATCGTCCTTTCGGGGGGTTGGGGGGTTTGAGTGAGACCGTCTTCAGAGGCCGGTTCTGTTAACCTGGCTGTGGTTCTTTTAATGGGTCAGAATTGGATTAGTGGTGAATGTGAGGGAAGGGAATTTTATTCTTCCCTCACCGAATGGATATTCGGCTCCTGGCTTTACTTCTATCCTCCCTGCCTCACTGTCTGCACAATCCCTGTTTCGTTCCAATCTCTTAAACTAGAAATCCCTTTGAAGTTGGGCCTCTCGCAATTAGCAATAAATCAATTAATCGCATAATAAATGAAAGCATGATTTATTGCTTTTCTTTTTTCTCTTTTTCTACCAAAAAACTCGACGACTAAAGTCCTCAAACCCTTGCATTGGTCTCAACTAGCCCCTTTTTTTTATTAACAAGACTACTTATGTCATTTTATTTATTGTTTTTGTTGTTTTCTTTATTCATTTAGGGGGTATGTCCAGTCTTAAATGTTCATTAGAGTTTAAAGTGGATCGATTTGAGAAATTGTGTTCTTGCTTTACCATACCGTAACCATTTTACTGCGTCTCAAAACAACAATATCGTCATTTATCGCAATAATTTCTGGGACAATTTATCGTCCAGCAAAATGAGTTCTTGTGAAGTTGCATTCCGTTTAGTCCTGATTGTTCCAGAATCGGGGCGTCGACATTTTTTGGCCAAAATTGTCGAGTATTCATGGGATAAGAAAAAAAAAAAACCCTAAAATGAATAGAGAATTTTTTTTGTAGGATAGGATTTTTTTTTGTAGAGCCAAAAAATTCTCTATTTTTTAAAAATGCGTATTTTGCTGTATTAAATCTTTTAGGTTCGGTTTAACTGATTTCACTCACTCATTTTCTTTCTTTCTTTGCAAAATACTCACACGTTTTGACATCTTTTCCTCTTTCGTGACAGTCCCACCACCAACTATCACTTATTATTGCAGAACGATGAAGTGGAAAAGGAAATGTCATAAAGATTTCTTTAAATTTTTCTCCTTCTGCTCTGACGCCGCCAAATAAAATCCAACCAGATGCCTTTAAGTCACCTGGTGAAACATGGCGGTGGCAGCACCGTGGCGCGAGGATAGAACTAAATCTAGAGCGCATCATAGGAACAAACTACAAACATGCATCCGGCTCTACAATAGAGCGGTTTGATCAAACTTTTTTAGACTGAACCGGCGGCTTCTTCCCCATTGTTCCATTTTGCAAGGAACAATGGGGAAAAAAATTGCCTTGTCTTTTGACCTCCTTTCAAAAACCCTGCAGCTTTTTCAAAGTATCGATTTAGGCGGCTGGTTACAAGAGCATGCCGCACTTTTTAGATTGTTTTAGGAAAAGAACAACATTGTGCGGGTACGGATCAGCAGGCAGGGATTTGCTCTGCGTCTGATTACCCGTTCTCTCGGGGTTAACGCTGTATAACCCCGGTGCGTGTGGAAGGTCCTCCAGTCCGCCGCGTCGCCGTCTGAGCGGTCGTTGACGCAAACCCAACAAGACGCCAACGGCTGTATGTTTGGATTCGCACAAGATCGCGTTTCGAACGGAAGCTCCCCTCAAATGGAGCAAATCCACAACAGGATTGTTAAAAAAAAAAAACGAAAAGAAAAACAGAGATTAAACGCACTGTAAACCCCGCCCCCCATCTACTCCCTCCCACCGCCGCCGCCACCACTGCCACCACACATGGCGGTTGTTACTCACCCACTCGAATATCGGTTTCTCTATGAGAGCGAGTTTCATTATGTGCAAACCGTCTGGTAGATAAAAGTTGTGGCTTGCTTCACAGGAAGACGGTAATGAAGCTAACCTGCAGATCAAAGCTAAAACAGGATGATTCACCTCTGGGGCAGCTTCTTCCACAGACACTGTTATCAGTCTTATTGGGAAGCGCTGGTTCCGGCGTGTCTCACGGTGCTGCGATAGATGTGGGAATGAACTGTCTGATGGTCTTTTCATTTCTCTCTTCTTTTCTTCCTTCCTTTCCTTCCTTTTTTTTTTTTTTTAATCAGACCAGATGTTAGAATTTTCATTTTTATTTTTGACTGAAATAAATTTACGTGAGTTTATCATCCATCTGCAAGGATGTGTCACATTGACAGCAAAACTTTTAACTTTGGACAGATGTCAAAATGCTGGTCATCCAGTGGCTCTTGTAAGTGTTTTGTGCAGCCAAACAGCGTTAATTTGAGTTTGTACGTAATAGACCTAACTAATCTGCTAACGTGCTAATAGTAGAACCAATTTTTCTTTTAGCCCTTTTTCTGACTCTTGATAACTTTTATCGCACTTTGCTTCCCTTGAGAAATTAAACAAATTTACTTGGCTGTTTTGCAAGCGTTCTGTTGACATCTGTGTTGACGTTTTGCTCATTGCTGCGTTACGTCATGAATAGATGTTTGTAGTTAGATGCCCACTCTCATTTTGAAGTGGATGAAGACTTTATTTCAAATAAAAAGTAAAAAGGAACAAAATTAAACATGGATGTTAGTGGAGGAGTTTAAGTACCTGGGGGTTTTGCTCATGATTAATCAAAAAAAAACAACGGTGTGAGAGATTGGTGTGTGGTCTGCAGAGAGTCGAAGGCTGTTACCGGTGTGTTGTGGTGAAGAGAGAGCTGAATCCAAAGGCGAAGCTCTCGATTTACCGATCGATCTACGTTCCCATCCTCATCTACGGTCACCGTCTTTGGGTAGTGATTGAAAGATCGAGGTTGTGAAGACAAGCGACCAAAGCGAGTTCCCCGCTGGATGACCTGGTGGAGAGACTGTGTCCCCTGCGTGGCCTGGGAGCGCTTTGGGATTCCCCGGCAAAATGGGAAAGGGGAAGTCTGAGGAAGTCGTGAGTCTTTCTACTTGGGCTTCTTCCTCCGCAACCCAATGATGAATTAAGCAGAAGACAATGGCTGGATGGATCTTTATGTTTTTCAAGACGTGAGAAATCTTGGGAACCGATCGGTTTCCCCTCCCCTTGACTATTGTTGCTTTTGTTTACGAGATCAAATCCCAATAAAACACATGGCAGCGTGACAAAATGTTCAGGCACCAAGAATACTTTCAGGGTATTTCATTTGGGTCGGCCGTGCCGCTTGCTAATGGTTGCTATCTGGATGACTGAGCGCATTGTGGAGGCTGATTATTGCCTCCAACTACATGCAGCGTCATTCAGCTGTGCCTTTTCATCAAGAGACCACCCCTGTGGGTTAATCGTGACAATTTAAGAGAACGCTTCACATCTCAAAGTACGATGACGAAGCGCTTTAGCAAATTGCAGTGTTGCGTTTCGTGCCTGATTAAGGGAAGTTGTTGGGAGTATTAGACGGTCGTCTAAGTTCCTTTATTGGCACATCAGACAGCAGAAAACGGGAAAACGTGGCTCTGATGTAACAATATCTCTATGACCAAAACTTCCTAGGAAAGTTGGCGGCCAGGGAAGCAAAGTAGCAGTTTTCTGGCAACGGAGAGGCAAGTGTGGCCGTCCACCTCGACTAAGCAGGATGGCGCTACTACTCCTGCAGCCCGATGCTCCGTCTTCCTCGGTTACATCAGAGGCGACGAGGAGGCCAAGAAGCGAGGAAAGCCATGCAGCCGCTCACAGCAGCCCCAGGTCCCGGCCAGCGGAGCTCCGCTCGTTGTTTTCACTTCAGCCCCAGCCGTGATGGCACTGTGGAACACTTTACTCGCCTGGATGACTTTGTGTTGGACACGTTGAGGTGTACACAGTGGAAAGAGAGAGTGATGTAGTCTGCAGGGGTAACAGGAATGCCACTGCAGATTGCCATTGTGGCATAGTTTCCCACTTTTCGCAGCTGAGAACGGGGAGAGGAGTTATGCAATTACAGTGGACTGTATCTTGGAAGGAAAAGGTGACGTTAGATGGATGAAATGTTCTCACACCAAGAATGTAGCCAGTCCCCCCCCTCCCACCCCTCTCACCCCCAGCTCCCGGGTGTGGATATGTGTGTTGAGCTTCTCTTATGTTGCTGAACAGGTTTGTTAAAAGCATTTCGAGTCAACTACGTGCGTCTTATTGGAGTTGCGTTGCTATTGTGGTTCTTTGTGTCTTTGTGCAGGGTCAGGTTTGGTTGCAGGACAGTCTCAGTTTAACGTCACTGTTTTCTTCAGGCTCTTAGGTTACTGTGGCCAGATTTCTTTGGGCTTCGATCGTTTTCAAAGTTAGTTTCCTGGCGGCGTTTCTATAATAATCACCATCTTGTTGTGATTGACATGAAAGCACTTTTTTTGTGTGTCTTTTAATTTTCTGTGATTGTTAGAAAATTCACTGTTATGCGTCAAGAAAACTGATATAATTATTAGAAATGCATTAATTTAAGCAAAAGTTAAGAGTCTGATCATTTTCCCTTGATTGCCTGTAATCGGTGATCAGCAGGTCTTACAATATGCTGCTGAATTTGAAACTTTCAATTACAGAATCTGCAAACCTTTCTGTTGCTCTAATCTGCCATAGTCCTTAGAAAACGGATTGTATTAACGCAAAATCAGACTTGATAGATCAACTCTTAAAGTATTGGTATTGGTCAGAAAGATAGGCCAGTTCATTCCAGAAACGAATAAAAACGTCCTTACCTTCCTACCTGGGTAGCAATTAGTAAAACGACAGTCTCAAGGCGTCCACTTGGGATTAAACCATTTCTAACGTTTTAAGTTCCCATCTGCAAAGTACCTGTGACTCCATCAGACAGCGTCAACTACCAATGTGTGGCTTTTATCCATTTGTAACTACATTTAGATTTTTTATTTGTAGTGAAAATGTATTCTGCCACTGTCATCTAAAGAGGCCACACGTTCTGAGTCATAACCTTGCAGCCAGTGCGCTGAACGTAGAAACCTTTGAGATTTCCAGATCACCTGACCATGACACGACAGTGGATGAAAGCTGGAAGCATAAAACATCGCAACATTACTCTCCTTTGCTCATCCTTCCTGTTATCAGTTTTGAGTTCCGCGCTCTCGTGCAAGTCAAAGGAGTCGCGGCTAGTTTCTCCTACGTTTCTGTGCCCATTTTGGTTTCCTCGGGTTTCACAGACACTGAAAATTGTACATTTTTCAAAGTAAGTGTTTCCAAGCAGACTAGTGCTGGTAGGGAAGTATTTCAGAGGATGGATCAGATTTTCACATTGCCGTCACTTTGAAGCTGAAATGCCTGATTTGTTAGGTTGTACATTTTCTGTTTATTTCTTTTGTTAATCACCGAACATCGAATGAACCCAGGTGTATTTATCACCTTCTCAAACTCTCATTTCTTGACCAGATTGCTCTTTCGCTTCCTCACACCAGGCGCACGCAAAGATAATGGATCATATCTGAATGAGACTGTTATTTTTAACTTGGAAAGTACAGTATTTTTTTTTTTCCTTGGTAACCCTTTTTTCTTCTCCCCCCCTCCTCAATAAAGATGATGTACTGGTGTATTCTGTTACTGCTGTTCCTTTTCTATTTGTCTAAGTCCTGGAAATTACAGCTCTGTAGAAAGGTATTAAAGGATATTCCTGGCAGTTCAGGGTTCCATGATCGCTTCGCTTCCAATGACTTAATAATATTTGTGTTGTGCGACCAAAAGAGGTCTCGTCAGATTTGAATATTACATAAGTGGATTTGTTAAGATTTAAGGAGCAGGCCGAGGAGATGTATTCCTGTGGTTGTGAGTCGCTGTGCAGCTTTCGCAGACCTGGTTTTGGTTTCTGAAACTCCCCTCTTCTGCCTGGCTGCATTTTTCAATGATGAAGTTTGTCTCTGTTAGAGTATTTTTTTTTTTTTTTTTAAAAAAAAGGTCACCTACTTTTGAAGGAAATTGGTTGTTAATGATTTACTTGGCATATTCTGACAATCAAGCCGTTTCTGTGACACATCCAGTGTAGAGGGGGAGAGTTTTTTTTTATTTGCTGTGAAATATACTAATGAACTCCGTCTGTATTTGATCGTTTCTGCATCTGTGATGTTATACATTAGGATTATATCAGCTGAACAAATAGAAAATAGTTATTTAAACAAATCTGGGCGGATTATTGGTAACATTAAAGTAATCATCAATAAGTTGAAAGTCCAAATTTTCTCAGCTTTGGGATAAAAGGCGATCGGCCGATATTTACATGCGAAACCGATCTTATCATACAATCTTAACCACCTCCTCCAGTCTGTCCTCTATAGCTCTGCCGGTTAACAATAGTTACATCACTTAGAAACCTTATCACTGTATTTAGTGACTTTTCAAACAAAAAAAATCAATCGCAATCTTCCGGTCAGGCTTTTCAAAGACCAGTGATTGGCTAGAAATCTGCAATCGGAGCACCTCTCAGAGGAGTGGAAGAGCGAGGCCTTGCCAGTAAACTGCGCCGTGTTCCCTGTGTGTATTGGGATGAATAACTTCGTGTCTGAGAGCTTGTCATGCGTGGAAGCTCCAGCGCTCTGCTAATATTAGCCCACCCCCCCCATCTGCTGCGGGCCCGGTGATAATGATCTACAGAGACCATGTGCAAGACTAAACACTGGAAACGGATCAGGAGACGCTTCAGGCACCAGATGACACGAGATGAAGAGCCGCTCGACTGGTAACAACTTGGAAGTCTGCGCTGTCACCTTCGCTCTCGCGTCCAGGCGCCGCGTCCAAGAAAACGTCGGGAAGGAGCGGAGATGGGGAAAAGGAAGCCCCTTTTGTTTATGGAGTAACAATGTTGCGCATGAGACGGGAGTCGAGACGAGAGCAGACAAACGGGCAGACGAAAGGTTGGGGAGCGAGGGGGAGTAGCCGGTGGGAGTATGTTCTCTAAAGATGCCTCAGACTGTCTGGTGGTGCTTGGGGTCAGTGCGTACGACTGGAGGAGCCAGGTGGACAGGAAAGGGAGGTTCAGCACACGGTCAACCTGAGCTAGAGGCCTGAATAGATTTGTTTAGGTTCACGCAAAGTGGCAGTTTCATGCGAGCAGACGAGCGGCCGGTTCTCCCAAGCGGCTCCTTCCTCTCGTTAAGCTGCGCTTCCATGTAGTTTAGACTCAGACGTGGATGGGAATGGAGGGTCATTAGCAGCCAGTCGTGTTGGATTCCCACAACCTCCCCTTCCTCCTCCCTTCCTTCTTCCTCCTCCTCGGAGGCTCCGGTGTAATGGTTAACCACAGCGCAGCAGAATAAAAGGAGTCCTTACTTTCCCCATCGTGCTCAGTTCCTTTCCCATGATTTCTTCTTTTCTGCGCTTGTCTTAGCGAGTGTCAAAGTGACTGCAAAAGTAGCGGCATTTGTTTGGATCACAGGAAATGAAAGTACTTTCTTACTTTCCTCTTGACTTGATTGCTGCCATGGCGACGCTCCCTCCTCTCTCGGTCTCTCTCTCTCTCTGCCCGTCTCCCTTAGATGTCACGTGACGGTTCTCTCCCCAGGTGTTTGGCCTGCGCCTGGCAGCCTTCATTGATTCGTCCGCACAGTGAGACTCTTTGTGCGTCGGCCTGGGAGAAACTCTCTGCCCATCCCGCCCTCCCCCCCACAGGTGGGGACGTTAACTCCGGTCGCTCTGTTGCTGCTGTCGCCAATCAGAAAGAGTTTTTGATTAAAGACGGCGAGGGAAGGAACCGGCCAACGCGGGGCCGATCATCGGCTGTCGGTCCGATCGGTTCTGCTTTTCCCAGCCGTCCTGTTTGGACTCCGGCGTGAAAAGCCGTCGTGCGATTTCATAAGGGAGAGAGTACACTCAATAGTCAATTTGCGATTGGTACCAAAACCATTGTTTTGTTTTTGCTAACTTTTTTTGCATCCCTGCCTTTATGGTGAATGACTTTAAGCCAAAAAAAACAAAAAAAACCCCAACATTTTTTCACTTGGTTTCATTGTGACTTCAAATATCTTTGCCACTCAGTGGTCTTCCTGTTGTCTGCACCCCGCCACGATTCCCTCCCCATCTGCCCTCATCCCCATCCGTCCACGCTGCGAGCGGAATGAGAAACACGGGCAGCACAGAGATACCCTTCTCTCGGATTTGCCTCAATACTCGCCGTCACTATGACAACAGAGGATTTTATAGAGGGAAGGGTGCGGGAGGTCTGGGGCGCACAGGGCAAAGTGTTGCTTCTTTTGAATTAGCGTTTGGCTTTTTGTTTTTGGGGTGGTAACAGGGAAGAAAGTTCCCAAAGGCATAAAGTGACCTTATTGTTTTGTACAGTAGTCATATTTTTCTTGTTTTGTAATCCAGGGACTGCAGTTTCTGGATGGAGAGCTTATGCGATAGAGCTGCACCGCATATCGAATCTCATTCGACATTGTCAAGGACTGTTGAGATGCAATACTTGGCAGGCTGTGTTATTTCAGGTGCTATGCGTTCATACTGTACTTGCCAATGATAGAACATAACACCTGAGTATCAATTTTGAGGAACAAGATAAGAAAACGCTTCCCCCTAAATTAATTTTTCTGGATAAGCAATAAAGTGCTAATTTAGTTGCATGTTCTTTAGGTTTTCAGCTGAATAAAGTTTGGCGTCTGCGTTGAAGGTTTGGTCAGCCATTGTTAAAAATGTGCTGCTATATTTAGAGACTGTTCAGATTTAAAATTGTATTAAAGTTTCTTTAATTAATATTGTACTGTAACAATTATATTCCCCTCTGTGATAATAATCCAGTGTCCTAATGACTGCAATTGTCGGTGCCATTTAGCCAGTTAGACTAACGGGACTCAACCTCTGTAGGTATTATCTAGCCGTTAACGTTAAGCTAATTGTGTAAAAAAAAAAAAAAAAAATCTTGCCTCTGAAAGTAATTTTTTTTTCTAATTAGTCCAATGCTAAATATTCATAATTGTTTTAACAGCTCTTTAGGGATTTCCTTTCTGCTGAAGTCAACACTCTCGAGTGTTTTACTGGTTTTTAGCTGTAACTCTGCCCCTTGTATGTTTTCATAAGGAGTTTATTTAGGTATAATTGTAGTGTTGCCTTCCTGCTGTGTGGCTAGCTTAGGGCTGCTAATGCACTCACAGGAGGGTCTGCATTTTTTCCCTCCACTTTAGTTTGATTCAGACTGAGGCGGCTGCTCTCTGGGGCGTCTTATGTGTTTAATTGTCTTTCTTTTTTTCTTCTTTTTTAAGTGTCTTATGATCTTGCCGTTAGGGGTCCCTTTCTGCACACGAGTTAGGATTCGTCAGGCCAATTCTTGCTAAAATTCAACCAAAATCAGCACCTGAATTATCTAAAACCTTTTTGGAATCTTTACCATGTCAGTGATTTGTGGCTAAATCTACCACTTTTCACTGATTTCCACATTCCTTTATCTGTGTCAAGAATGAATGAAATCAGTGGAGTCAGAGAGAAGAGCAAGGTGCCTCTCCACCCCCGAGTGCACGCCCGCACGTTGCGGGCAAGTGCTCGCCTGCGTGTTCGCCAGGAATGCGATAGAAAGCGATGCATACCAGATGTTTGAGAAATGAGGTGGGCTCCACTGGAACGTAACACATTCCCAGGGATGTTTGTGGAAAGATTCTTCATGTTCTGCAACGCCGCCACCCTTACCCCCCAGCACGGCCACGCAGCCCGCTTCGTCGACTGCTTATCCATCTGCCTCCGTTTCTTTAATCTCGCTCAGGACTTGCGCTTTAGTGCGATTTTTACACCGCTTGTGTGTAAATATTGACACGACTGAAGTTGGTAATGTTTGTGGACACGGTCCTTTAAAAAGTATGAGAGCCAGCACTGTTCCAGTTCCAAGTCCAAGTGATTCAGAGTGACAGTTGACATGGTGTTAGTGTCTGGGTATGTGTGGCATGGAGCACAGAGGAAAAGGCAGGGACTCACGACTGAGTATCTTAAGCTTAAACTTGCTACCATGCGAGTATCTTTTGAGCATTTATGTCTGTAAAACAGGGGAGTCTTGCTTGAAACATCTCCCTGACCTGCCTGTTGTGTTCCTTGATCTTGATGATGCTGTTTGTTGACTAAACGTCTCTAACAAGGTTTTGAGGCCGTCACAGAACTTTTTATCTGGATTGTTGCTGAGATAAAAAGTTCTCACAGGTGGACTCAACTTACCAGCTAAAATCCTGTCTCCACTGTCAGGTCTCACTCTGGGCAAACCCGGTCCTCAAAGACCATCGTTCTGCAAGTCTTAGATGGATGAGCTACCTCCTCGGTGCAGTACAGTTCTCCAGAGTCTTGCTAATGACCTCATTATGCGACTCAGGTGTAAAATAAGCCGAGACGCATCTAAAAGTTGCAGGAGACCGGCTGTGGAGAATTGGAGTTGCTGGTTACGCCGGTTAATGTCTAGTCCGGTGCTGGCCAAGTTGGGTTTGTCTCCAACGGGAGTGTGTTCCTCACTATGTGGGCATGCATATGGACAGGAAGGTAAACAGATCTGTGGGAACATGGACATCTGGTGATGTCACTTTGCGTGCGTACCCTTCTCTGAAGTCTCTCGGTATATTTGTTCGATGTGGGTCGGCTCGTCCAGTTGACAACGTTTGCGTTCTACTGCCACAAATCATTGAACGTTTCTTACGTCAAGGTTTGACCAAGGTATAGTTGATTTGCAGCTCGCTGCATACTACCGCGTCATCGTGGATTGTAAATGGTGATTGAGATGTTGTCGTTGACGTCAATCCACAGGTCAATCAGTTATTGCAGTCAGCGTGCTGCCAATCAAGTCGCTGGCGCACAAGAGTTGACTTAATGTAAATGTTGATACTTGTAAACTGCAGGCCTCTCTTTAAAAAAATATATTTTTTTTAGCTGGTTAAATAAAGATTATCATTGGTTCCAAAAAATTGGAACAGGCCATACAGGATCTGTAAATTGATCTGAATCTGGTCACCTTGGAGAAGGGGCTTTTATGATCTCTGTAGGCAGTAGGTCATGGATTGAGGACTTATCATACTGTTTATCATTTATCGTGATATATTTCTTCTGATAAGTCTGATTTATTGTTGTAAATTCCAATTAATAATGTTGAAAAGCCCCCAAAAACTGTCTGTAAAACTATTGTAGGGATGATTCTGCATTTTGTTCAATGAGTATAAATGAACGTCAATGAATTTGAAAATATGATTAAATGCAGTTACTGTGTGTGGTTTAGTGATACAAATCATATTCCAAATGAGTTTGTTTTTGAAGAGCAGTATTTGTGTTGGTGGTTCAATAATTGCTGCGTCATGCCGTTTATCATAATCGCAATCGTACCACAAACCATGCCTATAAAGCCTTCAGTTCTCATTGCTCTTACTGGTGAAAAAAGTGAAACGGCAGCGATTCGTGCCTCTGAATCACCCCATCTGCAGGTTCAAATGTTGCCGCACAGATGCTACAATTGGAAAAAAAAATCCTTTTCAGGGTTTCCCCCAGTGTTTTATAAGCCTGGCGGGCCACCAGGCTTTACTTGTGCCCCCACCAGGCTAAGCATTGCTTGTTTATTTTGAGCCTTTTTAAAATGTTTGCATTGTTTAAGACTTTATAGTTGGTGTTCAGGTATTAATTTTCCAAACTTTCAGGAACGCTCAATTACTGATTGATATTTTCTGTCAGCTTGAAACATTTTTTTTTAACTCAAAAACACGACGGCCTGCTGGAGGAATGACTGACCCAGGGCCCAACCACCGGGCTTAGCAGGTTTTCCGAGGGAAACTTTGCTTTTGTAGCAGCTCATCTTGGTTTTTCCTTGTTACTTTCACCACAGTTTCTTTCAATCTTAGGCGCATTGGAGCCTTCCCAGTTTCAAAAGAATATGATGAAAGAAAACCACTTACTCTTGTCATAAGTCTGTGGTGACGCTTTCAGAATGCATCATCTCTTTAAAACCGGAAAATTCAGGCGCGTTGATAAGCCAAACCACTTAGGTTTCTCAGTGGGACTTGAGGGGGAGAAAAAACAAAAACAGTTTCCAGTGTTTCTGACTCACTGGCTGCGACTCTGAGCCCCAGACACCCAGGTGGCCGGTGAGCTTCCTCATCCATCCATATTTTGCACCGGTGGGGGATGTTGGCAGCTCTGCTCCGTCACCTCGGCAACCGCTTCTGCATTACTTACAGTAGAGAGGCAGGATGAAACTCTTTGCTGCAGGCTAGCTGGTTGTGATGGAGAACTAGAGAATGTAGATTGTTTATTTTGATGAAAAATAACTTGGTCGGAGCAAAAAATAATCTCATTCAGTTTCACCGTTTATATCAATACCAATGCCTTCCTACTGAAGCCTAATGATTTTGCTTTTTGTCTTTCTCTTCTAGTCCTGTGTGCCAAGAACCTGGCAAAGAAAGACTTCTTCCGTAAGTAGCCAACTTTTGCAGTTGCTTTGTCCAAATTTCTATGTCTAGCTTTCAGTTTCATTCATGCCTTCGAGGTGTTGCCTTTTAGACTTGTGGAGATTCGACATGAACCCTGGAAAGTCGACTCCGTTCTAGGAATGAGACGCTGATAAGCTGTCTGGTGTAGACAATGATGGCTCTCATGGGTCTAAATATTTGGCCATTGTGTGGATCGCCTATGTCCTACAGGCTTTTGTCCCTTTAAATGACGTCGTCTTAATTCCGACGTCGCATAAACAGGTGTTCCTCCTGGAAAATCTTGAACATAAACTCATCTTTTTGTGGCAGCAGCGTTATTTCACTCTCAAGGCAGAAAATGCAGATGCTTCGAAAACCCTCACGGTTTTGAAAAAAATAAAAAACGAGCTGATTTTAAAAAGCCGCAGGCGTTCAATCTGTCCTGTTGCTCTCAAAATGCATCATCTCTTGAGATTCAGATACGCTGATATCCAAAGGTTCTCTGTTCCTGTTTGCTTTAGAATGGGTCAACCTTTCATTTCAGTGACGTTACTGGGTTAATGGTTGACAAAAATAAATGTATTCTTAACAAAGGCACAATTGTTGAATTTGTGTCTTTTCGACATTACCAGAAAAACACTTGAATTTTACTCATTTGTGATGTAAACACAGCTATTGTGGGTTGTGAGTTTGAAATCAAAACCCAGTAGATTTGTGTTACGACACTGAGAATGCACTGTCGCTGAATCTTCAGTCCACGTCCTTAAAAAGTCTTAAATATTGCTAATATTGCTGCTGCCAATATACCCCAGCTAGCTAGCTATTTAGCTAGTTGTTAAATTTATATGGTAGGTCTAGTGTATTTATTTTTTTTCCTCTGGACTTTTCTGACAGGCATAACTTGAAGTCCAACGTAACACCAACAACATTTTGTGACTAATATTGAGGCTACCGCTAACTAGCTGCTAATAAACCCGTGATTGCTGGCTAGCTTTTTTGCAGCTATCATGGTTGAGTGTAAATTTATTGCCAGCTACCTGGTTTGTTTCCGCCACTGGATGACTTTTGATGCCGTACGATGCTAGGTGCAATAAAACTTTTAAGGTAGTCACCACGTAGAAAACAATACGCAGTGAGACACATAACGCTGGGTCCAGTTTTTTGTTTTATGTTTGATTCTATTAAAGAAAATTCTCCCAACCACCCTTTATGCTATTTGTCTTTTTTTTTTTTTATCTCAAGTCTCCTTCGAGGTAGCATTAAAAAAAGGTCTTAAAAAGTCTTATATATTAGAAACGCAACACAAAAAAGAGGTTCCAGCTTTGGGCTTTTGAATTCAAAAAGAAATAATGAAAATGTGATTAATTGAGTTGCACATTTTCAAAATGAAAAACTATGTGATTATTTAGTCAATCAAAATGATGCATTAAAGTCCCAGCCTTGGTTTCAAGCTCTTAGTTCTTCGGACCAACTCCAAACCAGTGCTTCTAAAATGCATCAAACTTCATCTTTCAAAGAACTTCCTGACATTTTCTCAGACGATCGTCAAAGCTGAGTGTCCTTCATTACCATTTTGAGTGAAATGCCAACACAAAGACGTCCGTAACTGTGAAGCAGACGGAAAAGAGCACAGACCGCAGGTTCAAGAGATTATCTCGCGAACGGTTAACCACAAAAGAATGGCAATGAGTCCAGATATGCAGAGCTGCTGCTGGAGCAAAAACGCTCGCAGCTGTAATTGCAGTGAGAGCCAAAAGCAGGGGAGCCGAATATAAACGTGAACTGCAGATTATGCGTGCAAAACAAAAAGCGTCATTTATTTTTGCGCAACTTTTTTTTTTGATGGCCTGTCACATAAAAACCACTTGACGTAAAACATGTTGATGTTTGTAGTTGCAACTAGAGAAAATCTGAAATGTTCCGAGCACATAAAATTGGAGCAGCTAATCGATTGGCCCAGATTTTTGCCATTTTGGCTGATCGCCGATCGGCAGATACTTGATCGGCGGATCTTATTCGCCGATGCGATCCGCCGCTGTGAAGGCCCGAAAGTCAACCACTGTCGTCTTTTGCTCTGACATGAGGGCGATCTGACCCATAGACCCGCCCATCAGGTCATGCGTGCACACGCGGGTTTAATAGTCACCCAACTGTTGACAAATTAGCAACTTTTCAAACCCCCCCCCCAAAAAATCGGCAATGGCAGGTCAGCCAGAAAACCACAATCCCCTGAAAATAAATACTTTTTTTTCCTTTTTAGTACTTTTATTTGCCTATATGTGTTTATGCTCACTCTTATTTCCCCCTCTGTGTGCTCCTGTAGCCTTACAAAGACATTTTGTGTCTGTGCAATAACAATAACGTCTGTCTGTTTTTCATGCCAATGTTAGTAAAATCAGCTGCACTATTTAGACAATTTCTACACTTTGATGATGTTCTCTGGTGTTTCCCCACCCCTCCTCCCTCAGGCCTCCCCGATCCCTTTGCCAAGGTCGTGGTGGACGGTTCAGGCCAGTGCCACTCCACAGACACTGTGAGGAACACGCTCGACCCCAAGTGGAACCAACACTACGACCTGTGAGTCCCAGTGGATTTCTTTTCTTTCTTTCTTTTTAATGACACTTCTGACATCTGTTTTCAGAGATAAAGTCCCCCTCTGACTCCCCCCTTTTCAATCGGTTCATGCCTCACACTTCGCGCGTCTGTCTTTATTTAACCTTAATGTGTCTCGGGCTAAGACGCTAACGGGAACCTAATCGACAACAGACGGATGGAGAGCTCTGGCATCCAGCTCCGTCGGTGTGTGCGGATCCTTCGCGATGACGTCACGACTGGGTCTAAGAAAAAAAAGCGTCCCCCGGAGCAGCGCTTAACGGAGCGGAGACGGGCGGGGATTGTCTGCAGACGCCGCTGTCCTCCATTGACTGAAACACGTGCATGTCTTGTTGTACGGCGCTCGGGTTTTCCTCCCCTCCCAAAAAGACGGTCTGCCCTGTCAAAAAGCAACCTTGAAAAAAAAAAAGAAAATGGAAAAAAAAGAAAAAAAAGAAAAAAAAAAAAAAAAAAAAGAGGCATGTGAGAGTGAAAGTTTCCAGCGTTCGCCCCGGTTTATCCAAACCGTCAATCGTGGCCAACAACGGGAGGCGGCACGTGTCTCAGTTTGTTTGGTTGCCTTGGATACGAGACTCTCTCTCGCTCGCTCTGTCTTCTCTCTCTTTCTCTTTTTTTTTTTTTGGCGAAGCCGTTAAAAGAGCAGCTCGCGTCACGTCAGACAGGAGGGGAAGTGGAGGGGATGTCACATGCGCGTTCAGACCGGAGAGGAGGGATCGGCTCGTTTTAAACCTCGTCCCGTGGGTCGTCCTGCAGACGCAGCCGGCTGGAGTTCACGCGGAGACGCGATGCGTCTCCCATCAATGTCTCACCGGCCGCCGGTGTTTCCTCCTGCGGCCGGCTCAGGGATTCCCAGGTGGCGCGGCGAAGGGAAGAGCTTTCAATTTACCAAGGAACTGCTTCATGTGTTTGGTTGTTGTTGTTTTTTTCCCCAAGACCCACAAATGCAACATTTTAATTCCGGAAAATGTTAAACTTGATGAGACTTTTTTCTCTTTTTTTTGTTCTTTTCTTTTTTTCCTTTTAACTAACTAATGTTTAAATCAATTCCTTCTTAAAAAACTAAAGACCACCACCCTTTTCTTTTGAAAAGAAGTTTTACGCCAACTAATTCCTTTTGGCAAAAAAAAAAAAAAGTTAGGAAGGTGACTTTACGGTAGATTACACAAACATGGAATTGGTCATATGACATAAGTAAGAAAAAAAAAAAAGAAATGAATAAAAAAGAAAATGAAAAACATGTCACACTCCACAGCCTGTGTGGATTTGCTCATGTCTCTCTTTTTTTTTCCTCTCTCTATCTGGATTTTGTTTGTCAAAACAAACATATAAAGGCGAGAGAGGAGAAGGTGGAGCATTATGTGGAACCATAGATCAACATTACAAATGACTGAGTCAATAAATCCTGGTGATAATGCGAACGAGAATCAAGTGGCATTCTGTCTTAATGTTTTAGTCTCGTTCGTTTCTCATAATCATTCGCAATTATTTCCAGCATGTATGTTTTGCCTGTTTGGTCAAATTTCTGAAAGACAAATGTGTCTTTAAATGGACTGGGAAGGTTACGTCCACCGTTTTGTAAATGTCTGCCACAATCTGACCCATTTTTGGGCGGTTTGTTTTTTCTGTACCACCTTTTTTTGTTGTTTTTTCCTTTTGTAATTGCCTCTTGTCCGGCAGCTCCAACAGTATCTCCACAGCCTCACATATTTAAAATAGGTTTTCCCGACACTGAGATTTTAAAAGTCAGAACGCGACATTGCTGAGTTAAGCCAGTTTTATTTTATTTTATCCCCCCCACTGTGTGTGTAACGCGAGGGTCCAGAGATTCTGAGTGTGTTTTCGTGTGTTTACAGGCCTGTGGTGAGCCGCAGCCAGCAAACTGGCCCGTGAACTCTGACCCTTCAGCAATGTTGCAGGATGTGGCCGGCGTGCCAAAGATAGTAGACGCAGTCTGGCTTCTTTTCTCTCGCACTCAATCTTCCTGCACTGGATTTGTGTAAGAAAGGGATTTGTACAAAAAAAAAAAGAAGCAACCGTTTGTCAGCCGGCGATTGTTGCCCCTTGGGATCATTTCTTCGTCGGTGTGCCGGCGTTCATTAGCTTGAAGCGTTGCAGCCACGCTCCTGGGAGCGTCCGCTCTATCGCGTCGGGTTAATAAAGAGTCCTCCAGATACCGTGTTAACAAACACTTTTGCGGCGTTAAGTGCCCGGTGTAATGGAAAATTGCGCGCGCCCACTCATCCGGCCAGCTTCCTGCGACCATCTGAGCCGTTTGCCCAAGAAGAGCTGAGCCGCGAGCTGTGAATTCACAGTGGTATTTTCAAGCCAAATCAATACGTCTTTGTCAAGTAAAGCATTTGTTTCTTCTTTTATTAGTTTGATTTACATTCTCCCTTTGGTTGTGCCGACCATGAAAATGATGCGAGAGCATAATTCAGCAATCCAAATGTGCAGCTGTTTTGTGGCGTCGTGCAGAAGCGAAACCAAAATCCATTTTTAATGCCTTGCGGAAGCGTAAACATCCTTCTGATGTTTTCCCGCATTACGACGACAAGCTTTAATATGTTCTATGATTTTATGTGGTGGAGCAACACAGTTGGCCAGCATTTTTATCAGTAAATGTCTGAAAGCCGCGTTGTGAACCCCCCTTTACTCTGATGCCACTAAAAAACAGTGGAACCAGCTATGCAGTCTGGAATTTAATTTCACAATTTTGTGGCAAAAGCTAAAAATAGAAGAAAACAAAAAGTTTGTATTTTTCTTATATTCTCCCCCTGTGTTGAAAAAATGTTGTCTCTCTTATTTCCTTCTTTATTTCCTTCTGTTTCTTTCTGACTTCTCTTTGTCTTTCTTCTTTTTGCCTGTCTCTGTGCCTGTCTTTCTGCTTCTCTCTTTCTGCTGCTATGTTTCTGTCTGTTTTTCTTTCTGTTCGTCTTCCTTTGTCTTTGTCTTTCTGTCTCCCTTTCTGTTTCTTTCTGTTTTCTTTTCTGTTTCTCTCTGTCTTTCTTTTTGTTTCTTTTTCTTTTTTTTTTTTTAATTTTTGTTTCTGACTTTGCCTATCCTTCTTTCTGCTTCTATGTTTCTGTCTTTCTTCGATGAGTTCAGACGACAGATATCCTTGTTTCTGCAGAACTACAGAGACATGGGCGTCCATCTAAACCAACAGGCCAAAGAAAGAGGGCAGGAATCAGAGATCTCTGGAGGAGCTTTCTAGGAAGATGCCAAGGAGAAAGCTCCCGTTGAAGCAAAACCTTTCACAATCTTGTTTGCTGTTTTCCAAAATCCGTGTAAGGGACACAGGAAGAAAGTGTTAAATAATGCTCCATATTACTATTTATAGAAGAAAACTAACACTGTGAATCCACTAAATGTTCTTTTTGTTGATCACTCCTAAAGGGGCAGCATCATGTAAAAATCAACTTTTTTATGTTGTGATGTTATTCCTTCATCAAAAACAGACCTGGAGTATTGCTTTCATTCTTCCAAGCATGTTTGAGAAATCATTCAGTCTCCGTGGCAACCATTCAGCCGTGGGAAACACCTGGGTGGACTTAGGGCCACCTTCAAATCGCAGTTGCTCCTCGGAGCTGCAGTTTCCAAACTTCCGATTTTCAGCCATGTGGAGCCCGAGTCAGCTCCTTAAGACTAGCCAGCAGCAATTAGCAAACACCTGGTTGAATTGCACATGAGCTAGAACTCATTAGAGGAACTGCTTTTCTGCGAAACGCTGGTAAAAACTGTTGTAATGACTTCTTGAAGAAGGAGTTTCAGAAAGAGCAGGAGCTTCTTAAAGAGACAGAAGCCCAATTCCAAGGCGTTAAATCAGGAAGTAAAATTTCTTTTAAATCATATTTCATTTATTTTGTAACAATTGCAGGTAGCATGGTTACTTGATTGTGCTACAAAATGGCATTTGTTGCTGGAAAGAACATAATACTTCAAAGTCTTGATAAATACAGTTAGTGGGTGTGAAAACGTCTGCAATGCACTGCACTGTTTATTTATTCCAGCCTGTTTTCATGCTGCAGCCCCACAGAGAGACTGTCACAATTAACCGTACAGTAGAGAATTATGGATCTATTGATTACCACTCCGAGCGAAACGTCAGGTTGCGGTGCCAACCTCTGAATGCTAATTGCATAGGATTTATACTCCTTTGCATTTTTAAATCATATCCATACCCTCATTTTCCTTTTACTATGACAAAAAAAAGAACAACAACAAAAAAAACAACAACTTTGAATGTAATGGAAACGGTGCATCGAGTCCTAAAAATCTGCTGCCTGTTTTATGGTCAAGCTCACTTTTATCATCGGGACTCTGCTTGGTTTTATTGTCTACGACTGCGTTAAAATTCTTCGCCAGTCTAATGAGTTTTACAACACGAAGGGTGATCCAAACGACTGCGTTTTTTTTTTTCTTTCTTTCTTTCTTTCTTTTTTTCTTCCTCGCTCATATCCTCGTCCCTCCCATCGTGTCTGACTTGACGGAGCGGCTCTCTTCCCATCGCACCCCAGACAGGCATTTGGCACGCGCTCAAAACGTCCAGACGTCTTACTCACAGCCCCATTGTTTCGGAGCCCTCTCGGTGAAAAGCAGCGGCGTAATTACACAGAGGACGCGGCTCTGCAAATCGCTCAGACGATTCGCTTTAAGCCGAGGGTGGGCTCCCTCCCGAGCAGATGTGCCACGACAAGTTCAGATGGCGACTTTTTAACCCCCCCTCCTTGCAGCCTCACACATTCACACGCGCGGGAGAACCTCATTAGAGCTCATTAGAGCTAAAGTCCGGCAGCAGACAGACATAAACAATAAATAAACCCACTTTTTTGCTAAATGTGTCTTTCATTTCCAATATGTATCTTGGCTGCTGTGACTTGTTTGAGCTGCCGGCTCCAGTTTATTTATTTTTACTGACCCCAGAAGGCAGGCCCGTTTCTGCCAACAGCAGTAGCCCAGGTAAGATGGCGGCCATGTTTGGTGCCCGCTTGACGTAACACCAAAGAAAAAAGCAATTAGTTGCGGTGCTACCATAAAGTTAGCCTTTAATTGAAGAGATTTTTGTTTGCAGTTTTGAAATGATTCTTCCGAAATTCCTCGAAAAGGTTTTCACTCCCTTGAACGCCAAATAGCACGTGATTTTAAAAGTGGAAGGAAAATGATGTGACTTATTTTGAGGGGTTTTGATTCTTTGCCAACAAAAATCTGAAAAGTGTGGTGTACATTTGAAGTTACTGCTTTGGCTGCAGCTCTGCCTTCTTTCCACATTTAAGGAGCGAAAATTCTTCCCCGCAAAAAAAGGTCAGACTCAGAGGGATTGGATGGAGAGAATTAGTGAATATTTTTAAATCTTGACATCGATTCAAAGTAGCATTTATTTCTTTACTTTGACTTTGACTGGGACCTTTTATCTAAAGCTTTTGTTGAAGTTGATTCTGATTTATTGTGTGAACTACATTTACTCTTTGAAGAACATTTCATTTCTCCTTAGGTTCAATAAATGACTTTTGGATTTGAATTTTATAAATTCCAACTAATAATGTAAAAAGAAAACAAAACTGACAATATGATCAGAAAATAATGCTGAATTAAATTGGACTCCATTAATTTGTCAAGAGTTTGAATTTTCACTTTGCGGTCCGAGTACGAATGCACGCCACTCATGACTCTCCCACTCAGCTCCTTCAGACTAGCCAGCAGCAATTAGCAAACAGCCTGCAGTGTCCACACTACCAAGGTGTTAGACAATGGTTAATATTGGACCATTAACCTTCAATGCAACGTTGGTAAAAACATTGTTGAAGTGTTAATGACGACTTTCTGGTGCAGTTTCAGAAAGAACAGGAGCCTCTTAAAGAGACAGAGACCCAATTTTAATGCTTTAAATTACAAACTCAAAGTTCTTTGAAGCCATATTTCATATCTACAGAATTTTCATAAGAACTGAGGGTAACATAGTTACTTGATTGTGCTGTAAAAATGATACTATGTGGCTGGAAAATGCATTACTGCCCCTTTTAACAACCTTCCTGAATAAGCCTTTAGTTTACCATTCACCTCAGAGCGCTGGCGCTGCAAGGCGGGTTCACAGATCAGTCACTGGTTCTTCTGTTAGCATGTCCTTGACGAGGTACAGCTGGTGTGTCACCGTACAGCATTACGCTGCTGCTCTTTATCTCCCTTCCTACAGTCCCGTCCCACTCTTCCTGCTGGGAACGTTATGAAAAAAACTCGAAGGGTTCACACTTTGCCTGTCATGCTCAGGGCCAGACGCCGAGATGCTCAGGGCCAGATTTACACATTCACACCCGCCGGCTGGAAAATCCCCTTGAGCCGCCACACTTTCCTCTTCCTCGTCTGTCTCCGCGTCCCGAGTGTCGTCCTTGACGCAGAGCTTTGTTTGTGGCCCCTATTGTTGGGAGTCGGTCTGGTGGGGCCAGGGGAGCCGGGGGGACCCAGGACATCCTCAGTGAACTTCGTGATAGATCTCGCAAGCGCATCGTTGTCCGCCTTCATCCTAACGTTGTGTATGATTTGTAAGCAAACATCCGTTCTGCTCCCGTTTCACCTCAGGTACATCGGGAAATCGGATTCAATCACCATCAGCGTGTGGAATCACAAGAAGATTCACAAGAAGCAAGGCGCCGGGTTCCTGGGCTGTGTCCGCCTTCTGTCTAATGCCATCAACCGCCTTAAAGACACAGGCTGTAAGTATCAGTGACGCTTCAGAGTAGCAGTTTGCCTCAAGACAACTGCAGTTCCACCTTTTTCATCGCTTTTCAAAGTAGGTCTGTTTGGTTTCAAGTAGAACAATCAGCTTTAACATGTTTCCTGTGTTATATATACTGTATATGGTGGAAAAATACCAAATAAATTATGCTGACTTGTAGAATTTGTAGCAAAATCTAACAAGTTGCAACTGAAAGATAATAATTATTGTAAGTCTCGGTGGATTAGCGAAAATGCTATTTTCTCCGCTAATCTAATTTCAATTTAGATTGAATATCCCCTCGAAAAACTACAACCCTCAAGCAAGAATATTAATTTTGACGTTATAATTGACATGTTCTGCGATACGCTCAGCTGTTGCATTGATGTTTATATCTCGCTCTCTACAGCTAGTTTTATTTTGATCTCAAATGTTTCTTGTTTATTTTATGCACACAGCTCAGTCAAATCAGAAGCTAACAGAGTCTCGACATCATTATCTGGGCTTTCCCACGTTGTAAAAAATGATTGTAATCTACACTCTTTAGTCTTAGCAAAAAAAAAAAAAAAGTCTCATAAAATGTCTCAGATTATTCAGGTATTTGGCAAATATAGATTTTTATTGTACATAAAATGTTTAGTATCTCCATTTGTTTCACTTTTTGCCATTAAACTGTCCTTTGGTACTATCTGCCATAGCAAACCTTTTCTATGTTCACACACACACATTATCATGTTTTATAAAACAGTTTAAACTTTTTGAACATTTGCGATCACAAACAGACAGGAAGAAGCTGAAATTGAACCTGCAACCTTTCGATTCCAAGACAAGGACTTCACTTACAGGACCACAGTCATCCCCCGTATCATATCGTGTATCGGAATAAATTTATTTTGATAACTTTCCGTATTGTCACCATTGATAGTTTTATTATTTTCTTCACTGCTTGTTCAATGAAAATGCCAATAAATACCAATAAATTTGCAAATTGCTTCGCAGTTTCGGGATAACAATCACACGTCTTTACGTGACTGGTGTCCTAAAGAAACCAGATGAATAGTTCTTATCGTCACTTTTAGCGCTATCACGATAATACTGCTAAATGTCACCCACCCATAACCGAAACATCAGTACAACGTCGAGGAGAAGTTGCCCATCACGTCCCAATCTACTCGGAGCATCTGACAGCGGCCTGACTGGCCTGTGAAAAGGGTCGGCCAGAACAGGAAGAGCCGCTCAGCATCACCCTGCAATTACGGTAAAAAAAAAAGAAAAAAAAGCGTCTCGTGTCAGAAGTTAGCCGGGTGAACGAGACGGAGGCTTCTTCCGCAAAACGTCTTCCTTGAAAACGCCGGACAGATTTAGCCGACGACGCGGCAGCAGTCTGGAGATTGTGTTTTGAGCTGGTACCTGCTCTGTGGCCCTGCGGTTCTGTTGGCTGAACTGGGAAAGAATCCCGTAACTTTTCCTAGAAACTCCTGACACGGTTTTTCTGAAGCGACACAGGAAACCTGAAGTTTATGCAGCAGCTGCGAGTGGTTTGCTTTTGCATTTCCCACTTTTTTTCCCCCCTTCTTTCTTTTCCTCTCCTGCCCTAGTCCTCGCCCCTCGGTTTCCCCTCCAGTCTCGTCCATGAGATGGCAGAACGTGTGTGAGCACACACACACACACACAAACGAAATGCCATTGTGACTAACCTCCATCTCCGTCTGCCGATCTAGACAACCGGTCATTTTGCACAGACATACATAATTGTACAGCTATTTATGTTTAAGCGCAGATTTGTAGCTTTCTCTCTGTTGTGGTCTCCGTCATTCTTGTTTTTCCTGCATTTACCGTCACTTGCCCCTCCACAAGCCCTAGAAATGGCATCGACTGTATCATTGGTGTATAATTGCAGCGTGTCTTTGCTTCTCTGAAACAGCTATGTATGACTGCGCAGACTTAATTGCTCTTGTGAAATTATTCACACACTTACGACATTTTCACATTTTACTCACTGGGGGGGGTGCACACCGGTTGTAGTTTTCTGTCCGATTGCCAATCTTTAAAAAAAGCCAATTCCGATATTGGCCGAAATCGTTTTTTTTTTTTTTTCTTAAACATTTTTTAATAGTTGACGCTGTGACGTGGCGTTTCAGTTGGCAACAGCGGCTGATTTTTCACGCCTTTTCGAAGGTTGACAGAATCACTTGATAAGATGGGTTTCACTCAAAGTGAAGGAAATCAGATTCTGTCAATAGCTACATCCACAAATTTAATATTACATAGTTTTGAGGGAAAATGCATGTGATTCCAATTTTTGGGGGCTCAACCTCATGTGTTCTTTTTATATTATTTTTTATGAGGTAAAACTTTAAAGGTCACAAGATATTTGAAAATATCACTAGGTAATTATGTGTTATTGGAGGACATTGTTAAAAATGCCTAAACACCAACTATAAAAATAACAGTAAACCCCTGTTTGCCCCTCTAAAATAAATAAACAAACAACGCTAAGCCTGGTGGCCCGCCAGGCTTATAATACTCTCTGGGAAACCCTGTACACCAGGGGTACGCAAAGTGCTTCTCAGGGGTCTATTGTGACCCTTTAAATTAATTCAGTGTGGCTCCTGATCTCAATTTAAGAAAGACACAAATGTGGCCCTCTGAGACTTTGTAATCTTTTTTTTTTTTCCATGGGGAATTTATAACTTCTTAAACTGCAAGTGTTAAATAAACATCAATTTCCTTTCTTTGCATTAGCTCTTTTATTTCACCATTCGTGTCACAGGCATCCAGCTAGTTTTTGTTTTATTTTTTTTTTTACTCATAAACACACTTGGGCACATTCCTGCATTATGTTTGGCTGAATACAACAAAGATCGCCGGAAAAAAAAAAAAGAGACATTTTTGTGTTTTTAATTGGAGGACTTTGGCCCCTGAATACTTTAAATGTAAGAATTTTATATAAGTTTGTGATTGTCCAAAGAGTATTAATAGTTTTCCAAAGAATATTCTTTTAAAAAAGTATGTTGTGGGTTTTTTTTGTGTGTGTGTTTGTTTTTCCGGTGTAAGTGTTTTCTGTTTTCTGTTTTCTGTTTTCTGTTTCCTCTGAGGCTGCTGACCTTCCACCAGCCTTGTAACGATTTGACCATTTTGTTCCCTGTTTAGTCTGGGCGGACATCCTGAGCTGATCTGCATGACACCCAGACAGGAGAGAACAGATAGTGGCATTTTTTCATGTCTGGAGGCAACTTGGACATTTTTTTTCTTTCCTTTTTTTCTTTGCTGTGTGTGTACTTTTTTTTTTCTCTCTCTCTTTCTCCCTCGCTCTGAAATTCCACAGACTTTAAGCAAAAGTTCAGACAAAAGAGCTTCCAGACTTTGGCGGGGGGGGTTCTCGTGCGCGCCGAGGCCGAGCGGAATGGCGCGCGCCTCGTGCTGAAATCCGTCAAACGTTTGACCCCGCCGTGTTTGAACCGCAGCCCGCGCCGTACCGAAAGCCTCGGTGAGACTTTTACGGCCCGTGGCTGTTCCTCTGTTCTCTGGCTCGGACCCGAGCCGCGGCCTTTCAGACGGGAGAAATGAGAGACGGATAATGAGGAGGGGGGGGGCGGCTATTGAGTGATGTAAACGATACGCCGCCGTGAGACTCGTCCAAGCAGTGCGGAACGCGTCCAAACACATGCTGGTTTACATGTATCTCTCTCTCACATGAATCCTTTCTTCTCCTCCGGTCCGGTTCCAGATTCTTCTCTCTCTCTCTCCTTTTTTTTTAATCTCTGTTTTCATTCCTGTCTGTCTGATTGTGCTGTTTTTCACTCATTGCGCTTCTTCTGTTTTTGATCTTCAACAGACCAGAGACTAGACTTGAACAAGTTGAGCCCCAACGACAGTGACACAGTCCGGGGGCAGATTGTAGGTGAGTCTGCCGAAGGAATCACGTTTTCTCAAATCACAGGATAATCGGATTACAATTTCAGGCTGAAAAAGTGGGGAAAATCCAGTCTTTAATTTGAGTGTTATAAAAAAAAAAAAAATGCCTGCGGCAAGCAAACAAATTTCCAGAAGATAAATTGTCCCAGAAGTTATTGCGATAAACGATAATATTGTTGCTTTAGGCCATTTTAGAGTAATATATTAAAATATTACACATCTAAGCTACTCTTGCCATCTGAAGAAATGCACCACTTACAGTCAAAAACAACCAATCAGACCCAGGAGGAGGGTCTCAGTGCTGTCAATCATCCTCATGTACTCACTGCTAAATGTGCTAATTATAGCGAAACGACTCATTGTTAAAGGAAAACAGTTCATCTCACGTCAACGGAGGCTGTGCTAACTAGCCTTAAAGTTCACAACAGGCTAGGCTAGCCACAGCATGGACTGCTATGGCAGCACTAAGACCCGCCTCCTGGCTCTCATTGGTTGTTTCTAGACAGCATTAAGAGTGCTTAGTGGGGCTCAATATTTTTCACAGATTATCTGTCTTGCACCAAACTGTCACGACATGATGACAGTCTCAACAAATATGTTAAAAAAAATATATTTTTATAAGAGTTACATTACATACTGCAGCTTTAGTATTGATAAAAGAAAGCACTAGTTCCATTGGCAGATTATTTCACATATAACAAAACATTTTTCCAAGTGAAATGACCTACCAGTGGAACTTATGCTTTTTTAAAATTGTATTTATTTACATAAGTTACAAGTAAATTAGCTTTGTTCTACTCCAAGTGTATTAATATATTTGTCCTAGAAACTAGATCAAAAATACTTGGTAAGATTGTGTTTTTGCAAAGTGGGAAAAGAAATCTACTGCATAAAATCCACCTCCATTGCTGCTTTGGATTGTGATGTTAGACATTTTCCTATTATTTATAAAAACCTATGCCTTCTAGCTGCTGCCTAGTAACCCTTGCATCTGCATCTGCCTGCCATGTGTTCCTGCAGTGAGCCTGCAGTCGAGGGACCGCATCGGCACCGGAGGCCCCGTGGTGGACTGCAGTCGGCTGTTCGACAACGACCTTCCAGATGGGTGAGTGATGGCGAAGCCTCTTCGGTCTCTCTCTCGGCCGCTGCGAGTCGCACACAACCACATTGAGGCAGGAGCGATGTAAGAATGCGAGGTTGGCGTGTCGGCTCACCGCTGCGCCTGTGTGTGTGTTTCTGCCGCCAGCTGGGAGGAGAGGAGGACGGCGTCTGGACGGATCCAGTACTTGAACCACATCACACGCACCACGCAGTGGGAGAGGCCGACCAGGTGAGTCGGAACCCCAAAGCCGGACTTCTTTAGCGTCGAACGGCAGGAGGTCTGCGGAGAACAACGCCCTCTGACCTCGGTTGATCCCAAATAGGAAATAAAAACCCTGGAGAGAACCGAAGCGGGTCTGAGGGAGAACATTTCCGTGGCGCATATTTTATGTATTCTCGCACTCTTTGTGTAATCGAGGCGTCGCGTTCACTTCCATCCCTCCCCCCCTTGCTCTAACCTCCTTCTTCCCGCCGACTCTCAGGCCCGCGTCGGAGTACTCCAGCCCCGGACGGCCGCTCAGCTGCATCGTAGACGAGAACACGCCTGTTAGCACGAACGGCGCCACGCCCACCACCGCGTTGCCTCCGAGCGACGGCGACCAGCGAGTCCAGGAGAGGCGTGTGCGGTCGCAGCGGCACCGCAACTATATGAGCAGAACCCACCTGCACATGCACCCGGACCTTCCTGAGGGATACGGTGAGCGGAACGGCAACGCCACATTAAATGCACACACGCACGCTTTAACTTACTGACGAGGTTGTTTCAACACGTGAACGACTTTGATTTAAATCCCTGGTTCTCAAACGGTGCTACTTCTGCTACCAGAGTCTGATTTACGTGGCGACGGTTCCCTGGGCTTGAACCATTTTTGGTTCCCTGTTCACTGAGGGAGAAATCTTTTATTAATGCAAATTACAATACATTATTAATAGATAGTCCTTCTCATAAGCAAGTATGAATTGATGCATGGTAGGTTTGATGCAGTGGCTCCATGTTGTTTCCAAACAAAACATACTATAATTTCATAATTTTCAAATCCTTCGCTTTTGTTTATAGTCGCAAAAATCACTAAATATTAATACAATTCACCTGACAGAGCTGTGCGAGTTTCATAAAAAGTATAATAAAATTCTCCCAGAACAGAAACATTTAGTTTTTATTACTACTTAGAAACTGTGGAGTCCTCATTACGTTTACAAATTTAGAACAAGCTCCAGAAAATACTTACTTATTATCTAGCAGCCCAGAAAAATAATTAAGACAAACTTAGAACCCAGAAAAACTACTTGAGAAACGAGGTTTTAGACTCCCATTGTTCCAAACCAGAAAAGGTATCAGGCCAGAGGCAACCCTGAACAGGAGTATCTAGTTTACGAACTTTATATCAACATTATTAGATTCTTTTCTTCTTTTGCTCTTTCCTTTGGCTTGTTATTTTGTTTTTATTTACTTTCAATTGCCTTGTTGCTGAGAATGTGCAATATGAATAAATTACCTTACATCACAATGCAAAATATGTTTTCATGAACACAAAAATATAAATCCCCCAAAAATTGCCGCCCTGGGCTTCTGCCCATTTATCCCCTCTAAGGTCTGCCTCAGTGTGGTACTTTTGCTGGCTTTTGTGAAAGTTTAGTATTAACTATTCACAATTTGAAAATAAAGCAAATTAGCTGTAATGCAGAGATAATAAACCAAAACAGTTAGAAAATGGACTAATTGTTTTAAATGATTGATTCTCATAAAGGAAGTGAACTCAGAACAAAGTCCGGGTTTTTTTTTTTTGTTTGTTTTTTTTTAGCCTTTTTGTGGCAAATTTGCAGTAAACTCACAATCATGCATTAGCTCAAAAAATCTGTTGAATTTGCGCAAATTCCCGCAATCGCAGAATCACGACAAAACCCCGAGGAGCCGATTGACGGGAATCGGCTTCGATTTGATTGAGGAAATAACATTTAAGCAATTCAATTATCCTGACTGCTCTGTTCATGTTTAGTGACTCGCATAAGAAGCTACAACAGGCTGAATTTGGCCTTGAGTTTGACACATGTGGTCTAATAGAAGTTGTTCCTCCCCGCTTCCTTTTGTCAGCCCGCAGCGAAACAGACGCATGCATGTAAAAGATAGCGCAGAGACGAGCTGCAGTCTCTCCCTAAGGTCCGGACAAGGTTTGTTTTTCCTCACAGTGAGGGAGGAACTGAAACGCATCCCTGAGTTTAGGAGGCTCTCTGCGGCTGTCAACTCCTTCAGAGAGGCTGTCTAAGTTATTAATCTGACAGTAAATTAGCATGATAGACTCGTGGGAATATACGTACAGTCGCTTTTGTTCTGAATATGCAGAATCAGGATCTGGTCATTTCTTTTTTTATATGTGTATATATATATATATTTTAAACAAAAAAACACAGGTGAAGCAAAAACGATTCAGCACTAATGCTCCATCGCAATCGCGCGGTGGAAACATTAGAGGGGAAAGTGTAACTGGACCCTGAGGGTACTTCCTGTGCCTTGCGGTCTCGCAGCTCGGTGTTAGGCTATCATCGGCACGGCGTAACAGTCCTGGCATGTCTGAGAAAGCATTCCGCCGGCTTGACGGGCAAGCGATGATACGCGTCACCCCCTCCCGCCCCTGATTCCTGGAGGCTCATGTGAAGCGTTTCGCGCTGCGGCTCTTGACACGAACAGGAAGGTGGACGTGGCGAAGACGGTGGCAGAGGACAGGAAATCTCCGTCGGCCGGTGATGAATGAGCTCACCGAGCGAAAACTCAGACGTTCCTCCTGCCTCCCCCGCCCCTCACGTCTTGTCTCTCACCTCCTCCCCGTCGGCCCGCCGTTTGGGATCTCGGCCGACTCGAGCCGTCCTTTCATCTCCCATCTGTCAGATCGCTCTCGTACGCTGACAGATTGGGTGCAGGCCGTCTGCACGTGGAACATGGATGCAACTTCCGAGAAGGGCTTTTAATTGACGGTTGAGGCGACGCGATTAACCCCTCTGCATTTTTGTCCATGTCTTTTCACAGAGCAAAGGACGACGCAGCAAGGTCAAGTTTACTTCCTCCACACTCAGACGGGTGTCAGCACATGGCATGACCCCAGAGTACCCAGGTATGAGTAACACAATCACTACTGTTTCCTACTTCGCATCTAATATTTTCATTTAGCTCTTAACTAGAACTGAAACGATTAATCAAATTAATCACAGTGAATGAATTATTAAAGTAATCATCAACTAGTTTGGCAATTGATTAATCAGATTAATCGCGATGAATCAATTATTACAATAATTGTCAACTAATTTACTCATGGATTAATTGTCAAGTGGAGCCAAGCCTTCAGTAAAATATTCTATTGTTGCGTTAAACAATAAAATGTTTTGGTGTTTTAAAAAAATGAATCAGATTGTTAGTGTATTTGCGTCTTCTGATGTATGATTAATGCATAAAACATAAATGAAAAATCTTCAGAACATGCAAAATATCACAGACAGTGCTGTGAGAACCGGTTTTATGAAGTAATGTCTCTAGCACAGACCTTAAATCTGTGCGCTCTGATTGGTCGTAAGTCTTCTCTGAGCGATTCACGTCACATAGATCTTTCATTTGTAGTTTTAAATCAAACGGCCATTTTTAAATCATTGGTTGTTTGTTTTTTTTATTAAAGCATCCGATTTTTCCTGATATTTTCGCCCGACGTGGCTGAGAATAAATCTAAAACAAAAGCTCAAACCAGCGCAGCAGATGTTTCGACGGGCGGTCCGCTTAACAACGCCGAGCTTGCGAAGATCTCCGCCGCGCTCCGCGGAAACCCAACGGCGTTCGCATCCGCATCGTCAACTCACAAACAGCCCAGCGGCCAGGCGTCGACGGACGCGCCATGTCGTCGGCTTCTGTTTCACAGCGAGTTCCGGCCCAAACGCACACGTTGACATGTGCGCCGTCCAATTTCCCCCGGTCCCACATAAACGCAGCTCGCTTTGATTGCTCTCAATGGAGTCTGACGGTGAGTCGTACGGAAAACGTATAACATGAACAACCACGCTGAAAAGCAACCCAAAAATAGCAGCTGAAATCTCACCAAAGAGCTGAAACTGAGTGTGAAGAGCAAGATCACCAAGTATTTTTTGTCTTGTGCAAATATCTTCTTATACTTGAAATAAGACAAAAATAATAAACAAACTATTTGTTAATATTGAAAACAAATTTACTAGCTCCAGTGACTTTTTTCTTATGTTTTTGGTGAAACAAGCTACAAGTGGAACTAGTGCTTTTTTAAATTAATATTAAGAAATTATTGACTTAAAACAAGCTTCTACGTCTTGCTGAAATGTTAATTGTGAGTTAGTTTTGTTTCATCTCAAGTGTACCAACATATTTGCACTACAAACTAGACTAAAAATACTTGCTAAGATCTTGTGTGTTGGCAGCGAAGTGTAAATGTTGCCTTAGATAACTGGGAAAAACTTTAAAAAAAAAAAAAAAATCAAATCCACATGTTGCTAAGTTTGTAATATTCCTTCTTTTCTGTGAAATTCCAGGATCATATTTATCTGTTTTGCAACGCAGTTCTCTTAAAACGCGGCGGACTTGGCTCGGATTGGGTCTCGTTTCGGTCCAGACAGCACTTTGAGGATTGCTCGTCCACCTTTTCGATGCCTGTAACCAGATTCATTTCTTTTCTTCTTTTTTTTTTCTCCCTGTGCTGCTGCAGCAGCGCGACCCCGACCCGACCCGCGTCGCGCCTAACGCGCCCGGGCCGGTCTCAGCTGACCCCGCCGGAGGCTTCCAGGCATGTGGGTCGTGTCGATTACGGCATCCCGGAAGAATGCGCAAAATATCTGCACATGCTTTTCACAAAACATGCCTCAGAGCGCGCTCCCTTTAACAAAACTTCATCGATCACGTCTCCCGTCTGCTGAATATGGATGACTTTTTCATAACTCTTCTGGTCACGCAACAGCTTACGCCATGAGCTGCACTCGTGGTGTAAGCCTAAATGTTTGAGGGGATTTTTTTTTTTTTTGCTCCCTTTGTTTTGCCTGTAAACAGAAATGATAAAAAATTCCAAAAACCTTACAAAGGTTCTCAGTCTAAAAACATCTTAGCATGTTTGACATAAGACAAGGCTGACATACAAGTAACATTTTCATCAAGAAATAGAAGCTTTTTTTGGTCAATAATATCTAAATATTGACAAAAAAAAACTATTTCACTTAAAGCTAGGGATGCACCGATCCAGTGATTTCACTTCCGATACCGATATCTGAGGTTTAGTATCGGATCCGTTCCAGAGAAACGGTGCTGAGCACTCTACAAACGTTTCTTTCTCTTTTAAAAACACAGACAAAAAAATGGACTGAATTACAAATCTATTTGATAACTCTGCATCAGTGCATGAACTTAAATACACTGACAGCTTCACTAGTCTGGCCAGACATGTGAAACAACAACAACTTTCATTTGTTCAGTACGAGCAGCCGATGTAAAATAAATGACACTAAAACTACCGTGGTCACACATGTACTAAAAAAACAAACCGCAACAAATCTTTTTTCAAGGGACTCAGAAAATGCAATTAGGAATTTCAAATATAATGTGAAATAAATAATAAAGCACGATTGCTCTAGAAATTCTTTCAGTATCAAGACCGAGAAAGACATTAATATCGTACGTTTTTGATCAATATTACAAATTATTGACTTAATACAAGCTCCTATTTCTTTCTGAAAGTCGAATTATATGTTAGACCAGAAACACCTGGTGACATTTCGTGTTTTTGCATTCAGCATTCGGCTCTGTTTTCAAGTGCGACCGAAAGGGATAGTGAATAATCATCTTTTTTTGTTCTGAAACCTGGTTTTGCGTCTCCGTTGCGCCTCAGAGACCTGAGCAATGTGAACTGCGAGGAACTCGGTCCGCTGCCGCCGGGATGGGAGATCCGCAACACCGCCACGGGGAGGGTCTACTTCGTCGACCACAACAACCGCACCACGCAGTTCACCGACCCGCGCCTCTCCGCTAACCTGCATCTGGTCCTAAAGTAAGAGCTGTGGCACTCAATAACACACAAGCAAGTAAAAAAAATAAAATGTAAAGAAAAAACTCCCCACAGAAAACGAAATGAAAAATTGTGTTTTTATTTTTGTTTTATTTAGTCCAAGTTCCAACGGTTCTCGAGGAGGCAGCGAGAGTCAGAACGTCAGGTAAGGACCTGGCCCTACATCCGTCTGACGGATTTACACTGGAATACTGTTCCAAAGTGTGTTGACCACCGGAGCCAATCGTACAGACACACACACGCACACACACACACAGAGAAATGTATACATGTTCCAGGTTTCCCACATCCTTTTCTCTCCTCCTGACATTTCAGAAATTCTTCAGAGGTTTTTATCATGAAAGCGATTTTTAGCACTCGATCCGTCACGAAGCTGTCTTTGGCCGGACATCAAATAGCCGAGTGAAAACCGATGCTGTTGTGTGTGTGTGTGGTGTGTGTGTGTGTGTGTGTGTGTGTGTGTGTGTGTGTGTGTGTGTGTGTGTGTGTGTGTGTGTGTGTGTCTCTGGAGCGTCTCGTGTCCAGGAAACGGAGGTATACGTCCCGCGCCCAAGTCGACGAACGAGCTGGATTTGAGCGTCTATACATGTAGCTATGATGGTCTCAACTCGTGTCCAGCTGTAGCAACACAGTCCCGCTGTCCTTTTTCTAATATTCTTCGTTTGAAGTTTTCATTTGAAAAATGAAATATAAAGGTGTAAAAAAATCTTTTGATCTTTTCTTATGTCTGAAAAATCGCTAAGTTGCCAACAGTGTGGCGATTATTATTAACCGGCAGCTAAATGGGACGATCGCTGATTTTAAAGGTTTGTGGAAGTAGATAAGATCGGTTCCACGTGTAAGTACCGACCGATTTCCGACCACCCGAAGTTAAGGAAATCAAAGCAGATTTACTGATGCACGCAGAAACCTTCCACTTCTGTCTTTTCTTGAAAAGTCTCGCGCTTTTATCCCGCAGGAGACGTCTTGCCTCGACATCATCGCCGTGTCTCGCAGCGAGTACTGAGCCTAAAGTTTGGGAGTCGCGATGGGATATAATAACCGGAGCCCGCTTCAACCTGTTGTGTTTATATTAACAGCGCATCGTATGATCTACTCCCTCTTCTGTTTAGCTTCAGAGCGAACTCTGAAGGGACTCTCAAGCTTGTGACAAGCGTCTGGAAAAGCCATCAGTCCTCCTGGTTCCCTGTCAAGACATCTGCCTTTTATCAGGCCAGAGATTGTAGACATTTTCACCTCTCGCGTGCCGTCATCCCGCAAAAATGTCAGATATATATGATGTCCATCAGAGTTGCAGTTTATAGCGCTGCATGGTTTTGGTTAAGACGTTCCCCGGCGCGGTTGCCGTCTTGCTCCCTTTTCTAGTTGAGGTCAGCGTCCAATAGGTAACCGAATCCACGTCTGCTTTTTTTTTTTTTTTTTTTCCCCTCTCACCTCCCGTCTCCCAAGACCTGGCTGTGGGATTCACGTGAGAAAAGGACGTCTACTTGTCTTGGAGATGTTTGTGATTGATTAAAAGTGTGTCGGGGTTGCGTTCAGGTAACATGTTCCAGTCACTCGTCAATAAGCGGCTGGAAAGAGAACAGAGAGAGAGAGAGAAAGACGGAGCGGCAGCGTTTGTTTTATGGGTGAGAGAGATGCTCCGTTCCTCTCCTTCCCTCCCCGCCGTGTTTGGGTGCTGTCAGCAGAGTAACCTTTGCGCCTCCCCTCTTCCCCCCGTCTGCTCCTCGGTCTAGTCGGCAGGAAATAAAGGGATTCATGAGGAGGGCTCGAGCGTCCTATGGGGGCCATGTGGCGTTCTGGGATGGCAGGAAGTGAGTCCATTATGCTGCACCAGACCCCACAAACCAAATGGCCGCTGTGGTGAGGTGGAATGCAGTCTGTTGGGTGGGTGGATACATTAAAGGCTAAATCAACTCTTTACAACTGGGATCTGTCTGGAGGTCATTTGTTACCACTTCCAGTTAGGTTTTTTTTTTCCTTTTCTTTATTTAAATGGAGCTGCATAGTGGCAAATCAATACGATGGTAAATACTGTGACCTTGGCAGAAGGAGACGCACGTTGACAATTAAGTAATAAGAGGAACATTTTTTTCCTCTTGAAACTGAGAAGGTCCACCGTCTCAGTTTTTCATAATAAGCAGGTTTAAAAAAAAAAAAAATCATTACATTTTGATATTATTTTGTGTCTGCCGTATTATACACTGACAAAAATTTGTTAATCTTTTATCACATTAAACTTAAGTATTCATAAAATATAACAAAACAGGAACTTGTTAGGTTGCTTAATAGAAAAATAGAAGATGAAAAGAACGTGAAATTTTTCAGTTTCCATGAACAGAGAGAGATGTTCATGCAGACGTGTGTCTGTGGTTAAAACTTCGCTCCATGAAGTGGACAATCCTCAAAACCATCTGTATAAAATGTAATGTATTTAAAATACATGATATTTTAAATAGAAGTTGACACTGCTCCGCTAAATCAGCTCTGTTAACGTGACGCTTAAGGAGCTTGTTCCGAACCCTGGACCGTTTCTCTTCTGGAATCTCTCCGCCATCTTTATTCCTGGCTCCCTTTTAAAGATGACCAGTGACGCCCTCTGCTGGATGGCAGCTGAACCACAACACTAAAAGAAGATCTCAGCCGACATTACTAATAAATTGGAACTAATTTTAATCTAATCAACCATTAATCGACTACTAATCATAACTCGATTAAGTGTTTGCATCCCGACTTGGAAACATCTTAAGAGAATAATGTGTTTAGCTTTCGACTTCAGGGTCAACATGTATGCTAACATCGATTATGGAAGTGATCTCTAAGCGACGGCCCAATAACAACTCCGGATTTTATATCTCTGTTAGCATTAGCAAGATCTTCAAAAGCAAACGAAATACAGCCAGTTGATTGCAGAACTGCTTTCAATTAGAGAAATCAGCTACTGTCCAGAATCACGTGATTTTATTCTCAGCAGGCCTCGACTGGCGATCAGCAAGAGAGAACCTGATACCTGAATATCATATCTGACGATACAGTGCAAAAAAAAAAAAGGGAGAGGGAAAATATAGCATTCTGTCTCTGTGCCATAATGTGTTTCTTAAAAGAAGTAATCAAGATGTACCTTCATGTTTGTTTTTATCTACTCACAGATACGTCTGTCCCAACACTTGGGCAGTGTTTATTTTTCGATTTCCTGGAATGCAGAGAGAGAGGAAAACCGAATCTCTGATTGTTTCACACAATTCAATTCTCAAATTATACACAGAAAACATATTTTGTCAAGAAATCAAGATGCTTTGACCAGAAGTCCCCTCAGACTCCCTGATATAGTTTCAGCAGTAACCAGGTTATGATGTAATGTAAACATCATAACTAGTGTTTTTAAAAACATTCTGAGCATCACTACCTTGTTTATTTTAAAGTCGCTTTTACAGGCTCCTCATAAATCATGAAAAATTCATTTTTTGTGTGTGTGTTTCTGTCCATAAACCCAAATATTTTCACTAAGCAAAATTGGACCATCTCTGGGAGTTAAGAGTTGCCCCCTGCTGGCCGTTTTAAATAATGCATGCTTTGGAGTTCATTTCTTTTAGTACCTCCAGGCTTCTACAGTGTGCGAGTGTAATCGATTTTATTATAACACTTTTTCCAGTTACCTCTATTAAAATGGCTCAAGGTTGGCAAAGCACTTTAACCACACCACAGTCGATATTTAAAGTAGCAGCCATTGGTTTTTTTTTCTTCCTTTAGAGAATTACAATAACATGGGATCACATGTGGCTGAAGAGCAATTTGTTGCCAATTTAACACAAAAAAAACAAAAAAATAACAACAACGCACAATTAATGTTAGATTGATGAATCTTCTACTATTTGACGGGTGACTTTTATTTGTTTTCACCAAGTTATTTGGTTTCTAACCTCCTCCATCTCGCCTCTTCCTGCCCCTGTTTGTGTTTTTCCTTCTCTCTCCGTGTGTTCCACCTGTGGGTCCATCTCGCGGTGTCCAGCCGTCAGAACCAGACCAAGGACCAGGTCCAGCAGGCCCTGGTGTCCCCGGGCCAGCTCCCGGAAGAGGCCGAGTGTCTCACCGTGCCCAAGTACAAGCGGGACCTGGTCCAGAAGCTGAAGATCCTGCGCCAGGAGCTGTCCCAGCAGCAGCCTCAGGCCGGCCACTGTCGCATCGAGGTGTCCCGCGAGGAGATCTTTGAGGTCAGCGCGCCACCTTTAAACCTTTGCAAAAAAAAAAAAAAACACGACCGTCACGGACTGTGATCGCAAAGCAGAACGTACAGTGCCTTGTAAAAGAGGTATTTATTCCCCAGAGACGTTTCACAGTTTGTCACATGACGACCCGCAAGCCGAATTTTATTGGGCACATACTGTCGTGGAGGGGGAAAACGTGCACGGTTTTGACATTTTTAGAATAAAAATGCAGAACGTGTTGCTCTTATTTATATCTGCGCCCCCTCGAGTCGCAACGGCGTCGACGACGTCGCTCGCCTCTTTTTGCGAATAAGACTGCATATTTTGGCACCAAAATACTGCCGAAAAAACGAGCAAAACAGTTTGGTCTCAGTTCGCCGGCTGTTTGTAAACATTAAATTTCAAGTCTTGCCACATGTTCTTTGAATTTACATCTGGGCTTTGACCGGGTCATTCTGTCGCTTTGCTTCAAACCAGTTCATTGTAGCTCTGAATGCTATAAAGTCTGAACCTGCAAATTTTATTATAATCTAACCTCCGGTTTGGATGCTCTTCAACTTCACGGTTATGTGCTGATTCGTGTTGGTAAATCATAAAAAAATCCTAACAAAAGTTTGTGGTTGTGACACGATGAAATTTGAAAACAGGTCTTGCCATGAGGCTGAGGCTACCGCTAACTAGCTGCCGTTTTTTTTTTTTTTTTCATTCCTCAAGTACATATTTGCATTTTAGCAAATGTCAGTAACAGCTAGTTACTGCTGGCGTCGGAATTTCCCGCCGGTCGTTTTTGGACAACATTTGCTTTTACCACTGGCTGAATTCTGTTGGCAAATCACACCCGGTTGGGTTCATTGTGTGCAAAACAAAAACTCGCCAGGCTGCTAACAGAACCCAGAAATTTCACGGTTTTGTTTCCATGCTTGTGTAACCTTCCTTTGTTCCTCTCAGGTCCAGCAGGTCGTCTCCACAACAGACACTCAGACTCACTGTATTTATTTCAACAAGAGATAAAAATCCTTACACCGAACTGCAGAGAGCAGCGCTCTACATTTCAGGGAAAAATAACGTTGACAAACTTCACATCTAAACTATGGTTAAAGTAATTGTAGTTGATTGTAACGCAGCAGGATCCACTAAATACCTTAAGTTTCATTCAAAGTGTATTATATTGGTCTTTGAAGGTCTTACATTTTACCTCCTGACACCAGCAGACAGCAGAAAAAAAACTCTCTGACATGCAAATACTTTTGAAAACGTTACTGTCACAGCTTGAACACACAATAAACCCAATCTGTGTTTTTCTGAGGTTTTTTTTTTGCTTTTTTGCTCGAGAAATAAAGATATTTTTGCTTCAAATTGCTAATTTCCCACTCGTCGCTAAAAACGTTTCTGCCCGTCGTCTACCGGTACATAACTCAGAGGATTGCTCATTGCGTTGAGTTATTTTAAGCTATTGTCCTCCCGGCCTCCTCCTCACGTTCTCGGCGAAAGGTCGAGTTGGGAGCGCGTTTCTCTCGCTCGTCGTTATCTACGATGTGCGAAGGCAGAGCCGCTCCAAATCCAAACCAGACCGCTCATTTTGAGAAGAGCGTTCTCTCAGCGGGGAGAGTGTTTTAGTTGTTTTTCTGTCTCTCTCTCTCTCTCTCTCTCTCTCTCTGCATCTATGAGGTGCGGAGCCTTCACCAGAACAACACCACCTGCAACAGACTGCATGACCCTCATAAAGCACGCGCTGGAATGTGCTGGAACGGCCGCGTCTGTTAATCTCGGCAAAGACATTTTTGTTGGCTGATCTCAGCGTTTGACAGGGGTTGAGGTTTGTGGGGGCGAGGGGGAGAGACGAGGGGCAGAGCCAATCTTAAGGTTCAGAGAGACATAGCTGCATAACTTCTCCAGACCGAGACGGGCAGTAAATTCTGCCCGCGTAGGAAACTCTACGTCGGCGAACGTCCACAGCTGTGTCCCCCCGGTTTATTTTTACAGCGCAGATAAGACGTTCCCGTTTCTCCCGCAACACCCTTGAGTTTGTCCGCGGCGTCCTGAGGGCACGGCGAAGCTTGGCAGAGGAAGAGGCGGCGTTATTGGAGTCTTATGCTTGTGTTTATTGTCACGGCCTCTAATCCACTCAAGGCGAACCCTCTCGCTAATGCTGTAAGCCGCCTGCACGTGTGGCCAACACTGGCGGCGGCGGAGGAGGAGGAGGAAGAGGAGGAGGAGGAGGAGGTGGAGGAGGAGGAGGAAGAGGAGGAGGAGGTGGAGGAGCGCTCGGCCTCAGAATAGAGTTTAAAAGATAAAACCCGAGTCATTGTCGGCGATGAAATGTCCGTTTCTTGTTTCCGAGGAGCCTTTTGGTCTCCTCACTGCTGCTGCAGCTGTTTCAAAGACGTGTGGGGTCTCGGTTGTCGTGACGCCACCTGTCAATCAATCCAGTGGGCTCGTCAGCAACAGACCAATCCGTGATCGTAAGGAGGCTTTGCTTTCTCAAAGTATGACTACAACATGTTCGTCCGTATGACTGATTGATTTTATGTCAATGGGACAGTGCGCATTAATGAACGTACGTAATAATGACGGATTTAACAACATTTTTATTATAATCTTACCTGAGTATAATAAAATTTCCATCCGTAGTCCCACAAAACAAACACATTCACTGAATTTGATACAGAAAAATATAAATTGCAGTGAAAACAATTTTAAAAAACTATGAATAATCAGGAAGCTCTTTTTAATTATGTGTCTTCCTGGCATGTAGTGTCATTTTTACAGCACTAGTCATCACCACATGGCTCCTCTATTAGCCCTTTAACAACGTTTTTACCAGCTCTGCAGTGAGAAGCAGCTCGTATGATGAGCTCAGCAGGTGTTCGCTGATTGCACCTGGCTAGTCTGAAGGAGCTGAGTGGGGAAGTAAAGGAAGCTCAGAGGCTTTAAAGCTGCATGTCCAAGGAGGAGCTTTGTCCTTGGAGGCTGACCACCCGTTCGTTTCGCGCCAGTTGAATGGTCGTCGTGGAGAATGAAGGATTTCTGAAGCCGACTCTGAATTTGTGCTGATCTGTGAATTACAGAAGGAGAGACGTCAGTGTTGTCAGTGTTGTAGATCTGGTCCGTTAGAAAAGTTGAACTATTAGCTCAGTGTGGCCGTCGCTTGGAAAGACTGAAATATATTTTTGCTGACATTTGAGTGACCTTGAGGCGCGTCTGTGTGCAGGAGTCATATCGGCAGGTGATGAAGATGAGGCCGAAGGACCTGTGGAAGAGGCTGATGGTGAAGTTCAGGGGTGAAGAAGGCCTCGACTACGGAGGGGTGGCCAGGTGAGCGCATCCAGTGGCTGCTGTGTTTTTCTTCCTGTTTCAGTCGAATCGTTTTATTGGTCATGTTTCGTCACATTCACTGGCACACAAAAGTATCAAAACCCGTGAAATTTTATATCCAGTTTGAAAAGAAGGAGAAATAAGATGATTAAATCGCTCCCCATAATTGTCACGTCTAAATTTGTTCCTTATACATAACTCTATCCAAGTTATGTGTGAGCATTTAATGAAGCGAATATTTAATGACAGCTTTTTCGGCGTTATTTTGAAAGGGTGCTTTTATTCTGACGAGCGCGCCTCATCAGATCTGATCTGAGCCCTGTGTGCTTCACCCTGCAGGGAGTGGCTGTACCTGCTGTCGCATGAGATGCTGAACCCGTACTACGGGCTGTTCCAGTACTCCCGCGACGACATCTACACGCTGCAGATCAACCCGGACTCCGCCGTGAACCCTGTAAGTCGCAGGCCGATGAAAGCAGCAGAAATGGGGGAGAGAGGGAAACCGGGAAACCGGGAAACTTTTCCCCTCAATTTGCATCAATCAGTCACATTTTATTTGCATCGCACATTTCAGCATTTCAAAGTGCTCCACACTTCGTGTTTGTGTGTTTTCCACACAAACACGAAAAACACAGAGTCATGCAACAGGAACTCAACGTCATCGTTTTTTTTTTTTTTGTTTTTTTTCACAAAAGATGACGATGGAGAAAGAACGTAAGACACTAAATGAAACATTTGTTGATCTTTTGCTCTTCCAAATGTTCTTTTTGTGGATGGATTTTGAATGTAGATTTCAAGTTTTTTTTTTCCTCAATATCTCGCGGCACTTTTATGATGACGATAAACGTGACGGTGAGAACTATTGACTGTTTCTTTTTTTGGTGACTGTGGCCATGTCACAGCAATAACGAGCCCCACAAACACAAATACTGCTCTTGAGAAACATTTCCTTTCTAATGCGCTTCTTTAGGACGCTAGTTGCGTAAAAATGATACCTATTGATACTCTCATTGGACATGCAGTGGATAAGATTCTAAAAATGACAGTCCAGACAATATTCACAGCTTTGTTCTTCTTAAAACATTATTAATTGGAATTTGTCGTGACGATGATGTATCTGTCTTCTTATCATGACAAGAAATGTATCACGATAAACGATAAACAATAAACGATACGATAAATTCCCAGCCCTCGTTTCAGGCTGATTGGGTTTCAGCTAGAGTGTCTTTGTTTCCACCAATGAGAAAAACAAATAAAAGTAAAATTTAAAAAAAAAATGCTTGGAAATTATTGAATTTTTCTGCAGCCTGAATGGGTTTTTGTTGTTTGTTTTTTTACCTCCTTGCAGGAGCATTTGTCGTACTTCCACTTCGTAGGCCGCATCATGGGGATGGCTGTGTTCCACGGCCACTACATCGACGGCGGCTTCACCCTCCCGTTCTACAAGCAGCTGCTGGGTAAACCCATCACCCTGGACGACATGGAGTCCGTCGACCCGGACCTGCACAACAGCCTGGTTTGGATCCTGTACGTCCGGGCGTTTGGTCACCGTTTGTTGTTGGCTTGTTCGCCGAGCGGCGATTTGAAATGCGACTCTGCCGCCAGGGACAACGACATCACGGGCGTGCTGGACCACACCTTCTGCGTGGAGCACAACGCGTACGGCGAGATCGTCCAGCACGAGCTCAAACCCAACGGCAAGAGCATCCCCGTCTCCCAGGACAACAAGAAGGAGTACGTCCGCCTCTACGTCAACTGGCGCTTCCTGCGGGGCATCGAGGCGCAGTTCCTGGCGCTTCAGAAGGGCTTCAACGAGGTCATCCCCCAACACCTGCTCAAGGCCTTCGACGAGAAGGAGCTGGAGGTAACGCCGTCGCTCGAGTCCGCTGGCCGGGCCGCTGTTTTTGATCCCCACATGCTAACCCCGCCGCCTCCTCCCCTGCCCCCGCAGCTCATCGTCTGCGGCCTGGGGAAGATCGACATCAACGACTGGAAGTCCAACACGCGGCTGAAGCACTGCACGCCGGACACCAGCATCGTGAAGTGGTTCTGGAAGGCCGTGGAGTCGTTCGACGAGGAGCGCCGGGCCCGACTGCTGCAGTTTGTCACCGGATCCTCCAGGGTTCCCCTGCAGGGGTTCAAGGCCCTTCAAGGTAGGTAGAGACGTACAGACGGTTGCTGTGGCAACTGGGAAAGGTAACAATCGTGGGTTTTCCAGGTCTGGAAAAGGAAAATGTAATTATGGGGTCATACTTAGAAATTTTCATTTTATTCCCCAGTCCTTGGTCTCTGTCTGTCTTTTAATTTCTTCCTCTTGTCTTTTGCTCTCTTTCTTCCTTTCTTTTGTTCCTTCTTCCTTTTTATCTATTTATGTATTTTTTCTTCTGTTCTTCCTTTCTTCCTTGTGTGCTATTTTCTTTCTATCTTCCTCCTTTTTCCTCCTTTCCTCACTCCTTTCCTTCCTCCTCTCTTTCTTTATCATCTTTCTTTCTTTTCTCTTTCTCTCTTTTGTTTTCTTCTTTTCACCATATTTGGAGTCTTGCTCCTGTTTTCCATAAATTCGTGGTGCATTTCTCTAATCACTTTATTAAAGTTGCTATAATAAACAAAGAAGAAACGAGTCTAGAGTTTTGATATATGGAAAAATATGACATTTGCACAAAAAATGTTCACGATGTTTAAACCCTTTCATCGTCGTGACGACGCCGGTGTCCTCATGCCCTCATTGACAAACATGTCAGCAACTTGAAGGTGGCAGTTAACGGGTTAATTAGTTTGAATGGACCGGCGGAAGAGGTTCTGCTCTTGCTGCTGATCTCTGTCTCTCTGACACAGAGGAGTGTTTGACTCCGTGTGTGTGTGTGTGTGTGTGTGTGTGTGTGTGTGTGTGTGTGTGTGTGTGTGTGTGTGTGTGTGTGTGTGTGTGTGTGTGTGTGTGTGTGTGTGTGCGTGCGTGCCTCTGGGTTGTTCTGATCTGAGATGGACCCACTGTGGGTCAGTGGGTCCATCCTGGCAGACGGCTCAGCCCAGACACTGAGCCACCCAGGCACGATGAGTAAAAGATGATCCGCTGGCAGACCTCGGGTAACGTGACCATCTTATCTTGGGCCAAACGTCGGCAACACGTCAGCGGCTAAACAGATTTCATAAACAAAGTAGGACTTCAAAGTAAAGGGGATCATCTTCAGATTTTTACGTTTTTCGTTAAACAAGACCTGTTTGCTTTAGGCATCATAGATAATTGTGAAGAATATGATGTTAATGCGTCATTTACCAAATCCTGTTGTTGGTCGTATTAATTGGTATGTAAATATTTCCGTTTCTATCAGATAAACATGCTTGTTTGTGGGCAAACTCAACAGTTGGAACTGTAGGTTGAAGGTTCAATGGTTGGATCCATGTACACATAATTCAAAGTAGCTTTAGGCTGAGGAACTAGCATGTTACAGGGGCGTTATTATGTCACTTCCAGGCACATTTTCTAACAAAATCAAGTTACAGTGTTACCTTCAGTTGCTGTAAGAAAGTTCTATACAGCAAATATGGCTGAAATGAAATTTGACTTTGTAATTTAACTCCTTGAAATTGGCCCTCTGTCTCTTTAAGAAGCTCCTGAAACACAGTCATCACAACAGGGCTCCGCTGTTGATCCTTTATCAATTTTACCAACGTTGCACTGAGAAGTAGCTTCTAGGACAAGCTCAGCAGAGGTGCAGATCCACCAGGTGTTTGCTAATTGCTGTAGGCTAGTCTGCAGGAGCACCTCGAAGGCGGAGCTAGGTCCACCCAGGCGTTTTTGCACAGTTGAATGGTTGCAGGAGATAAAAGGATTTCTCTAACATGAATCAATTCAACACTCCAGGTATGTTTTCCATGAGGGAATTACATTATAACAGCATGCAAAGCTTAAAAGAAGTTCATTTTACATAATACTGCCCCTTTAACTTTACTAATGAGGTCAGAAATTACACAGAACAATATTTTCTGATACATATTTTACCTTTTTCCTTGACTTTTTGTTTCCACGCTGAGCATGTCACACTGATGGCTGATCTGAACTCTGGCCTGAACGTCGTAAATCATATAAATAAACCCAAATCTTTTGAGTTGGTAGTCGGACAACAAACCAAAGAAGCGGTTGTTGTTAAAACATTTCTCCAAAATGCTTTCCTCTGCAGGCGCTGCAGGACCACGACTCTTCACCATCCACCAGATCGATGCCAGCACCAACAACCTGCCCAAAGCCCACACCTGGTGAGGGATCGGCGTCTGGTCAGCTGGCAGATTCTCACTTTTAGGGTTGATTATAGGGGTTTGCTGTGTTTTGAGAGGGAAACACAGCAAACTCCACATTGTTGGTGCCCTACATAAAGATGCTAAAGATGACACTTCACATTATAGGCTTAGAAAGTTAACCATAGTGAGCTGTCAGAGAGTTGGCCTGTTTTGTGTTTTTTTAACTCAATCGAAACGCACCAAATTCAGCAGCACGTCTACGTGTTAAGATTGTCAAAGTCAAGCTAGCATGACCCGACCTACTTCACTATTTTTCTTTACCTATATAACCTGATTCCACTGCACCTTGTTATCCGCTTGTAAGAAAGTTGACAATTAATTATATATCACACATACACTTAAGATTTAGCATCGTATGTCGGAAAAGGGCATCAAAAAAGAGTGAAGAGTTCGGACACAGCTGGTAGTTTGTTGCCGAAATCAGTTATTCATCAACAAAACGTGCTTTTGGAAAAGCTTCACTTAAACTCAAAGGTAGACGAAAAACAAAAACTGAATTTATTTTGAATTTTACGCGTCTTTAATAACGGGTCTGTCGACAAGCGCGGAAGACGCCGTCGCCTTCGAGCCGCTTTTCTCTGACTCTCTTGTCTTTCCTGCAGTTTCAACCGAATCGACATTCCTCCCTACGAAACCTACGACAAACTGTACGACAAGCTGCTCACTGCCATCGAGGAGACGTGCGGCTTCGCCGTGGAGTGACCGGTCGACGCCTGCGGGACTCGGCGACAACCAGAAGCCACGGCGGGGGGGGTTTCGACCTCGGCCAACCGCCGACGCCACGGCGAGGCGTTCAGTCCGGGGCGGGGAGGGAAGGATTCATACTCTGACATGTAGCCAAACTAAAAGACGAGAAGAACGCCAGAAAAAAGCCTTCTTCCCTTAATATCATTTTTTTTTTTTTAATCATTGAAAAGGATATTTTCAGCTGCTAATAACTCTATTTACTAACTTGTGGAACCTTCAGATTTTGCTGGCTCTTTATTTTTTATTTTTTTATTTCAGCATTTAGAAACAGACTTTATTCCATGTAGCAATTTGTCATTTTACCCAGCAGAACGCGACAAAAAAAAATCACATTTATTAATTTTACTAATTTTGTTTGCCGCAAGCAAGGATTTATTTATTTATTTTTATCCTTTTTTTTTTTTTTCTTAACAAGCATTCGACGGTCACAGCAGGTCACAGCAGGTCACAGCAGGTCACACTAACTCCGGCTGCAGATATCCCAGAGCCCCCGAGGGGCCGCGCCGGGGGCCATCGGCGTTGCCACGGAGGCGACCTGCGAGCAAACGAGGAAGGGAAGGTCACATACTGAGCTGCAATCGACTGTTTACAACCTCCTCCAAAGACACAGGCGGGGACCCGGGGGCCCGGGGGCCCGGGCACCCCGAAATCCCGACCCGCACATTTCAAGAGCTAGTTGTGTTTGAAAACGAGTAAATGAATGAATTGCCTGAAATGTGATTTCTTTTTTTTTTTTTTTTGTATAACATTGGGGTTTTGTGGGGGGATAAAAGAGAAACAATAAAATTCTATGTAATATATATAATTTATTGTTATTCTTCCTGAAACCCTTTTTCACCGTTTGTGGAAAAAAAAAATATTTGAGATGTTGCCCTGTTTTTTTTTTTGTTTATGTTTTTTTTTTTTCTTTTATTTGTTTGCTTAAATTATGGGAGACAGTTTGTGGAAGCTTGACTGAATTTCATGGAAGTGTATGCTGTGGTTAATTTGGACAGAATCTCTACTACGTACATTGGGAGAAACTCGTCCTAAAGGCCAAAAAAAAAACAACAAAAAAACTTTGCCATAATCATTTTTGGAAATCAAACTTTTCGCAAAAAAACCCCCAACATTTTGCCGACCCTTTAAAATCTACCAGTTCTTTCATCGTTTTTCTAATCATTTCCATCCTGGAGTTTCATGCAGCTGACGGTGATCTTAAACGTCATTGAACAATTGGACCGATGCTCTCAGAAGAGCGCAGAGTTCACCGTTATCCGCTTTGTGCTGCCTTCATGTCACACGAAAAGAAGAAACCTCTACTACCTTTCAGCCATGTGGTGCTAAATAGCATTTACTTTTGATATATATATATATAAAAATATATATTAGCAGACCTGCTCACTGACATACTACTGCTTAAAGTGCACATCACTCTACTCATGCCTGTTTTGTGGCCCACAAGAACTCTTATTGGCCACATTCTCAGGAGCTGCCATATGTAGTTTGTAATATTTAAAACTAATGCTGGCCATTTGTCTTGACTTTCTCATTGTTTGAAGATTTAAAAAAAAAAAAAAAGAGTCTTTTGCATTCGTACTTTCACAGCAGACGAGTAACGTTTTTCATAAGCAGTTTATTTTAATTTTTCGTTTTTGCATGTGTCCGTCTGTGCTTCGGCTTGAAAGTCGACTGAATGAGATGAACTCAAACGACTCATTCGGTCCCATCCAAGACGGGGGATTTGTTCGTTTTCACGGTTGAAATGTAAAATTCTTGAATGTCTTTTTTTTTTTTTCTTTTTTCTTCTTCTTCTTCTTCTTTTCTCAAAGATGCTCCCTGTTGAGCAATTTCTACGACCGTGGACTGTTCTTATCATTTGCATACACTTAAAAGAGAAGAAAAAACAAACTTTCACAAACGTTTGCAAAGTGAAAAAAAGTGTCCTCAGATGGTGCTTTGTACAGTAATAAGTTTTCATATATGTGGATCAAACAAAGTGTAATTTATCTTTAACTTAAGTAGAATTTCTTTGGGTTTTCAATTTTTTTTTGTTTCTTTTAATTACGATCCGCAAAGAGGAATTGCACACAAACAAGATGGCGTTGCTGTGAGTATTTTAATGCAGCGTTTATGAATTCACTTCTGTCCAGTGCACAAAGCTGATCCCGGCTGCTTTCACAGTGAAGCAGCTCCCCTTTTAATTAAAAAAAAAAAAAAAAAAAAGCTCAAAATTATGAGAGATTTCTTCTTTGCTTCCGCAAACAGCATGATCCACTAGCAGGACTATATTTCTCATAGCCGACTGATGCAATTTTATGTATGTTAACACTATCATTTTGTAAGAGTATCTTATTTTTGTGTGTAATTAGTTTGAATTAAACTTGCCTTCGTCTAACAATGCAAGGCCTTGTACAACAACACGTCCTGGGTTTTCTTGGGCTGCTTCCGTCAGAGCGGTGCACAAACACTTGATTTGCTTAAAGTCTGTGAAGTCTGAGCTTTTTAGTGTCTGTTTCATGCTGATCTTGGGTTATGTCTTATCTTTTCGATGTGAAAATCGTTGCATAAAGTGAAACTCTGACTTTGTGGAGTCAAAATAGAACACAGGGGAATCTTCTAAAGGTTATTTTAGTTGGTCCGGCATTTGTTTTTTAAATTTTAATGTTTTTTTTTTTTAGGGTATTTCAAACTTTCTTCAACAGCCAAAAACTTTTAATCCAATTTATTGGAATTTTGTGATTGGAAAGAGTAGTAGTATGATTTTGAAGCAGAAGTTTAGGACATTTTTTTTTTTACCCCATCTGTTGTTTGGTGACAAACTTCAATCAACAGAGATTCTTCTTTAGTTTTTACTTTATTGGTTACATAAATAAATAAATAAATATTTTGAGGATATCTGAGGAAAAGGAGCCGAAAACAAATATGCTCCACACTTTTCAGGTTTGCATAAAAAGCACAACAATGAATTTTTTATTTTTTTTTAACACAACATGCATACTTTCCGGTGATCTAGTAAAAATAATAATTTAAAAATTTTTTAATAAAAAGCTAGGATTAGCAGCAAAAGGCATTTCAGAGGTTCCACTAAAACAAAGTACAACATTTCTGAAATTATTCAGAAATGTTAATATTTTCTTCTAATCAAAATACCGAAAAGTATTTGTGAAAAAAACGAGAGGGTCTTGGCTGCAGCCTGCGGAAAGGGGCGGTGACGGACCACTGTCAGTCTCATACCTTATATGGAAATGGGACTATTGCATTCCGGAAATGAAGGGGGCGCTATTTTCACAATCACCAGTATAAATACCTTAAAGAAGCGGGGCTAAGAGGTTGACTGGAAGAAGTTTGAGAGGTTTCCCCACTGACGATCGGCACGCGATTCACAATGGAACAACCACAAAGTCAGCAAAAGGTATTTTCTACCTTATTAAAACTTTTTTTTACAGAGTAAATCGATACGCTTTTCTACATTAGGTTGAAAATATAATTGACAGCTGTAAACGAGTGAAATTCGTAGTTCGGGAAGGCTAATTTTAGCATGTAGCATAGCTAATCATTTCCGTGCAGGCCACCATTACATAAAAATCTAAAAGTAGAAAAATGTATCATTGAAAAATTTATTTTATGCTCAAAATTTGTTTTTCTATTTTCATTATACAGATGCACGTGTCTTTGCAACATTCGGAACGGAGAGAAAATTCTTCCTTACTGAATGAACGACAGGTGTCGCTGTCCGCTTTGCTCCTGCAGGGCCGATGAGTCCAACAAGGTTCAGAACCACATAGCAAGAACTGCTATGGTTCAACATAACGGTATGCAAAACTACACTAATGAATGGTTTTTACATACTTATCAGTTCTCTAGTGTTTTTATTTTATTTTTAAAGGTTAATATTTTTTTTTTTTTTAATATGTTTTTGTACATCAGTGTTAAATTTCTGGAAAGTCTTAATATTTTTTTTTATAAACTAACAGCTTTTTTTTATAAGTTAACAGCTGCCATCATAAGTGGGTGTAGTACCCAGAGCTGATACTGTAATAACCAGTAGCACTACTTCATTGTATTTTTAGTAACTGTGCAGCAAACTACACATTTAAAAGAAACAAAGTATTTGGTGACGTGGCTATTAAGTACTGTTTTACTGATTATAATATGCAATGTAATATTACCCATTTATTTAAGCAGACATTAATAAAAATGAAGTTATGTGCACTATTAGGTATTTTAAAACCTAAAAGGAAACATTTTAATACAAGACAATAAATTAAGGTTAGAGGAAACCTAATATAAACATTTATCTGTGTAGGGTGTTTTAATTTTTTAATGGATTAAAATGTGTTCTTCATTCAGTTAAGTTACTCGCATTATGTTGTGTATCAACAAAATTAACTCAAGAGTATAAGATTTGGAAAAAATTGTCCTAATTGTTCATTTTTTTGTCAAAGTTACAGAGTAATTGAGTAAATCTAATTAGTTAATTCCTGCTCTTGGATGTTTGAGCAATATCACTTCTACAATTTCAATTCATTTTTTTTCAGAATATATATTTGTTATCTGGAAGCCATTGTGATTTTCTATAATTAATTAAAATCCTACAAAACAGTAACAACAATGTTAAAAGAATCTACAGTGATTAATTCAAACATGCCTTTTGTTCTACCAATCATTTGTATAATAAGCTTTTTTCTTTTATCTTAGTAGCTATCAGGCTGTTTCCTTGCTCTGTTCTGAGGGACAATGAATCATGTCTTGTTTAAACATATCTGCAATGTATATACATGTTTTTTAATTTTATTCATTTCTTTTTTTAAGATTCATTCATAATCATGTCATACTCATTCTTCCTGTATGAGTCTTGCAATGCACCTGTTTTTTTTTTTTATCATTATTTTCAGATGCCTTTGATTGAACTGGAAGCTGTTCTCCAGGAGGTGATTCTGGCACAGGGAGACATCTTACCTCACCTTGGCATTGACCTGCAAGTGCTTTGAAGCCATCGTGTCTGACCCAGTTTTCAGGAAGAAGACTCACTTTGCTTGGCTAGATGGTAAGGACCTTTGACTTTTTTCACATAAAACTTTAGATTTCAACTACATAAAATCTGTTTTTCATCAACAGGTGAGATCAGCTGGGCTACATTTTCAGAGTCATTCAAGGCAGATGTTCTTCCTGCAACCAGCAATATAAAGACTGTGTGAGCTTCACCGGACATGGAAGATGAGGAGAGTTCCCTCGTTACGACTCTGATGACATACCTGGACACTGCCCTGAATGCCAGCACTGAATGCTAGGACAATATTAGTTGTTTTCTACAGTCTTTCACACATTTCAGTTATCACACATTGTTCGTTTTTTTTTGTGAAATGCCATTTTAAATCATTTGCTGAAGCACATTTGCTTTTGACTTGTTCACTCATTTGTTTTTGTAATGTCTTATTTTAATATTATGTACATTTTTGAATGTTCCTTTTGTTGTAGCTCAGTTGATTTACATTATTAGTTTTTACAGAAATGGTGTCGTTTCCACACAGAGTTACATTGTGGCTGCATTTTGTTGGAGAGAAAGTAGAACCAATAAATTAGTTGTAAATATATTGTAACAATGTTGTTTAGCAATTGGATAACCTTGTTTTAAAAATTTGAAATACATGCTAAGTTAATAACTTGCAATATTTTGTATGTGTAAATGCAATGTTTCCTATACGTTTTAACAATGACTGGAACCAATAGAAATTTTCTTTACTAACCTGACATACGGCTAAGTTGTTTGTGTTTTAACAGTCAGAATCAACTGTTGTTTTATGATAAAGCAAGCACATACAGAAACATTGTTTAGTTACAAAGTCATAATGCAAACATAAGGTTAAAGGTGAGCTGAGAGAAGGTGGAGACCAGGTGGAGGTGATGGAAGCTCAGCAGTTGCACATCAAGCCGGAGTTTCTGAAGGGTGGAGGAGATGAGACCGGCGCTGTGATCGGATGAGATGAAGACAGTTATAGTTACAATTTACACAGGTTTAATTTATGTATCCAGTGAATTTATTAAAAAAGGTTTTCATTTAGAAAAAAATAACTCCTGAACAGCGAATCATTCTCTCTGACAGTTCCCAGCGCAGTGTCTATTGCCGGGTCCAAAGATTATTTCTTATCACATAAACTTTCTAAAACATACTTTCTGTGTGAGTCTTTCCAGGCTGAAGCTAAATTTAAAGTTTTAAATGAATCACTTTGGGTTTTGCAATAATTGCATATTTAAGGTATTTGGAGCGCAGTTTATGAATCGATTGCAATTAGAATAGATTTATAATTTCTAAACGGAATAATGGGACACCAACCAGTTTACTGGTTAAGACATTATGGTAAACAATAATAACAGTTGAGCTTGTTAGAAGTTCAAAAGTCATTTAATTTGTTTGTAAATTATATTCACCACATGAATAATAAGAAAAATATTTGGCAAATAAACAGAACAAAAGTGCTGTGAATGGACTGACCAGGTTGGCCAAAATTGTTGACCAAACCTCTTTTCCATCTAGTCCTTATTGAATAAGGCAAATTATATTTTAGATTTTAACTTATTTATTTTAAGAATACTGTTCACAACATCAAAATCTATTATTTGAATTTCAACACCAGAAAGTATTTGTTTCTATCTGTTTTCTTAATCTGCGATGGACTGGCGATCTGTCCAGGGTCCAGCAGCAGCTCTCACCTCCCCGCTATATGTGTATAATAATTAATGGATGGATAGATGTGTTCTTAATGTAATGTACATTTGTCTCTAAAATATTAATTTAATTTATGTTTTATGACTTTTGTTTGGGATTGTTAGGGTGTAAGGATAGATAAATACATCTCCATAATGATTCCTTCTTTTTAGATTGTTAATAATATAAATTTAACATCCGAAAAGAAAGATTTAATAAACGGAACATATAACGAATGTCATTTCCTTAATGTTTAATTTGTAATTAATTTTAAATGTTAAAAGTGTTATTGGGTGTTTTGAAAAGTTTTGAAAAGAAGTTTTGAAAGTTTAAGTTTTGAAAGGGGGTAGTCAAATAAAATGCGTTATTATTATAATTATGAAAACACGGCGCAGCCCTTCATTTCCTTATTATTGCTTATTGTAGATTGTTTGTTACTAATGTAATTTTAACATCCGAAAAAAAAGATTTAATAAAGATTAAAAAAAAGGGGGACATACCACGTGACAGACATACCACGTGACTGACGTAACACGTGGTATGTCATTTCCTTACTGTTTAATTTGTAGTTAATTTGTAATTAATTTTAAATGTTAAAAGTGTTTTTGGGTGTTTTGAAAAGCGTTGTCAAAAAAAAGCGTTATTATTTTTATGATTATTAAAACACGGCTGGTACAGGAAATGGTGTCACTGGCGCCCCCTTCATTTCCGGAATGTAATAGTCCCATTTCCATATAAGGTATGAGACTGACAGTGGTCCGTCCCCGCCCCTTTCCGCAGGCTGCAGCCAAGTGTACTTGAAAAAAACAACAAACTGGGTTGGTCCTGATTGCGTCATTTACTGTAATATGTGTAGGCATCGGAAGTAGGTCATATTACCCCTTTTTCTGTCTGGTACATATTCATCCGCCAACATTCGTTGCAGTGAAGCCATAAAGTTCAATGCTTAACCATATAAAATATCAAACAAACGATTATTTTTAAAAATTGCTTTGTTGGGTTTATTTTGTTTTTACCAAGGTTTTCAATCACGGCGGATTTGAATTATATTCGCTGACGTTTTGCGTACACACCGTTGTTCTCTTTGTGTGTGTGGTTGTGAGACACTTACGCTCCTGTCTTCCCTCGTATGGACGTTAAAAGTGCGACGACACCAGTTAATAAAGACTATAAGTCTGTTTTACGGCGAAAGTCATTCAAAAGTCAGTTTTCTTTGTTCTTTTCGCGTTTTAAGGGAACGCTGGGATCGAAACTGGTGCGGCGGATGAATCCGTCGGAAGTGAGACTTTCTGGGCCATATATAAACCGGGCCTCGTTTCGCGGTAACCGGCATTTCAGCACCACTGCCGGCCCTGTTTTCTATCTGACGCCGAGGCCGCTTTGTATTTATATACGTTTTTTAATTCGTTAGTTTTGTTCACAATATGCCTGGATATTCAGACAGAGACCGCGGCAGGGATAGAGACAGAGGGTAAGTCCGTTATTTGTTTTGTACTTATTGTTTGAAGATTTTTACTGTCGCGTGACATGGCTGACGACACTTCAGACGATTTTTAAAAAGTGTTGCTGGGGTCTTCAAGACTTCACGAAGTCGCCACGTTTACCACACAAAGGGAGTTTAGGTGTTTTTATCGGTAGGACGTCAATGTTTCGAGTCTTTCTTCGCTTCATTTAGCCTGAGGCCTTGTTTGGCCTCGTGCCCCGGCGCAGCTGCGTTTCGTTAGCTACAGGCTAACTTTTGCTCAACCGACACCGAGGCTCGCCACTAATGTGAGCTCATAAAAAGTAAACCCAACATCATGGAAAACGTTTTAATGGGTTCTGGCGTTTATTTAGTGTTTCGGCTCGGCGTTATGGCCGGTGTTTATTTGTGGCGAAGATACGGTTATGGAACACTGCTAATATGACGCTAACTTGGCTAGTCGGCTCCTCGCCATGTGGCGGCGTTGGAAAGCCAACACAAAATGCCGGCACGGCTCTTTTTTTTCTCCCTCTCTCTCTTTCGCTCATTTCTTTCCAGTTGTTCTCATCTGGATGGAAGGACTTGGACGCAATAGTTTCCTCGATCCAATCCGATTAACTTTTTAAGTACGCCAATAAAAAAAAAAAGTCTTAATGACTTCTGTCTCTACAAATGGCTTTAACTTTTCCAGTGAGACGAAGATTAGGTATTTGGTTTGAAACTATTGAACGCGACGTGTTTTAACCATTTTAGTTCTACAATAACAAAAAAAAAAGCGACCTACGCTTTGTTTTGTTGAGTTCTTTAACCATATTCAAGTGGTTGAATACCTTCATACTGTCATGATTTGTTTTTATCTCTTCCCCATTTGGTATAGCAACAAAAGACAACATCGAAAAATACTTTTACAGTCACGTTTTTTTACTAAAAAGCTCAATTTTGAGGACTTTTTATTATTCCAATGGTGTTATTAACAGAGTCAGAACATCTTGTTTTACCCTCTTGTTTTTAGCACTTACAATATGGGATCTGGTTTAAAAATCAAAGAGTTCTTTTGATTGCATTAATTTAAACTAAACGAATTTAAGTCTTGGAAATCTACAGGGATACTGATCAGTTCTGTTTTTTTTTTGTTTTTTAATCTACAGCTATGGCGGTGGCCCACCCCGATTCGGTGGTAGCCGGGGTGGAGGTGGAGGAAAGTTCGGCAATCCAGGTGAGCGGTTGAGGAAGAAACACTGGAACCTGGACGAGCTCCCAAAGTTTGAGAAAAACTTCTATCAGCAGCATCCTGATGTCGCCCGTAGATCACTGGTACGTATAGGTCATGTAACAGCTGGAGACATGGCTTTCTGTGCATATATGTTGGTGCTTTGTGATCATTTCTGACCACTGAACCCTTTCATTTGCAGCAAGAAGCTGAGCAATACAGAAGGTCAAAAACTATCACAGTGAAGGGGAGGGACTGCCCAAATCCCATAACCCAGTTTCATGAAGCAAGCTTTCCCTGTAAGTTTTTAAGAGGAAGGTACCAAAACGATCTTTAGTAGAAAATGGATGTCATTGAAGAGTTTTCCATATTTTGCTTGTTTAGCTTATGTGATGGAGGTCATCAACAAACAGAACTGGACTGAACCGACACCTATCCAGGCCCAGGGTTGGCCTTTGGCCCTCAGTGGGATGGACATGGTTGGCATTGCACAGACTGGCTCTGGCAAGACACTTTCTGTAAGTTGCATGTTTTCTTTGGCCCACGGCATAATTTCAAGCAGTTTTAACTGCAGTGTGCAGCGATGCTAATCAAACTGTTGCTTTCCTTTGCAGTATCTTCTGCCTGCAATCGTGCACATTAATCACCAGCCTTTCTTGGAACGTGGGGACGGTCCAATTGTAAGTTGAGACTTTAAAGCGGTGTCATTTTGACCAGACGTTCATGTGTTAACCAGAGTGAAATGTTGAACTAAACTTGTTGCTTTTTCTTGCCGGCAGTGTCTGGTGTTGGCCCCCACTCGCGAGCTGGCCCAGCAGGTGCAACAGGTGGCTGCTGAATACGGCAAAGCTTCTCGTCTCAAGTCCACCTGCATCTACGGAGGCGCGCCCAAAGGGCCTCAGCTCCGTGATTTGGAGAGAGGTACGGTTTTAGTGTCTGTATTCAGAACTACGCATGGAAGGCGTTTCAAAGAGTTTGCCTCTGATGGCGTATCTTAACGGCGTTTTAGGTGTGGAGATTTGCATCGCCACGCCAGGCAGGCTCATTGACTTCCTTGAAGCAGGAAAAACGAACCTTCGCAGATGCACTTACCTGGTGCTGGATGAGGCAGACAGAATGCTGGACATGGGATTTGAGCCACAGATCAGGAAGATTGTTGACCAAATCAGGGTATGAATCATTTATTCAAGCCTTCATTAACCGTCCTGCAGAAGCTGTTGATTGGCTGACTGTTGAATTGTTGTTGCAGCCTGACAGGCAGACTCTGATGTGGAGTGCTACTTGGCCCAAAGAGGTTCGCCAACTGGCAGAAGACTTTCTGAAGGAGTATGTTCAGATCAACATTGGTGCACTGCAGCTTAGTGCCAACCATAACATCCTGCAGATTGTGGATGTCTGCAATGATGGAGAAAAAGAGAATAAGTATGTTACTGTGACTCAAGCTGCAAATTGTGCAACATGGCACGTTTCAGGAATTTTGAACTTGATGTGAATTTTCTTTCAGGCTAATCCGTCTGCTGGAGGAAATCATGAGTGAGAAGGAGAACAAGACCATCATTTTTGTTGAGACAAAAAGGCGGTGTGATGACCTCACCCGACGAATGAGAAGAGATGGGTGGCCAGCTATGGGAATCCATGGAGACAAAAGCCAGCAGGAGAGGGACTGGGTCCTTAATGGTAATTATCCGTTCTTAATCAAGTCGTAACTTGCACTTCATTTCTCGTTTTAAGAAATATGCCAGGCTAATTCTCTTCCTTTGATGTTCTTTAGAGTTCAAATTTGGCAAAGCCCCCATACTGATCGCCACTGACGTTGCGTCCAGAGGCCTAGGTCTGTATTCCCTCAACTTCACCCTTTCATACGTTTAAAGCATTTCTAAAAGAAAGTGTTTGCTTTCTTTAACACTTCTGCTTCTTTCTGAGTTTCTCCCCTGACCTGAAGGAGCAGTCTGTGTGGCAGGGCCTTGGCATGACAAGCCCAGGTATCCAGAGGGGGAAGGAGGATTCTTGGAGATGTCCAGACTGGCGAGGCACGGGTCTCCCAGTCATGCAGATGTACAGAGGTGACCAGGCCCAAACGAAGCATAATGTGCTGGCCTGCCTAAAAATGGGGGAGAGTTGAGGGCTGGCCAAAGTTCCTCCCCCATGTTTGTTTTTTCTGGCCATGGTTTGGACTGCTTCACACACCCAGGTCTAACTGTCCCAGCTAAAAGCCAAGCTACACTGCCTCCTTTTTGTCTTGCATGTACTTTTGGATTCTGCATTGCAAGTCATTTGAGCCAATTAAACTGTTCTAGCGAGACATTCGAAGCATGGCTAATGATGCAGTTCCATAAACCTCACTCTGAAGAGCAGTCCTATCTTACCTTCACCTCTGTAATGACATGGCTACTGGCGCTTTTGGTGACAGTGGGACATGGTAGTTGGACACGGTTGGACAAAATCCAAGCTCACATTCCTCCCTCGCCTGCGTTTCAAAGTCATGTCGAGACCTGCCAACGAGAGACATTATGGTCAAGTGAACGCTGGGTATGGAAAAAGATGGCTTGCTGAGAAGGGGTTGACCTGTAGGCTTCCTTCCAAGGGGGTCTTGTCTACAGGTTAACGGCAAAGTTTCAATTCAGTAGCCAGCAAGGAGCTACGGGGATGGGAGGGTTTTTGAGGGTTTTTTTTCTTCTTTTTTTTCTAAGAGGAAGTAGCGTTTTATAGAAACCTTTTTTTAGAGACTGTGGGGGTTGTTCTGCAATGGGAATGGATTATTGAATGCATACTCCTGAAAGGTAAGGGTTTTGCTCAATGTATGAGAAGCAAATGGAGTGTGCATCATTTTCTTTTCCCACCGTAGTCTCCCTATCGACAGTTAACGCGTCTTTTCCAACTTTAAGGTTTATCCAACCCATTGATCCAACGACGGGACTAACTTTGTTTTTTTTTTTATCTGGTTGTTGTGTTGGCTCTGGCACACAATGTGTCGCCCTTCTTTCTGCCACACTGCAACGTCTTACAGATGTGGAAGACGTGAAATTTGTCATCAACTATGACTACCCTAACAACTCTGAGGATTATATCCACCGCATTGGCAGAACGGCTCGTAGCCAAAAGACGGGCACAGCCTATACCTTCTTCACTCCCAACAACATGAGGCAGGCCGGGGACCTCGTCTCCGTGCTGCGCGAGGCCAACCAGGCAATTAACCCAAAGCTCCTCCAGATGGCAGAAGAAAGAGGAGGTAAATCTAATTGGTGAGACGCAAAAACTGTGCCGTAAAAGGCAGTTCCTTTTCTTCCTCCGTTTGTTTCTGGGCTGGATTAAATATCAAGCTGTTTTAAAAGGTAGTCGAGACGAATTAAAAGTCCTTTCCTTTACCTTCCAGGTCGTTCAAGGGGCGGCAGAGGTGGTGATTATGACCGTCGGGATAGGTATTCCTCTGGAAGGCGTGATTTTGGCGGCGGTAGGGATAGAGACAACAATAGAGGATATAACAACGGACCAAACAAGAGTTATGGCGTAGGAAATCAGAACGGAGGCTATGGAGGCAGCAACGGCGCCAGCAACGGATACGGTGGAGGGAACTACAACGCCAATGGACAGTCAAACTTCGGCACCAATCAAGCAGGAGCTTTTGCTGCCCAAAACAACTTCCAGGCCCAACAGTTTGTTCCCAATAAGCCCGTTGTACAAAATGGCGCAAGCCATCCTCAGTACCAGTTCCCTCAGGCCCAGGTGCCCCCTCAGCATCCACCCCAACAACTTGCCCCTCAACAGCATCCTCCACCGCCTCTGGTGCCGTACCCCATGCCTCCACAGTTCTCTCAGTAAATGCCCCACATACTTGAAAGAGGTAATTTATTGCATTTTGTCTTTTAAGTTCTATACCTAATTTGAAATTTTTGTATTTACACAACAGGGTTCTGTCAACCTATGAAGCCTTTTAAGATCTGCAGTGCAGCAATAGTTTTGGTTGCACATTTGTTTTTCCTGTATTTAATTTGTTACATTCCTCAGAAATATTTAGTTTGTTTTGTACCAGAAAATTACAAGTGTATTGGTTTTCATGTGTAGCATTCAGTGATCAGCTCCTACATTGAAAGTGCACTGCATGATCTTTGAAATAAAACCATACGAAAGATTTTCTTCTGCTGTGTTTCTTCCTGTTTCTGCTCAACTTGTGCACTGCCTTTGCTGTCCAGCAGGTGTCATGCTTTCCAAGATTAATAGGGACTGGGCAGTTGCATTCTTTAGACGGGTTTAGATGAGTTTATGTAGAATTTACAGGTTAAAGTACCTCAAGGTCCAAACAGGAAAACTTGATGCCAGAGGAATTAAATTCAAAAATACTTTATTAATCTCAAAGGTAAATTACTGTTAAATGCGGCTCACTAATTCACATTCTTCAGTTATTGAAGATGGAGATTGCTGTTGGCAGGAATCTGAAGAAAGCTCTGACTAAAGATCCTGTTTTCTCAAGACAGCCATGAAGAGGACAGTGAGGGTTGTACATAACTTTCTTAGTTTTTATGAAGAACTGTGTATAATCATCTCCAGAGGTTCCACAGTCATCTCAGAACAAAACCAGCTTTTTTTTTTTTTTTAGGTCCCTTAAGTAGAAATGAAAATACTAGGTCCCACTAAAATAGAGATTTAAAATTGAGGTCCTCCTGCTCAAGCCAGCACAAGTCCAGGCCAGTGAACATCAGAACGATCAAGAGGAAGACGGACCAAAATGAAACATTTTGGTATAAACTCCACTCACTGAAGGACTATAACGATCCCAAGGACATGTGAAGCATGAAAGCTGCTCTGTGGATGCTGTTCGTAAAGGTGACGGGATGACTCCACTGTCTGGAGTTACTTTACGGGGGATGTAGAGAGTTTGGGCATCGACCTCATGTCAGTGCTGAAGACGGGTTGATTCTGGGCTTTCCAGCACAATGGTGACCTGAAACACTCATCCAGGGAAACTGAGGAGTGGCTAAGAAGCACGTCAAGGGTTTAGAGTGGCCTATCCAGTCTCAAACTAGAAAATCTTGAGCTGTTGAAATTCTGTGTTGCCCTGAAACCTGAAAGATCAGAAGGAGCAGGACACAATTTCAATTGTTTCTTTTCTCCACTGTAATTGGAATGAAACAGAAACTTGATTATAGCTCGATTTTTATCCTCTACATCAGGTGTGTCAAACTCATTTTCGTTTTGGGCCAAATCAAGATCATGAAGGCTCTTAAAGGGCCGGTTGTGCCAGAATGTGTAGATAAAACCTGTTCACAAACTGTTAATATGTCAATAAATTCTTAAAATTACATAATATTATTGAAGATCTTTTCAGTCCCTTCAGGAACTAATAATAAATGTGACTGTTTATTTACTGGCTCTATAAATCATGGACTATAATCATACATCATCTAAATTCTCAAGAAACTGGAGGGATTATTTATATAAATTGGCAGTAAACAGATAAAAACTGCATTGATATGACTGATAATATAATATTTAATGTTTAATCTAGTCTGTGGAGGGCCACATAAAAAGCTGCGGTGGGCCGGATTTGGCCCCCGGGCCTTGAGTTTGACACATGTGCTCTACATGTATTTTACATTAAATCCTACAAAGTCATTGCAATTACATAAACCCATAAACTGTACAGCCCTGAGCTAAACCATTCCATTGCATCTCACACCTACAACCAAACTCTGATCAATACATTTTGGAATTTTTTTTATTAAATAAACGCAAATAAAATAACACCTCATTAAAAGTCATAGTAAGTCTTACAAAGCAACATCTTCCTACCACATCCTGTCATTTTCTTTGTAGTTTTCGCCAGTGGCAACATCCGGTTGTTGATCACATGACTATGGTGATCCATAATTAAAAGTTAATCATAGTTTCGTAAAAGTCCTGCCAATAAAATTATCAAAAGATTTTTTATTTATTTATTTTTTTAAACCTGGTTCCTCATAGGTGGAGGGCAGGTGAGGAGTCTGGAGACAGAAAGCCAACGCTCCTAACTTTAGGATTCTGAATTCGCAGAAGGAAATTCAGAGCAACCCGTCCATCGGTGTCATTCAAACTCACAATCTGCTTTGTGTTAGTCGATCGCGCTAAATCTGAATGACACCCATTGAAGTTTCAGGTCATGGCTTAGTTAAATGTGAGTAAGCTCCAAGGGCATGAATACTTCTCCAATACCTGCACACGTCAGCTGCGTGGCAGGTTGAGCTCGTTTTCTTCAGCGGCTCTGCCAATAATTAATTAAGCGAAGGAGCCCGAAAGAAAACAAGACATATTTCTAAGCCTCCTGGACGCCGTCCTGCCAACACCGCCACAGAGCTGCTTTTTAACCGCAACTGGGGTCAAAGGTCCCCTCGCCCGCCCCACTTCCTGTCACCTCTCCCGTCCCACCGCTTGATCCTTTCTGTTTGATCTCGGCTCCTCTCACACCTTTGTTCCCTCTCCCCCGCAGGTATGTGAAGGCGTTGGCTTTAAGGAGTCGCTCTGTGGGTGTGTGCGCCTCTCGCTCACACACACCCACCTGAAGCATGAGACGGAGCGGCATGCTGGACCCATTTCTACCCAATGAGGCGGAAAGAAGTCGCATTCAGGGCGCTGTCAACTCGGTTTGCCTCTGGTTCAATGTAAACAGACACAACGCTAGCTTGGCATTATCAGTCCCAGTTGGTTTTAGTCTGTTTTTGACAGCAGGTGAACTTTGCATTCCTCACCCCAGACCTTGGCTATTGGATAGCCTCACAGGGTGTGTGTGCGCGATAAGCACAAATACATGGAAGTCCAGCTATGGGAAAACGGCTGCCGCTCTCACACACCCTGTTATGCGCTTGGAACTCGATAAGGACTGCGAGTATCTAGATGCTTGTTTTGGAATAAATCGTGGATTTATTTCATTTTTCAATCTCACTTTCTCTTTTTTTGCTTCAAAAATTCATTTGGCGCAACGGCTTTGAGAAGAGTTATTCCACATTCCTTCATTATCACTGTCATGAAAGCCAAGTTATTCTCAGAGTCTTGTGAAAAAAAACAAAAAAGAAACGTTCCTACCAATTAAAGTTCTTAACACTTTGTCGCATTATAACCTCAGATTTGTGTACATTACAGCAGGTTTTTATGCAATAGATTGACGTTGAGTTATTTGTGTGTCACATCTCAGACAAAAGGCAGCTTCCAGTGCTGCACACGATAAAAACTTAACGCCGTAAATCACCTTGTTGGGCTCATAAAACAAGCAACAAATGTTTTCTCAAACGCCGTCATTAAATTTTCAAGAATCATTATCGTCAAATACTGGCATAAAGACTTTCGCTCCGGTTGCCGGGAGCCAAAGGAGACGCTAACCAGTTGGGCTTTTAGCCTTCATTAGAGGAAGTCAGTTTTGCAGCCGTTTTGCGGTTTTCTGGAAGTTTGTTCCAGATTTGTAAATGAAGATAAATGCATGGATGAGTTTCTCCAGATCTTGCCGAGACATCTTTGCTCTAGTCCTGGGAATGTTCTTCAGGTGACAGAAGGCCGACTTTGTAACTGCCTTTATGTGTCTCTGGGGGTTCAGGTCGACTCCAGGCCTGATCTCTGGTTTCTAGCTCTAACCATCGAAGTTGTGTGCTGACTCTAGATCGCTCCTGTTGAAGTGCAAAGATAACGACTTCGGATCGTTTCTAATCAGCCGGAGAAAGTTGAGGCCCACCCACACATTTATCTCTTCTAAGCATCTGTTCAGTGATTGGATGGGTCCTGAGTCCTGTGGTGACACCACAGTGTAGAGCTGTGCATCATCTGAGCAGTCATGGTGACTAATCTCATCTCGTTAGCGCTAATCTGAGCTAGCGAGACGTGTAACTTCTGTTCGCTCCGATGAGATGGTCCAACAGCACCGACAACGTAGTGAGTATCTTCTAAATGAAGGAAATATCCCTTAACTTTGACGCCCACAGCAGCCATTAGCCTGGTCAAAACGAGCTCCCCTCTTCACCCTGAACACACCTCCTCCACTGTGAAGCACGGCAGTGGCAGCATTATGCTTTGGGAGAGATGCTTTGTTGTGAGTGAGGAGAGGAATGCCGATGGATGGAACTAAATGCGGTGGGAAAACTGTGAGGAAAGCCTGAGGTTTCCAACAGTTTAGCTCCAAATTATTCATGATTGTAGAAGTTTTTCTTTTTTTCTCTCTCTTTCCTAAATCGAGGCGAGCATGTGTCAAAAATAATAACAGAAAACCAAAAACGGTCTCATAAGAATGACATCTCTTAATTTTTTACACTTTTGCAATACAAATAATAATAACAAAAAAAAAAAACCATCTTCTACTATATATTTTATTAAAAAAGAAAAAAAAACTAATTTAAAACAGCGCAAAGCCAAAAAGATCAAAATAACGTTTTCTGCACCCGTTCCCCCGAATTTGATACAAAACAAAACAAACAAATAAAAAAAATAAAAAATAAAAAACACGGCCATCAGAACTTGATCCATGTACAATTAGAAGAATGGCACGACATGGAAACGTCCCGGGATGTAAAATCAGGCAGCACAGGGTGGAACAGGTCGACCCGGTCTGCATCGCTGCGCGTTGACGACACACCTACACCTGCTGCGCCTGGGAGGAGCCCGGGGACAGGTGGGACGCTCTTTAACCGGGAAGCACACACACACACACACCCACACACACACACTCACACGCACAGACGCAGCGCAGGTGGATCGAGAGGAGGAAGAGCAGGCAGTGACAGCGGGCCGCAGCAGGACTCCGATTACAGCGACAGGTCTCCCGAGATGTCGAAGAAAACTGAAAGCAACGTCTCTAGGATTAGCAAGTGAGTTCCTGTGTGTGTGGTGTGTGTGTGTGTGTGTGTGTGTCCCTTCTGTGTTCCTCTAGTTGACCAGCTGCTCAGGTATCGTTTCTACTCATGCAGGGGAATGCTCTCTCTCTCTTTCTCTCAGCCTGCATGCATAATGGTGCCATTTCATTCAAAGAGGCCTGTTACATAATAATAATAACAGACAATAAAGGTGCAGCAGGTAATACTCGCATGTCTCTATCGTCCTGCAATCGAAGAGGAACAGAAAAGCGTCTCCCGTTTGCCCCTTTTACCGGTTCTCTCCTCTCCCACCGATTCCCTGGGAGGAGGTTGTTGTTGTTTTTTTTCTCCCCAGAGATAAACAATCAGGCGCCACTTATCAGAACCACTTCTGGTGCCGCTCAGCTCCTCTGACGCCCCTTCCCTGACCCGGGGGGTTGCCAGCCCGGCCTCGAAACCTGCGACCTGCAACCCCGGGAAGACGATGGGGCCCTTCAGGAGCTTGGAGCTCAAATCAAATCCCTTCTGTAAAATCTGGCTGGTGTTGAACAGGGTGCTGGTGTTGAACAGGGTGCTGGTGTTGAACAGGGTGCTGGTGTTGAACAGGGTGCTGGTGTTGAACAGGGTGCTGGTGTTGAACAGGGTGCTGGTGTTGAACAGGGTGCTGGTGTTGAACAGGGTGCTGGTTTCAGCTGGGCCATGAACAGTTTGAGTTGTCCAACATGTTTTCCTTCTTCCGTTTTTTGACAGTCCCATCGGTTTTGGTGTAGCTGCAGGATTTCTCCGGCTGGTTTTCCAGCCATCATAGATCTTGTTGGGTGGACCGTATTTTATCAACGTGTTTGCAAGTCAAACAAGCAGCTGATGGGAACATAATTTGCTTTCCATCATTTCCTGGCGTCTTGGCTCACGTGAATCGTCTAGAATTGATGTTTTACGGTCCCAAACGATGAGTCAAAGTAGGACTTTGTGGTGTTTAACGCTTCGTTTTATTTCTAACAATCAAACAACGGAAGAAAAAAAAAGAGAAAACAATCTCAGTGATTTGTCTGACAGTAGCTGACCTGGACCTGATTTTGAACCAGCTCTCAGTCAGCAGCTCAGAAACACGTCGATGTTGAACGTTTCAGTCAACTTTGTACATTTAAGATTAAAGCTGCCGAATCGAAAAAGCTCAACGATCCAACAAGTTCGGATTTCCACATTTTTGAGAGCACTGTAAAAGCTTCGATAATTTGACGTTTTGTTTTCTGTGCATATCCAGAAAAAAAAAACCAAAAACATAAAAATAATAAAAAGCAGATCCCGCATTTAATACCCATTTGGGTCCCAGTTTTGTCCGTACAGCCTATCAACATGCAACCGATCAATAACACGAGGCCAATCCCACCTGGCACCCATTTCCCACCACTAAATTAAATCATTTAGAATATCAATGCAACGTCGCTTTAAAAGTCCATCCAAGACCTGCTGAAAGCCTGTTATTTTCAAACGGTGCAGTGGAGCAGCGTGGGCTCTGCAGGTCGTCCCCTTCAGGGACGGCGGGGCCACAGGGCCACATACCTCCGAACATGATTAGCGTGTCATTACAGGGTGTGGCGCGTCAATCCACAAGGGAGTGGCGCTGCAGAGTCTCCTGTTTGTGTTTAACGACGCGCTGACACCGAGTGCCTGGGTGATTCAGGCCGTCGCAGTTAAAGAGACTCTGCAGATTAGCCGTTGGGAAGGAAACGGACGACTGGCGATCACTGCGATTGAATTGAAAATAAAACGCACGTATGTTTTTCCACACGGGGGAGACAAAATCTGACCTGCAAAAATCAACATCGCAACCCAAACAAATGATAAATCTGTTGATTTTATCAGCAGAAAAGAGCCCAAGTTTGCCAGAAACTAGCTAAGTCAGAGGAAGAGTGCAACCAAGTCGCTTCCTTTTGTGTGGCGACTGCGGCTGCATGCGATCGGAAGGTTGCGGGTTCGATCCTGGCGTCCTCCTGCCATATGTCGATGTGCCTCTGGGCAAGGCACTTAACCCCAAACTGCCTGTAGAAATGTGTGTGCGTTTGTGTCATTCGCACTCACAAGCCTGACTCTCTGAGTGGTCAGAAAGGCCGGAAAAGCGCAATATACGTTCTGTCCATTTATCAGTACCTTACAGACAACATTCCTGCAAAGGGAGTGATTGGGAAACTATTTGTCACTCATTCGTCTCCCTACTACAAGCCATAAAACCTTCGCTCCAGTGATAACGCTGCAGCGTGTGATGGAATGTCTTGCTCACACACACACACACACACACTCTCGTGCAAAAGCCGCATTCTTGGCCGTCGAACCGAAGGGGAGCGGGCCAACTCCCCGACACCCAACGTCTAATCCGGGGCGGGTCACCGTAAATACTTCGCTCTCGTACGAGAGGAGGAACCGCAACCCAAACAGGCCGAGCGGCAGAAACAGGTCTGCGAGCGGGTCGCCCGGAGCAGGCCGGTTCTGAGTCACATCGGCCCGGCAGAAGGAGTCACACAGTCAACAAACGAGAGCTTCCGCAGACAAAAGGGAGGCCATTGTTGTTAAATACTGCGAATCGTCGCCTTCCTAAAAAATAATGGCCTGTGTCATTATTTGTTTTGGGTTTTTCTTACCCGTTTTGCCAGAAGTTATTTTTTGCAACAACAAAAAAAAATCTGAAAATGTTCTATTTAAAGAAGATGAGGATATGATTATTCTAGCATTTGGAAAAAATAATAATAATCTGAAAAGTGTGGTGTACATGTATTTTAAGTCCAGTATTTTTGTAGAAGACCTTTCATTGTGATTCCAGCTGAAAGCCTTTTGAGGGTTTTTCCCTCCATCATCTTTGAACAAGTACAAACTGTGGAGAGATTTTCACCTTTCTTCTAGACAAAAAAAAAAAAAAAAACCCCAATCCATTCAATAAAAAAAGCAGTTATCACCAAAACACATCATCAACCAATCAAGTTTAGTTTTATAGCGCATTTCAGCGACAAAGCAGTCCAAAGTGCTCCACGCCGTAAATCACAAAAATCAAAAGTCGTAAAAACAGCAATCTGGCGCCAGTCGAAAAAAAAAAAAACAGAAACAAACATTAGATTTTATCGAGCGCCTTCATCAGGTTCCTCAACACACCTCAGATACGCTGGTCAGTTTTACAGATTGATTGGACAAAGATTGACGTTTTAACACCATCTGTTTCTTACTCTGGGTTTAGCAGAATGATTTTATAATGGATACTAACCCTAACCCTAAAAACACATTTAATATAAGAATATTGTCAGACCAAGAAAAATATATTTTTAAAAACAGAAATGTGGGCTTAATAAAAAATTTTGTTTAAAACCTGCTGAATAGAAAATCACATTTTTCAATAGTTTTTTTTTTTTTCCTTGTAAATCACAGCAGTGCCCTCCTATGGGTTATAAAATATCACCATCGACACAGATGTAGCTTGTGCTTATAATGCCTTTCCATTGAGCGTACAATAAGGTTTCATTTTTTGGTTTTTGAGAAAGGCAAAGAAAAGCAAACATCTGCAGTCAGGTGGATTATAATGACGCCGTGTGTCTGCTTCCAGGAAGGAGGCAAGCGAACTCAAAGAGGTGGTCCAACGCATGCAGAGTAATGCAGACCAGGTGGAGAAGAACTCCTGCGAGCCGAGGAGCTGCTGCAAGTGGTGAGTCTCCCAAACCTCACTGGAGCGCAAAATCCCTTCTCTCCGCTGAGCTCGTGTCCCGACCGTCTGCCGCTCTCGCCTCTGTTCAGGACCGGGAGGGGAAGAGGAAGGGCAAGACGCTCGTCCACCAGAAGGAGAGCTCCAAGAACCTGGGGCAGGCCGAGGTGCTCCTCAAGGACCTGTTCCTGGACGTGGCCAAAGCCCAGAAGCTGAAGCACCCGCAGAGCTCCGAGATGGAATGGAGTAGGTCCCTGGCTAGTCAAAGCACAGACAGGCACAAACTCGCCTCACGGCGCCGAGAGGGACGATCCGAGTGCTGCGGTTCATCACATTCCAACCCAAGTCCTCTGCAGAAATCGTCATCATAACCGAATATTGCTTTTATTTGTTCCTTGTTTAGTGTGAAAAACCTGCATGATCGTTGGGCTGAGAGCTGCGCCACCTACAGGCAACTGTACAACCTGGGGCAAGACCGGGCCCTGAAGCAGAAGGTCGACTGGGGCCCAGTTCTCCAAGAAAAGCTGGTCAGTCTCACCGAGCAGAGACGATTTCTGGAGCGCCAGCAGCGAGCAGCGCTAACTCGCTAAAGAGGCGCAGTGGAAGCTAATGCTAAAGCGCTACACTCAAATCACACCTGCCCAACATCTTTTGAGCACCGGTTTCACTTTCGACGTCATAATTCACGTGTTCTATGAGGCCATTGTTCCGTGTCGTCTGCTTCTCGTTTTGTTGTCCTTCCGGCAGTTTTTAGGTTTTTATTTTGGTTATAAATAAAGTTATTGGAGGGAGAGTCAGGAGAGGAAATGGAACTGAGTAGACTTCACCCTCTTCAAAATAAGAGCATAAAAAAAACCCATTTTATATATATATAAATATATAAATTGCTGAAATTTAAACAATTTCAGCAATTGTTTAATTGCTGAAATTTTTACCTCTGTTGACAATAGGATTTTTTTTTTTTCTAAGACAAAACCACGCAATGGAGGAGAAGTTTTGTCCAACCAGCTTTTGGCTATTTCAAAACCTGCTAAATATTTGTGCAGTGATTCACATTAAATCTCATTTAAGTAGTTTATTTTTTTTATTTATTTTTTTTTACTTTTATTAATCTGGCGCAGATAAACACAGATGTTGCCCAGGCCAGGGTTTTTAAGTCGATGCACTGTGGCTATGCAAATTCGCAAAAAAAAACAAAAAAAAAACACAAATTTTCATATGCAAATTTTCTATCCAATAACACATCATTAAGTTTAGGTAAAAACAAAAACAAACAAAAAAACGCTTGAAATAGAGCTGTCGTGATATCGCGGCGCTGTAGTTATTTTCCTGCAGACTCTACTGTATTGTGGGTTTGTTTGTGTCTGTGCTGATCGGCGCTCTGCTCCTGGCAGGACCACGTGCTGGGAGAGGAGTACGGCCCGAACGTGTACGACGTGGAGAAGCAGATCGCGGAGCACAACATCCTGCACCAAGAGATCGAAGCCTACGGCAGCCAGCTGCAGCCCAGCGCCGCCGCTTCCCCGGTAACCGCGTCCGCCTGCGTCACTGTCTGTTTTTGGCTGCTCCTCAAGCCCGATCGCTTACCCGTCTCTCTCGTGCGTTTCCAGGAGGACCACAGCGCCCTCAAAAGAAATACGCCCAGCTTTTGGTGAGTCGCTTGTCCTCCACGAGTCCTCGTTCGCCTGCAGCTTTCGCCGGAGCCGCTCTGGGAACGATCCCGCGTTGTCGCTCTGCGTTTTGCAGGAGAGCTCCACGCTCAGGCGCAAACACCTGGCCTCCCTGTACGAGTACATGCAGAGCTGCACCAAGGAGCTGGTCTACCTCACCGGTCAGCAGGAGAGGATCATGAACAGAGACTGGAGCGATCGCATGGTCGACCCGGCAGGAGTCCGCACGGAGTACGAGGTGAGATCCCTCAACCGAACCGGCACCACTTTGAGCAAAGCAGGTCTCTCCTTCCTGCTGCAGGTCTCTCCTTCCTGCTGCAGGTCTCTCCTTCCTGCTGCAGGTCTCTCCTGAGAGATGTCAGTTTTAGAAATGCATCAGCTAACGGGTTGCGTGTTCCGTGCATGTGTTCATGTGCAGAAATTCAAACTGATGGGACTGATGGCCCATGAGGGGGAGGTCAACAAGCTCCAGGCGGAAGGAGCCGAACTCATTGAGACGAACCACCCGGGCAGCCAGACGATAACGGTGAGAGCTGCGCACCAACAAGAGGCACCGAAAAAAAAAAAAAAATCGGCCCAGATTTCCTACGTTTTGGGAGATCGGCGAATAAGCCGATAGTTGCGTAAAAGAACGATCTCGTGTTCCTCCTCAAACGTCTGGAAATCAGCCACTGTTCCCTTTTGCTCTGCCGTCCACCGGCAGGTCACTTCTGCATGTGCGCAGTTGAACCATAGTCACCCTACCGATGCCAACTCAGCACATTTTTAAGACGAATGTCTTTTAAAGATCGGTAATCGGCAGTGGTCCTCAAAACTCCAGTCGGTGCTCTGCTGCTTTCTCCGCTTGATTTCACACGAGCCGCAACACAGTGAAAACGAATTTTAAATCTGGGTTTGAACGTCTTCTATTCTCTCTGTTTTTTTTCTCCCAGGCCATGATGGACAGAGTGCAGCTGGAGTGGCAGTCCTTCCTCAACCTGTGCATAGCGCAGGAAATGCACCTGGAGAACGTCGACAACTACAAGAAGGTAAACTGAGCGCCTGCGCTCGACATCAGTGATGCACAAAACCCGCCCGCCCCGCACCGGCGACCGGTCCCAGCCGATGTGTTTGCTGTAGTTCCAGCTGGACGCAGAGACGCTGGACAAGTCTCTGCAGAAGCTCAGCTCCACCTTGGACCCGAAGGCCCTGAGCAACAAGAGCAACCCGGAGATCCTGCTGGCGCTGGAGGTACAGCAGGCTTTTCTCAGAACGTCCATTTTGAGCTGCAGGCTCCAGCTTTCACACCCAAAAGCTGCGACTAACGATTACGTTGGCGACCGATTATTCTGGCAATTAATCGGAAAAGATTTGGAAAACGTTTCATTTCGTCACTTCAGTTTATTTGCGGACACTGTCAGAAAAACATTGAAAGGTGACACTGAATTCTTTTTGGAATAAAATAAAATCAACATTTTATTGTTTAAAATGCAAAAAGCGAGCGAAGATATTTACAGACAGAGGAGGCTCTTCATCTTAAATGCTAAATGAAAACATTCTCTGTACGGTTTGGACTTTGTTCTTTCATCAGCTTTGAGCTTTTAGCGATGACTCAATTTCTGCATTAGTCGACGATTATTTCAACGATTAATCGCGATGAATCTGATTAATCGTTTCAGGCCCAATTTTCTCACATTACTAGCTATGACACAGCTGTGAAGTGGAAGGAAGGTGATCCCTGTTTACATTTTTTTTTTTTTTTTTGTCGTTTTAGAAGTAAAAATCTAAATTGCGTGGTCCGTTTATGTTTTAGCCTCCCTCCCCGATACCGCTAAACGAAATCCAGTTCTTAAAACCGACTGAGTTAGCAAACATGTGCAGAAGGGAACAAAACAGTAATGTTCTACAATGGCCTAGTCAAAGTATACAGCTGTGACAAAACCAGAGGGGGCTGACAACAGATGAACACCCCTCTTTGTTTGTTTTTTCCTTCCATTTCACAATTACACGCTTTTGCTTTGTGAGCATTATGGTAGGAGATACTGGCTTTAGTTGCCCTGTCGCCAACTGAGACAAAGGAGTGAAACCAAAACAGAAGCAATCTGAGAGACGTGACCCGGTCCAGTTCAGCAAGTTTAAGACCCACTATTTTGGCGTCTCCCCGGCCGATTTGTCGTGTTTATTTAGCCTCCGCCATTTGCAAGGTTCACTCTCCAGGCAGGAGTCCAGGTTTCACTTTCGCCGCTTTGCAGATTTAGTGAGGTTTAAAGGCTTTCCGGTGGAATCCGGGAGGCCTGGCTTCCTTCTCTGAATTCCTGCTGCATGTCACCGAAGGGAGAAGAACCGTCGGTGAAAAGGAACGAGCAGCGGGTGGAGGCCCTCAGGGAGCTCAGCGGCAGCGTCGCCCCTCTGAAGCTGCGCCGGACAGAGCCCACCAGGCCCACCATCCTGACGTCGCTGTGCGACTGGGCGGACGAAAACGTAAGGCGGCGAAACGAAACGAGAGCCGAGATCGCATGTCATTTAATCGTATCGTTTATCGTGATGAGTTTCTCAGCGGCACAATAAGAATTTTGATTTATTGCTGTCACAATGAATTCCACTCGACGGTGTTCTCCACCGTTGCTTCATTGAAGTTTCAGAAGATACGAATCAATTGAAAAATACGATTAAATGCATTTGGTGACGCGACCCTGGCGTCCCGAAGAAGCGTGTTTTTACTGATGTGAATGTTTTCCGAAAGATTTTGTGTAACTGCCCCGACATGCGGCGGTAGCCGTGCCGTCACCTAAAAAAGAAAGAAGAAGCAATAAATAGTTTTTATCGTGCCGCTAAATACCGCGGTAAACGTCGAGGCCCTCTCTAATCACGCGCTTCTTTTGCCGTGGTTGTTTGAGCGCAGGGGGAGGTGGAGCGCGGGCAGACCATGGTCCTCAGGTCCAACTCGGACAATAAGTACTGGGAGCTCCAGGACAGCCAGGGCAGGGTCATCAGCCTCCCTGGGGCCTGCTTTGAAATCCGACCCCCTGATCCAGAGGCTCTGGAGACTTTGAAAAGGTGCAGAATCCACTGTCCTCTTCAGTTTACCTCACTTCCCCCCCACCCCCCGTTTTTTTCCTCCAGTCTGAGCCTTGAGTTGTGATGTGTCTGTTCAGCCTCGAAGGGAAGCTGGCAGACCTGAAGAGACGCAGGGCCGCGCTGGCGGACTCCCTGAGGGCCCCCGCGGAGGAGGCGATCCGTCCCCAGCAGGCCGGTGAGAAGGAAAACGTCTTTCACAAAGTGGACGATGACGGATCTGCACGGCCGGAGTTGACGGAGTCGGCATTTCTTTCATTTTTGCTATTCCTCCCCCCCACCCCCCCTCTCTCTCTTTGTCAGCCGTTGTCAACAGTGCGCCTGAGGATCCGAGAGTCGCGGAGCTCAACGGCGACATAGATAAGATCGACAGAGCTCTGGCGAGGAACGAAAAAGAAATCCTGAACAGGCTGAGGACCCCGCTGGATAACCGCGCCCCCATGCAGGACCTGGAAAAAAGGCAGCAGGAGAATGAGGTGAAGACATGTGGGGCTGTGGAAACAGTTATTTCCCCCCCCTAACAGATGCTTGTTTGTTTTTCTTTTTTCTTTTTTTTGTCACAAGTTAATGTTTTCGATCATCAAGCTAATTTTACGAAATGCAGAAAAAGAGAGCTTTCCAGTTCTCGCAAAGTGCAAATGAACTTTTTTTTTTTTAATGCAGCCCCAGGTTGGCATGGAAAGTTTTTTCCTCTAAATAAAATAAATCACATTTTTTCCATTTTACTGACATTACCTTTGTCCCCTATGGAATCTGCTTAGATGATGCGACGCATTCAACGCTTCAGTTAACACCGTTTCTTTGAATATGGTGGCCATCAATGCTTCATATGGAAAATATTGTCAATTTCCCACAGAAATCTGCCCTGGCAGTGAGAAAGCTGGAGTCCGACAAGTCTGCCGTCCAACGGGAGGTGGATCCGATTCTGGCAAAGAAACCTCTGGGACCGACGGCCGCCATGCTGCCGCCCAAACTCAGCGCCGCCGACAACAAGATCCACAACATCGACACGCTGATTGATCTCTACAACAAAAAGTACGGCTGTTTTGTGTTTTCTTTTGTTTTTTTAAACCAAAGAGGCAAAAGGGCACAGACTTTGCGAAACGTCTCAGTTGCTAAATGTCCCTCTTTGTCTTTGTTGCCCAGGGCAACCGCCTCCATGTTCCTGGAGAAGCAGCTGGAAAAGACCGAGGTCACTGTTTCCTGGTTCGAGCAGCAGCTAGCGAAAGACGGAGTCATCCCCGATCAGCCGGGCGTCCTTCAGAACCGCAGCAAGAAGCTGGAGGTGTCGTATTTCACGAACCGGAACTGCACCGGTTTTATTCTCTCTCTCTCTCTCTCTTTTTTTTTTTTTTCTCATTTGCGTTTCTTTCGAGCAGAGCACACTCAAGGACGCCGTCTCGAAAAAAGAAGAGCTGAAGAAGCTGGGCAAAGACCTGGACCTGACCAAGCAGGCGTGCAGCCCCCTGCAGCAAAGGTTCAGCGAGTTCTGCCCCGACATCCGCCGCCAGGAGAGTCAGGTGCGGCTCCTGAAGAACCGCTACGCAAACGTCAGCAGTCAGCTGCAGGAGAGGTGAGGCGGGCGGCGGGAGGGGGGGAGAGAGAGAAGCAACCGGACGGGGAGCTTACCGACGTCGCAACGGTTTTCTGACATAATCAGTTTCCTTGTCTTTCTTCTCTTAGGGTGGCTCTTCTTAAAAAAGCATCCAACAAAAATCAAGAGTTCAACAACGTTGCTCAGTCGCTGGACTTTTTCTTGCTCAATTTGCCCGACAACGCAGTGAAGCCGACCGATGGTGTGGGAGAGATACTGAAGAAGGAGGAATCCCAAAAGGTAAAGAGTGATTTTTTTTTTTCAAATTAAAAAAAAAAAAGTATTTTATTATTATTATTTATTTATTTGTACATAAAATCTCTAATTTGCCAAACTTTCAATGTTTGATCATGTTTCTGTTTTCAGAAAGTTGTGGAGGACATCGAGAAGAAGTCCGGGGATTTACACCAACTGAAGGATCTGTCCAAAGATCTGCAGGGCATTTTAAACGTCAGTGCGGTGAACATGACTCCGCGTGCACAGTTAGCGCAATAGAGCACATGACTCCATAGCGACGGCTAGACATGCACTTCCGTCTACTAAATCCTCCCTTGCACTTCCCTTTTTAGGAATATGAAATAAAGTCAAAAACTTACTGCGGCTCTCTGAATGACGGCGATGAGGTCGACAGTGAGGCACACGAGAACGGCGACGAAAACACTTACAAGGCAGCGGCTCCGAAGAAACGTCTGGCGTCAACCCTGGCTCAAGACGTGCAAAGAACGGTGGGGTTTCAGCGAAGACCAAGATATCCCTGCATCATCTTCCGTTGTGAGACTAATGCTTCTCTTTTTGCTTTCCGGTGCAGGAGAAAGACCTGCTGAACCGCTTCGCTGAGATCTCAGCTGAAAACAAGCAGCGGCTCAGGCAGTTGGGGACGGCAAAGAACCTCACTGCAATGGTAGGAGACCGGAGCGAGTTTACCAATCGCCCTTAGCCTTTTTCTATGCATAGCTGTGTTTTTCAGTGAACCACTCTTGTCCCCTGTTCTCCATTCGCTCCTCTGCAGAACGAGGAAAAAGTGAGTCAGGTGGCAGTCAGTCAGCAGCTGCAGCTTCAGAGCCAGCAGAAGAACGTGGAGGCAGCTGACAGTCTGAAGAAGGAATTGGAGGAAGAAGTCAGCAGGCGTTCGCATGCCGAGAATAAGCTGGAAGCCTACCGGAAGAGGTTTTTGTCTCTGAAGCACAGGAGAGGAGTGGAGAGGCTGGAGGAGAAGGAGGTGGTGCAGTATTACCGTGACCCGAAGCTGGAGGCGGATCTCAAGTCGCTGAAGAATCGCATTCAGGACGAGGAATTCAGCAGATCAAGAATCCAGTCCGAGATAGAACTGCTCAACGAGAAGATTGTCACAGTGGAACTGCAGCTGACCAAAGTGGAGCCGAAACTTGTGACTAAGGTGCTCACCGAATATGAGAGAGACCCCAAACTTGACAAAGAGGCAGCAGGGATCCGAGATGAGATGGAGAGGATCCGGACCGAGCTTCAGACGAGAGATACCGAAACCGTCCATGTGAAATCTGAGCTCACGCTTCTCTCCCAGCAGAAACAAAAAATCCGGGAGAAGGTTGTGAAAAAGGAAGTGGTGAGATTAGAGAAAGACCCAGAGATGCTGAAAGCTGTTCTGACGTTCCAGGGTGACATTGCAGAGGAGGAACTGCGCTGCAAGTCTCTCAATGACCTCATTTTCAGCACCAGGTCCCAGATTAACACGCTGGAGAGGCTCATTCCATCCATTGAACCCAAGATTGTCACCAAAGTCGTGAAACAAGTGCAGCAAGCTCCCGAACTGATCGACGAGTCACATAAAATTAGAATGGCTTTGGAAGAAGAGAAGGACGAGAATATCATCCTGAAAAAGGACCTCGCCACCCTTCAGCTTCGCTTTGGCGAACTGGAGTCGCTCAAGCCCAAAGTGGAAGTCAAGGAGATTGTCAATGAGATCTACAGAGTGGATCCTGACACTGAGGTCGAGCTGGTGCGTCTGAAGAAGGCGCTGAAGGATTTGAGCCAGAACCGTTCAGACGTTGAGAACAAGATCGATTCGGTGACAGAAACCCTGACTACCCTACGCACCCAGAAACCCAAAGTGGAGTACAAGGAGGTGACCCAGGAGGTGATCAAGGAAGAGAAGAGCCCAGAGGTCATGAAGGAGTTGAAAAAACTGAATAAACAAGTCTCCCGACTGCAAGTCAACTATGACACCACCTTGGAACTGCTAACACGCCTACGTAAGGAAAGAGATGAACTGAAATCTGAAAAATCCAAAGTGGAGACGAAGCTTCTGACGAAAGATGTCATCAAGTATGAGAATGACCCTCTTCTGGAGAAGGAGGCCGATAGACTCCGACGAGATGTACGAGACGAGATCCACAGTCGCCGAAGTGTGGAAGAGTGTCTCTTTGAACTACAGAACCAGTACATTACCCTTGAAAGACAGAAGCCAGAGGAAAAGATTGTCACCAAGGAGGTTATTCGCCTTCAGAAAGACCCCAAGCAGGCTGTGGAGCATGACAAGTTGAACCGGAGCTTGGACGATGAAATCAAGGCACGCAGAAAACTCGAACTAGAGGTCAGACAGCTGAGAGCGCTGATTGAAGAAAAAGAGAGAGACTTGGCCAAGATGGACAACCGCCAGAAGAAGATCCAAACCGAGTCTGAACTCAGGCAGATCAAGACTCGCATTCTTGAACTGGAGAATTCGCCACCACCCATTGAAGAGAAGATCGTCATTGAGGAAGTCCTAAAGGTGGAGAGGGACCCCAAGTTGGAAAAACTCACCGAAGGCATTCGTTTTGACATGGAGAAGGAGAACAACAACATCAACCGTCTTGAGAGAGAAATTCGGAACCTCAGACTGAAGTTGGAGATTCTGCAGAAGGAGAAGTCCATTGAGAAGGTTGTTTACAGAGAAGTCGTTCGAGTAGAGAAAGACCCAGCAGTTGAAGCAGAGAGGGACCACCTCAGAGAGATTGTAGCCCATGAGAGGAATCTAAGACGAAATCAAGAAGACACCCTCCAGAGCATAAACAGTCAAATAAACAATATAAAGACGTCAAGGTCTGTGACTTCTCAGGAGGAGACAGCTCTCATTAGTGGCAGGGACGCTCTGCAACGAGAGAAGGAAGATCTCCTCAGACAGCTCAAGGCACTGGAGTCAGAAAGACAAACCACCAGCATTACCTTCCAGCAACAGTCCAGGTTGATGAGCGAGAGGAACCAGATGGCACGCCAGAGAAGTCTTAAAACTTCCTCCGAGGTCCACCGGCTGGAGAGGGAGATCCTGAATGAGAAAGATAAAATACACCAGAGGGAGACCCTCATCGCTGAGCTCCAGAACGGCATAACATCAGAGGACCATTCAGAAACTCACACCAGAGAGACAAACCTCTCAACAAGGATCACCATCTTGGATCCAGACACCGGCAAAGACCTGTCTCCATATGACGCCTACGTACAAGGAGTAATTGATAGAAACCACTACCTCCAACTGTCTCAACTGGAGTGCGATTGGGAGGAAGTCACGTCAACCACCCCAGATGGAGATATAACGGTTCTGCAAGATCGAAAAAGTGGGAGGCAATACTCCGTCAAGGACGCGCTGAAGGACGGCCGTCTGACTGAGTACGACGTGAGCCGCTACAAGGAGGGTAAGATGACTATCTCTGAGTTTGCCCTCCTTGTTACAGGAGAGAAGCCAACACCTTACATTCCTCCAGTAACACAAAAGTCCCCAAGCAAGCCTATCCCATCTTCCCCACTGAACTCCAAGTCCTCGCCCTTGAGGTCTTCTTACAGCAGCCTGAACAATCTTCACAGCACCAGCAGCGGCAGCTTAAACAACCTCACTGCTGCCATGGGGGATGATTATTTCCCAATCTCTGGCATATTTGACACCACGACTGAAACCCGCATGTCTGTGAGAAGCGCGCTCACCCGAAAACTCATCGATCCAGAAACCGCCTTCAGGCTGCTGGAGGCACAGGCAGCCTCCGGTGGGATTGTCGATCTGGGCAAAAAGGACAAATTCTCTGTCCACAAGGCAGTCGAGTACAACCTAATCGACTCAGGCCACAAGTATAAGCTACTGAACGCCCAGAAGGCCTTCACTGGAGTCGAGGACACTGTGACCAAAGAGCGTCTGGCAGTGGGTCAGGCAGCACAGAAAGGTTACATGCCCAAAGAGAACGCCAAGAGGTACATGGAGGTCCAGTACCTCACCGGTGGATTGGTGGACCCCAATAAGGCGGGACGCCTAACCGTCGAAAAGGCACTTGCAAAAAATCTGATTGACACCACGATGGCCAATGAGCTGAAAGACGAGGCTTTGCACTCCAAAGAGCTGATCGACCCCATCACCAAGGAGAAGATCACGTACAAGCAGGCTATGGATCGCTGCAAGAAAGACGCAACCACTGGGCTCCTGCTGCTTCCTGTGACCTCAGATGCTACAAATGCGCCATCCTACTCCACGTACCGCTTTTAGCAGCAAAATCCACAGAGATGCCGATTAGCTGCAGGCAAACTGACAGGAGCAGAGAAAGAAAAAAAAATGCTTCATCGGAGGGAAAAAAATAAACATGTATTTTGGTGGGAATGTACTCGTGGATTGTTTCTCTGTAATAGTTCCGGTTTTCTGTGAAAATAAAGGTGTTTTTAATCATGCCATTTGTCACATTGTGAGCTTTTTTTTTTTTTTTTGTCAAACCTTGTGAAATAAGCCTCGACTTGCATGTTGCTATTAAAGTCAACTGACTTGGATTCCATTTTTGTCCCTCGTTTATGTAATCATTACCTTAAGTTGATATAAAAATGCTATAAATATCAAATCTAATTTAAAAGAAATTTGACTTAGTAATTTAACGTCTTGAATTTGGGCATCTAACTCTGTAAGAAAATTCCTGCTCTTTCTGAAACTCACAACATTGCTCCCCTATTAGCCCTTTAGCAACCTTTTACCAGCGTCGCATTGAGTAGTAAGTAGCTCGTAAATGCACAGTTCCCCCAGCTGTTTGCTAACTGCTGCTGGCTAGTCTGAAGGAGCTGAGAGAGGACTGCTCAGTTTGGCTTGGAAGCGGCAGCTCTGAGGAGGAGCTTTGTCCTGGAAGGCGGAGCTAGGCCCAACCAGGCGTTGTGCACAGCTGAACGGTTGCCATGGGAGATTAAAGGATTTCTCAAACGTGCATGAAAGAATCAAGGCAACACGCCTTTTAGTTTTTGATTAGAGAATAACTTTATAATGCAAAGCTCAAAAAACTCCCTTTCACATAACTTTAATATATAAACTGGTATTTGTTATTACATCGGTTATACTTTTTAATTTAATGATAAAAATCATGAACAGTCCTTTTTGGGAGATATTTGAGGCTGAGCCTCAAATGTCCATTTAAGTTTCAGCGCTTAATACCACATTCTGCACCTCTTCCAACATTGTTCATCTGGTTGCCATTATAAACAGCCTAAGCTCCAGGAAGCTGCGGGCGTTCCATCACGGTCTTGTTTTCGATATCAATATGAGGGCCTTTCCTTCCTTCCTTCCTTCCTTCCTTCTTTCCTTCCTTCCAGGAACGACTCGTTCCGTGCGACAGTGACTCATCCCGTGCGACAGTGACTCATCCTCTTCCTCCGGAGCTGCTGACCTCCGGGTGAAATTCCTGCACTCGATGTACGCGGCTTGTAAACTGAGGCGACTCAACAGGGCTTGGGAGACACAGGATTAAGGGTACAGATTAAATGTGTCTCACGCATGTTGAGGGTAACGAGGGCAAACTAATAAAGCGACGCTTTGGCAATTGCAGCGGAATTCGACCCGCTGACCCTTGAGCTTCGCCCCAGCGTGTCTGCACGCGTCGGCAAATGAGCGCTGCAAAAAGTGCTTAACCTTAGTGAGGTCCTAAACGCTTCGCTTTTTCCTGATCGTATTTGTTATTACTGGAGGAAGTGTGTAAAAGACCCCCGTCTGACCCCTCAGAGAGGGTTCAGAGTGACAGTGGCTGGGCTGTCCGTCTGCCAGATTACCTGATGACTGCAAGGACTTTGTGGGATTATTACCTATGAGCCTGTCTGGAGGCTGAAGTGACCCCACACTGTGTACAGAGGGTGGGGGGGGGAGGGTTAAAGGATGACAGTTGGGTCATCTCCAGTGAAGCCAACACAGCCTGGGCGGTATTTTGTCATATTTTCCTCTTTTTGTCCGTTGCGATTTATGAAAGCAAAGTGGCGACGGTGAAGGTTTCTCGTTCTGATTGTACTGACAGATGCACAACGGTCCCGGCAAAAAGCCTGCTGAAAGGCCCGGGGAGCGACGGCATCGCAGATGCACAAATTATTTCCTTTGACTGAACTCCAGCTTGACTGACGCACATAATGAACGAAAGCTGCTTTTTTGTGTTTTGCTTGATTATTGTTGTCTTGATTGAAACGCAGCGCTAATGACACAAAAAGGGAGCGTCTGTGTTTCGGTGGCCCTCAATTACAGCACAAAGGACCAAGCTGATGACTCCAGTAAAGATAATTACGCCAACACCATTTCTGCTATTAACAGTGGCATAACTCAGTAAAAACCCTTCTCTAGATCCCCCTTGTTAAAATGCACATCAGTGTTTGATATCTAATGCGACTTGGCGTCTTTGAACTAAAACTTTGTTAAAACTGGAGAAAAAAGGGGCATGGAGTCAAAAATCAATAACAAAAAAAAAATGTTTCTACTCTTTGCACATGTCATAATGTTCCAGAAACAACCGTCGCAAATGCAAAACGCAGCTTTAAAATGATTCCATTTATTGATGGTTAAAAAAAAACACCACACAAACACTCTTCAAACCGAGGAGGAAAGTAACCACACTCCGTGTTAAATCATGAACGGCGGTGAAGCTGGTGGTGGAAGCTTTCGCAGGACAGCAGTTTAGTGCCACTGGCCGCCCTCATGCCTGTTTACTGTGACCTGTAGCCTCGCGACCTCCAGTGAACCACGGCCAGGCCGTCATCCGCGAGTTAAAGAAAAATACGGTCCGGCAAACCTTCCCAGGAAAGGTCAGTCGACCAAGAAAAAACCAAAAACAAAGCCTGTTTGTCCTTCAGTGGAAACGGAGCTGCTCACCCGTCCGTGTCAGAACATTATGACCCGAGTGTGGGACTGTGTCACGGATTAAAGCGTGAAGCTCCACACAGAGACAGCTGAGGGCAACGCTGAACAGAAATCACTAGTAGCTTTTGACTTTATTGGTTGAGGACACTTGTGAGATTTTATTTTGACCAAAAGAAAGCGAAATGTCTTTAACAACATATATATATATACATATATATATAAATCTTCTTGTTCACGTTTGTGTCGCTGCAGCGGAAACAAAAGTCGGGGCGATCAAAACCTGCAGCGTGCATGCAGGTTTATGTCAGGTCACCGCCGGCTAACGGATGAGGAGAACTAAATCCCCGGACGTTTACAACGGCTAAAGCCTCCACAGTGGAGCAGCAGGAGCTGGAGGAGCTGACGCTGCGAGGCTAAGGCCCGATGACTGACGTCAGCTCGTAGTGTGGGAAGCCCTGGAAGGCGCTAATCGGGAAACGGCTTAGAGACGCGACACGTTACACCAGGTATAGACACAGCTACGCTTCAGAGTCAACACTTGGTTTATTGTGTACATAGTGAGATAATCCACACATTTCTGGAGAATGGGATTCCGTTAAAAGCTTGAGAATAAATCAGAATATCACATGTGAATTACTACAGAGAAATACTGATTCGATTTTCTTTATTTTAGATTCAAAACATTGAGTCCAGAACAGTGTCAGCCTAAACCAGAGCTGAATTTTGCAAGTAGGAATAGCAGGCAGGTTTTTGGTTTAATAAAGGTGGGCAGATTGATACAAAAATATCAATGATTTTGAAACAGCAGGTATCAGTATCAGTGCCAGAATCGATATCTGTGATACTGGCCCAGTGTTGATCTGGTATCGGATACCAAAACCTATGTTTTATTATTCTATGAATAACAAAAATATAAATAAATAGATAAATAGCACAACACAGGTAAGCTTATGCTCTTCTTTCTTAAATGCGTTCTCTATTATTTCCCTGTTTGGCCAGAGGAGGCACCCAACTTTAGAGAAGTTTTATCGGGGCTTCCTCTAATTAAACCCTTTAAGTTTATTGAAGTTGCGTAACCCTTCGCGTTCGCCATCCCGTTCCACTGCGACCCAGATTCGGTGCCATCCAGACCTTCAAGGACATCCTACAAGTCTTTGAGCGACCTTGCTCCGACTGAAAAGCTGTTTTGTTTTGAGTCTCGACCGTCTCTCAGCTCGGATGAAGTTCAAGTCTCTGCACAACAGGTGGGGTGTCGGGATCGCAGAGACTCAGGCGGCTTTAGTGAGAGCTGAAACAGCAACAGGGCAGACGTCAAGTAAAGCGCTCTGCTCTTTATTCTGCGTGAGGTCTGGTGCTGGGAAAGTCGACCGATCACAAAGCTCCAAGAACTGATCACCCTCTCCATCTTTTTCCCTCTCAGGTTAAAGTTCAGTGTTAAACTTTAGAATTAGGTGATAAAATTATGTCCTTCCTGGTTCTAAGAGGTTGATTTCTAAATAAATTGTGAGTCCTGAGGAATACGCAGAATCCTCAGTGACTTGCCTCAGTGCAATGTACAGAGCAAAAGAAAAGTACTGGTGCTTACTAATATAATCTAATGTAACTCAACTTTCTTACATTTTGTTACAAGACAAGGAGTCGGCCCCCAAATGAAACTCCGCTCATGGCCTCACACAACCTTGGAACGGCTCTGTCCGAGTGCCTGATGTCAGTAAGAAAAAAAACCCCACAACATCAACCAAAAGCAGAGTCATAAATCGACTTGCTCATCAGTCTTTGTCAGAGGAAGAGTCAGCGGATGCTGGGGGAACCGGATGGCCTCGCTGTTGCGGCGCATGTACGCGTGGCCGCTGATCGGGTACCACATCTCGGTGAAGGTGAGGTTGGCCACGGTGATGGCGCAGCGGCCCAGGACCTTGAAGCCCGACTTGCGGTAGAAGGGGATGAGGAAGTCCTCGCACATCAGCACGGCTCGGCGCACGTTGGGCAGGCAGCGCAGGTACTGCAGGTAGCGCCACATCAGAATGGGGCCTTTGCCCTGCTGCCTGAAGGTGCGGTGGACCGCCAGGATGTGGATGTGGACGGTGGAGCCGCAGGGCTTGTGGAGGGTCAGCGCATCCTGGAGGAGGAAGGGAGGAAAAGGGACATTTTTTTAGAGTGTCTTCACACCTGATTGATATTCATATATCCATTCGAACTGCGCCGTGGACTTTACTCTAAACTAGACCTGGGTATTTAGGCAGACCGCAGTTTGCTGTTTCGGTCCGCAACAGACCAAAAAAAGCAAACAACAAGCAAATCAAACTTTGAAGACAAATGGACTAGAGTTCAGTTAAAGCAGACTAAACGTGACTGGTGCGAACGCAACATTAAGATCAGTTTTAGCTTTAGAGACATTCCACAATGAATCCCTTAACGAACAACACTCCGGTCGCCCCCTGTGATTTAACCGCTCTGGGTGGTGAGCCACGTCATCGTAAACCACAACGGGCCGGAGACCGAAGAATGCCTTACTGAGGTGAGCCTGTCCTGGTCCCACAGAGATCCGATGATGAACGCCACCAGGCGGCCCTCTTCGAACCAGCCCATCGACAGCTCCGGACACAACGTGAGGAAATGACGCACCTCATCCAGGTGCAGCGGGCATTCCCCGGACACCGAGATGAAAGCTGGAAAAGTCACCATCACCATTTAGCATGGATTTCAAAACCAGGCAGTTCATCATGCTTAATATTTTAAAGGTGGGAATTTTATACAGTTCTACAAAATAAAGTTAGGATGCCAAAATTGATTTTATGCAACTGTAGAGGACACAACCAATGCAATTCCTATTCTACGGAAGACCAAAAGTGCCAGAAAGGAATGTATGAACAAAATGTTAAATAAATAATTAACATAATTTTTAAGCATTGTGACCGTCGAAATACAACCATCAACTTTTTAATTGATTTCTATTAGATTTTTACTTGATAAACAAAAAAAAATAGATGCATTAAAAATACGTATATTTCAATGTTTAAACAATTTAACTGCATGCATAATTAATTGTATGTAAAAAATAATACATAAAACAATGTTATTCGCTGCTAAAAGCACATGCGAGTACATATTTTCTTTAATTGCTTATTGAATTTGCAAATTTATTTACTCTATTAATTACTCTATCTACCTATCTATCTTTTTTTTAAGGCTTCTATAATTTTACATATTTCAAAAATGTAGTATTGTTTCATAAAATGACTTAAGAAATTAATTAAGTCATTCATTTATGTATTGTTTTTTTCAGGTTTTATTATAAATAATCACATACAGAATAACTTAATTCCCAGAGTGTGAGTTTGTGGCCCACTCACCCTCCCTCTCGATCTCAAACACGCTGACGGCGTCCTGCGTGTTGAGCGGCCGCACCTCGCTGGCCGGCAGCGTGTGTCTCCGCTGGATGCCGGGCGAAACCGAAGGAGAAGTCTGCATTGGCTTGATGAAAGGCTGGGCGCCCACAACAGACATCATACGAGTCAGAGCTCCCTGTCCTCCAGAGCAATCAGAACTTTTCTATCTCTTTTTTTTTTCTCTTTGTGTGTGTTTGTGTTTGTGTGTGTGTGTGTGTGTTCCCAGTCTCCCCCAGTCCCCGCTGCAGCAGGATCACCTCCGCGGGGGCCCTGTAAGGAGAAGTGGACGGTCAGCGTGCGTATTTATGGAAAAGCTCAGCCTGGATGATTCACAGGCTGATTTGCATTTGAATATTTGCGGAATGAATGAAAGTCATAAAAAAAAAAAAAAAAAAAAAAAATCAGAGCCCTGCAATTAATAGTGATTAGAGAGGGGACGATAATTACTTAATAACTGACTCCCGGCCTATTTATAACAGCTGTGGGATTGAAGTTTTAAACAGTTCTGCACTGCAATTAAAATATCCCGCAGGCAATAAACGTTTTTTTTTTTTTTTTTTTTCACACTGGTCCACATGTATGTCAGATTTATTGCCTGCAAACAGAGCTTCCCCCCCATAGCAACACCGAGACCCAAAGACACTTACCAGAGAGGAGAAAGGTGCGGAGGAATATCAGCGGAGGTCGTGAAGAGGTCTGCTTCTCCCAGAGTGTCTCTCCTGTCTCCACAGAGGTCTCTCTTCATTACGGGCTGATTATTACTATGAGTCACATGATGGAGGATTACAGGAGTTGTTTCCATAACTCGGCAGCATTAGGCCCTTTATCTCCTCCCTGACGGAGCGCATAAAGCTCTGCAGGTGTCAAGAGAAAAAAACACCTGCAGGAGTAGGTGATCAATAAGTTGTATTTTTTGACTTATTGGCAAAATGAATAAATAAATAACAGTAATAGGATATATGATGAAAAAATGAAGAATGAGGTTATCATGTATAAATATCATGTTTGCACCAACACTGTAAACTTGATAGATATCCCTTTATTTCCGCAAAAAGCAATAAAAATCCTTACATATTCAATACTATGTAACATTGGTTATTAACATTATCCAAACATTTATTAGTTACTTTAATTCGACTACATAGACTCGAGGAAAATAGTGGAATAAACACATATTAAATGTATTGGCTGTCGTGTTCGAGCTTTTCTGTAGCGTTTCATTACGTGAACTCTGAACCATAGTAACAGCCTGACCGGAAACGAGCGGCTTAGGATATTTAATTTTTATTAAATATCTTTAGGGGACACAAGACTGACTTGATGGCATTGTAGTTACCCCTTGTGGCTGCTAGAGGGCAGAACCTGGAATTTGCAAAGGATAATATGACTATCGAGACAGACATATAAATATAATTAGAGACTAGATTCTGTTTGATATATAATGAGTATACAATAATTTATTATCTTTTGAATAATAACATGTTTTTGAACACTAAATACAAAGATAATCCTAAAGAATCCAAAATAACAGTCACGTTTTTACTTTTTCCTCGTTTTGGTGACGTCAGAGTCGCCTTTCCGCTCCTGCACGCAGCAGCAAACATGGCGGACGGCTAACACATTCGTTGTTTTAAAATAAGTCCTGGGTGGGGATTTTATCTTTAGGACCACAAACAGTAACTCGTCCCGTGCTGAGTGTACCCGGAGGGCTGTATAAACCTCGCCGCGGCCTGTATTTCTTTACTAAAGAAAGGTAAAACAGGCGAAGCTTCCCATGTTACTGCTGTTAATGCTAACGCGGGTTTAGCTTCAGGTGCATGCTAATACGACCACCTGCGAGTTCTGAGTTACTATAGAGTTTAAGTCCGTGGAGCTAATTGTTTTCAAAGTGTATGTGTTGTCTTGTCTCACCTGCACTGAGCCATAGAGTCATGCTATGTCAACGTAAGAAGTAGTCTTGGCTAACCTGTTAGCCGACAGTGGCTAACTGCCACAAGACGCACAGCGATATTTTTCACTTTTATCAATGAGTCAAACTAAACAATAGTGCAGTGATTCTTTTGCTTGGTGAAAAAGTTGTTTTGTAATTCTTCCTTGCATTTACACGATGTTAAATGCTATTAGCCATGTCAAGAAGAGATGATTTAATTTTCTAATAAATCATATGTCCTTGAAACGCTCAACAATCTTGCATGGATGTTAAATCTGTTTCTTTGGCGAGAATTTCACTGTAATAGTTGATTTATGGAAATAGCCAGAAGAGTGTTTTACATACACTAGTCGAGAACAAGAACGAGTTATGTCAGAAATAACTACAATGATCTAATTTCCTTATAATTCCTACTGCAGCTATAATATTCAAAAATATTGAATGCTACATTTATAATATGCCATTTATTGATTCCTTTTTTCACTTTGCTATGCTGACACCAGTTGTCTATATATCAATATCATATGTCCTACTTTTGTTACATTTATTAAACACATGCTGTTAGTTGATGCATTTATGGACCAGAAATGGTGGGAATTCTTTGTTTGGAAACATTTAGCGATTCGAAAAAAAAAGTTTTTTTATTTGGCATTTGACTTGCGGGTCGCAGCCGGTTGTGGAACAATTGGGTAATTCCCATCTGGACTCTAAATCGGTTCACCTCATGTCAAAAGGTCGAGCTTGTCAGAGCAGAAAATGTAAAAATAGCCTTCCACCTCTGGTTGTTTGACTTTTTAAAGCAAATGTTCTGGTTAAATCCTAAAACGTAGTTATCCAACTTTGTTCAGGGTTGGATAGAGAAGTACTTGAAAACATTAACAGATTGTTTGTCTAATTGGCCTTGGGTAAATTAAATCCTAACAAAACAAAATAATAAAAAAAGTTTTTTAGGCTTATTCGATTTGCGGTATCAAAGATTCTCTGTTTCCTAGAAGCCCGAATGCTCACAAATCCAGCACATGGAGCAAAAACAGCAGCTGCCAAGTCACTGATAGTTACACACAGGTTAAAAGCGCTCACATTTAAAAAAGAAAACTGCATTGAGAACTTTTTGTAACATTTTTTGCAACTAGGGTGAAGGAGACGCACCGCCAAAATGGGGCGACGTTCCACCTCCTCCACCAAGAGTGGGAAGTTTATGAATCCCACCGACCAGGCTAGTAAGTATGAGCCTGCAAACAAAACCATTGACCTGTTCGGCAACACCAGAACGACATTTTTCCGTACCAGTGGGCTGATGTGGGTGCATTAACTGTATTTTTTTTTCCTCCTGCTTTCCAGGAAAGGAGGCCAGGAAAAGGGAGTTAAAAAAGGTAAACGCACAACAATCGCTTGAATCTAGCAGTTGTTTTATTGAGACGCTGACATGGTGGATTCGTTTGACAGAACAAGAAGCAGAGGATGATGGTGAGAGCAGCTGTGCTGAAGATGAAAGATCCCAGACAAATCATCAGAGACATGGAGAAGCTGGATGAGATGGGTGAGAGGAGGGATTTCTTGCAGTTGATATTGTTTGATATAGTTGAATCTATTTTTTTTTAATGCCTCTTTACCGTTTTTTTTTTTTTTTTTTAAAGAGTTCAACCCCGTTCAGCAGCCCTTGCTGAATGAGAAGGTGCTGAGGGACAAGCGGAAGAAGTTACGGGAGACGTTTGAACGCATCGTCCATCTGTACGAGAGGGAAAACCCTGAAACCTACAAGGAGCTGCGCAAACTGGAGCTGGAGTACGAGACCAAGCGAGGGCAGCTGGCTCTTTACTTTGACTCGGTCAAGGTGTGACCCAACCCTTGTTCTCATTTCTGCCTGAAGTGTTCTCAACCTTATGGTTACGTTTTCCTAAAACAGCTTTTTGTGGTGTTTTTTTTTTCTGTTCAATCCATTCCAGCTGATTTAAAGTCGAGAATTATTCAGCCGCTGTATCCTGTGAGCTACCTGACTTTAGATACGCATTGTTTTCCAGAACGCGGAGTCAGTGGAAGTGGACAGCATTCCTTTACCCGACATGCCTCACGCCCCGTCCAACATCCACATCCAGGACATCCCGTTACCGAGGGCTCAGCCTCCGTCCATCCTCAAGAAGACCTCGGCTTTTGGGTGGGCTCCGTTTGTTAGCCTTCTGGAGAGCATCGTTTTGCTTCATCAACAGGCAAAACAGATTCACAGAGATTATGGAAATTCAGTGTGCATTTCAGTCCATTTGTTATACCAATTAGTTGATATGAGTTAACTTTGAAACTGACGACATAACTGGAAATAAGAAAGGCTAGTGAGCAAAAATCAGACCTGCATTGTAACTAGTCATATTCACTCGAGTAATTTATTGGAAAAACATGGACTTTTAGGAGAATTTTTACTTTTCCTTGAGTCATTTTATTATGAGTTATCACTATCCTTATTTCAGTAAAACGTCTGAGTGACTTCAGCAAATGAAGAACAAGCTTGTTTAAACCAAAAATTCACCTTGTTTTGGTTTCATAAATTTTAAATTGGAAGAAACTGATTTGGAAAAATTCTACTTCACCAAACAGCAAAATTTATTGTTTTCATTTGGGTTCATAAAAATACCCACATTTCCACATAACATTGCACTTTGGTCCCTCTGATGACGTAATTTTCAAATATTAAATTATTGTGTTTATCAGTTACTCAGTGCTTGAGTTGCAGTTTTACCAAATACTTTGTCACTCTTACTTGAGTGAAAGGTTTGGGTATTCTGTCTGACATCAGTACTCTAAACAAATCTAGTAACACTTTCTCTTTAAAATATCTAGAATTTAAAAAAAAAAAAAGGCTATCATTTAGCCAAACTATATAATCAGAGACCTTATATCTCAAATGAACATCTATTTAAATAAAATGAGAGAAAAAAGAAAAATATTTCTAGAATTGATCAGGGATTAAAAATAAAGGCAAAGTGAAAAAAAGCATGCATTCCACATGGACAAAATAGAAAATGTACATTGATTTATTTTTCTAATGCATAATTGTTGATATTTATAGTCCTTATGTCCATGATGAAGCCTGTCCAAATAGGACCACTAGGGGGCAGCGTTACGCTAAGCCATCCTCCAGCCAGGTTGCGTTCAAGGTGACAGATAAAATTTGACGTGTCACATGCTTTGCTTTTCTCCTTGCAGAACTTTCTGTCAAGATTTGTTAAACAAAGAAAGTCTTGTAAAGGAGTGGGAGCTTTTGGTGAAAAAGACAAAACCAAAACAATTATCATAATTGCACTGAAAGTGGATTCTCCAAAGCATCGACTCGGTGGCGCTGAATATAAATGCTCATCTCACGTTTTAGGTTTTTATTTGCAAGAAGGCGTCTTCATGATGCCACAAACTTTGCAGCAGTAGTCATTCTGTTTTTCCCTGAATGTCGCAGCAAACCGACGACCGGACCCGGACTGGCGTCAGTCCCAAGTGTCCCTCGTTTACCCCCTGGGAAGAAACCACCCGGGCCCCCGCCGGGGCCCCCGCCGCCGCAGGTCTTGGCGCTGTACGGCATCCCGTCTCGGCAAATCTACGGCGCCGACGCAGGTGACATTCAAACCGTTTTCTTGACTCACTAACCAAACTCAGCTTTTTCTCGCTGTGTTTCATCTCTCCATTTGTTTTTTTTTTTGTTGTTGCCTCCCCCTTCCCCCGATCTGTTGGCGTAGACCCGTCCATCCCCGGGCTGGAACGGGACTCCGCCGGGGACATGGGGCGGGACAGCGGCAGTGACAGCGACAGGGACCGGGACGACGCGGACGATGACAGCGACTCGGAGGAGGACAGCGAGGAAGACGGAGACGAAGGCGCGGACGGCGACCGCGACGAGGACAGGAGCGAGAGACACACGGGTGAGTGGCGCCGGAAACGTCCGGCACCTTGGAGGCTCTTCTTCTCTCACTGATAAACTTACCGCGTGGACGTCCGCCCCCTGCAGGCCGCAGCGTGCGCTTTGCAGATCTCGCAGCCGACGACTCCCGGGATGGAAAGAGGAAGAAGAAACGAGTGGTGAAGAAGACGAAGGCTATCACTCCCCTGCAGGCCATGATGTTAAGGATGGCAGGTACGCTCCATCACTGCGTCGTTACTAATGGAGGAGCAGAAAAAAGTCTGTTCTACAGAGAATCTCAATTCCTAGTCCTGGGAATTCTGAATCGATTCAGAACGCTTCGGAGCATCTCTAATCGTTACTACATGCACTTATTTATTTTCTAACGTAAAAAAAGTGCTGCATTCTGTTTCTTTCTTTCTCTTCAGGTCAGTCCATTCCTGAGGAAGAGGAGGAAGAGGAAGTAGAGGAGGAATACACGGACGAGTCGGACGGCTCCGACACTGAGGACCGGGGCCCGCCGGGGGACCCCCAGTCCCACGTCATGCCCAACCAGCGCCTGCCCCCTCCTCCTGGGGCAGTGGGGCAGCAGGGACATCCCCCCATGCAGGGCCCACCAATGACCGGGCCCCCGCCTCTCGGACCTCCGCCGGCTCCTCCAATGAGACCCCCCGGTCCGCCGTCTGGCCCGCCCCCTGCGCCACCTCCAGGTAGGTTTGGTTCACCAGAAGAAGCCGCTTGTTGTTCAGTTTTCAGTATATAACCCAGAGGGAATGTTCTACCGTTTCTAGGCGCCCCTCCGTTCTTGAGGCCTCCTGGGATGCCTGGAGGGATCCGGGGGCCAATGCCTCGTCTCCTGCCCCCCGGGCCCCCACCCGGCCGACCGCCCGGCCCTCCTCCGGGCCCCCCGCCCATTCTCCCTCCAGGCCCTCCGCCGCGTGGACCACCTCCCAGACTACCACCCCCAGGACCACCAGGTACGGCTATGTGGACGTGTTCATACCTCTTGAACTGTTTCACATGTTTCCATGTTACGGCAGAGAACTTCAGGGAGTTTTAGTTTGATTTTATGTGGTCGATCAAGTACTTGGATAGTGGAAGGAAAAGAAACCCATTTTTCAATATTTCAACTAACAGAAAGCATTTTTACTCCGATGGTTGTGTATTAAAATTGTCTTCTATTAGTTGTGTTTGATAGTGAGCCATGGTAACTCTGGAGGAGCTGCAGAGATTCACAGATTAACTGTTTTACTCTGTAAACGAGTCTTAAAGCTGCAGTACTCAGGTTTTATAAAAAGATTTATTTGTTTTATTTGTTAAAATTGTCACATTTTCCCTTCTTACATTATCTTGTATCATACCAGACAGATAATTTGTGAAAAGATCAAACTCCTTCACTTCCTCCCAAAAACAGCCAATCAGAGCCAGGAGGCGGGTCTTAAGCATTAAGACAGTCGATTCTTAAGCATCATTAATAGGAATTTATGGTGACAACAATAAATCAAAAGTTTTATAACCAATTTTTTTTTTTATGACAAATGCCCACACCAACTAGCAAATATCACAATAAAACTTTTAAAGCTCGCCCAACCCGAGCGTGAATACTTTTACACGACACCTTGACTTGCACACGTTTTCTGTACTTTTCTGCGTTTGTTTTCATTAAATTTTCATATTTTGTGCGTCTCTCCGCTCAGGAATCCCCCCTCCTCCTCCGAGAGCCGGAGGCCCCCCTCGCCCCATGGCGCCCCCCCTCTCCATGTTTCCTCCGCCTCTCAACTCCAACGTGCTCAGCGCCCCTCCCAACATCGTGCCGAGGCAGAAGGCCCCCGGCTCCGGCCAGGACGGCCCACAGAGCAGCATGCCGCCGCCGGCCATGCCCATGCGGCCCGGCGTCATGCAGATGCCGCCTCCGCCCGGCACGGCCGCCAGCCACCACCACACGGCCACCATCGAGAAAAGAGCCAACATCACCTCGGCGGCGGCCGGAGGGGCGGCGGGCGCCACCATCTCGGCCAAGCCTCAAATCATCAACCCCAAGGCGGAGGTCACCCGCTTCGTGCCGACGGCGCTGCGGGTGCGTAGGGACACGAGCGGGCCGATGCGGGGCCCATCGACGGGGCCCCTGGACAAAGCGGGCGGGATTGCGGCAGGACGGAGGGGAGACGACGGGATGGGAGGACAGTGGCAGAAACAGCAGGTGGCTGCTGCTATGGGGTTGGCCAACCCGTCGCAAGTGGGTTCTGCTCCTCAGCCCAGCATGAAGACTAAAGACCAGGTTTATGAAGCATTCATGAGAGAAATGGAGGGACTTCTGTAAGAGTCTACAAACTACAAAAAGGCTTTTTTTTTTTTTTTCATTTGCGGTGCAGAGTTGTAGAAGTAGTTGTACATTCAGTAATATCATTTCTCTCATGGAAAGAAATAAAACAACTATTTGGGCTTCAACTTTAGCATAATAAATTTGATCCTAAGCGTGTATTAAAACATTTCGATTGGCGGTTAACACTATGCTCTGCACGGCATTGTTTTGTCTGTTTTTACTTTTTAAGTCTGAAAATGTGCTTCTTTTCCAACGTTATTTGACCTCAGTGGTGCAACTTTGTGTAATTGACTAGTTTTTTGTTTTGTACTGCCGATCATCTAAATATGACGTGTGAAGCGGTTTGTCCTGCAGCCAAATAAAAATCAGCTCAAACATGTTTTGTCGTCATGTCGCTGCTGAGGAAGACAGAAGCAACGACTGGATGAAACTTCCTAAACTAATTCATGTTTTTGTCGTTATTAAAAGTGTAAAAAAAAAAAGTAAAAAAAAATCAAAGCTTCCTGATGTGGGAAAATGAAGTCGCCAGAAAAAAAACTCCACTTCCCGTCATGCTTTGGGTCCGCGTTTCCGCAGCTGCGCAGTTCAGACGGGAAGACACGTTGAGACGGGGAAGCATGGAGGACAGGAGTCCGGAGCGAAACACCGGCGTAAGACCGGAGGAGTCTGGCGGCGACGACGATGAAGAAGAACGGGTTGACACTGGAGAAAGCGAGGAGGCGGTGAAAACCTTCAAGGACCTGGTAGGTTTGTTTCCCCGGAGCCGATAAAAGAAGACACGTTAGCAACAAAGCTAACGGTTTTTTCTTTAGCTTTCGCATTAGCCAGGCGAAGCTAACGCGTTTTGTAAACACAATTTCCTCTAAAGAGACGTCCTTGCTCTGTGTCGGTGTCTGAAATATGTCTAACAGTGTTAAAAGCGCCATGTTTTAGAACTGCTTTTCCCTCTGCAGGGTGTCACCGAGGTGCTGTGTGAAGCTTGTGATCAGCTGGGATGGAAGAGTCCAACCAAGATCCAGGTGGAAGCGATTCCAGTAGCTCTTCAAGGTTTGACACCAAGTCGCGTTTCTCTCTTTCTCTCTCTCTCGGTGCCAAATAGTTTGCAATGCGTGCAGTCAGGCGTACCGGTGTTATGCCGAGAAATGGCAACGATTTCGCTCCACTGCAACCGAACTTCTGCCCTGCTGATAGCGTGTTGGTTTTGAAATTCAAATAGTTGGGAAATAAAGTGATCACAACGATAAATAATGTTGTAGTATAATGGTAGTGACATAATGTTGCAAAAGATCAATAAACTTTAAATTCTAGTGAACATTTAACACTGGAAGAGAAAGACGCCTCGAAAACAATATCCAAAATAAATAAATTAATTAATTAAAAAGTCTCTATGAAGCTAACTGATCATAAGCGTTGAACTTGTTCCTATTTTGTCACTTAATTGGATTATTGTTGATACGCTGCATGACTGCCCAACACAAAATAGTGCATATTTGCAAGTTTTTCAAGCTCTTTCTTTCTTCCAGAAATACAGATCTGCAAAGTGTGGTGTGCGTTTAAATTCGGCACTCCCTGTAAATATTTTGTAGAACCACCTTTAATTTACAGACTTGCAGTTTTTTTGCGGGGGACCACACTGCTTTTCTACTTTGGCCAATTCCTTTAGGCTCAAAGTGGATGGAGAGCATCCGCGAACTGTTTACTGACCTTTTGCCACAGGCTCAAACGGATTTTGATCTGGACTTTGACCGGGCCGTTCCGACACAGAAACCTGCTTTGCTTTAAACCGCTCTTTCCACTGTGGATACTCTCAAGCCGAAATGTGAAATGTGTCGATCCTCCTGAAACCGCAGGCAGAGACATCATCGGCTTGGCAGAGACGGGCTCGGGTAAGACCGGCGCGTTCGCTCTGCCGATCCTCCAGTCGCTGCTGGCTTCGCCTCAGCGGCTCCACACCCTGGTCCTCACCCCCACCAGAGAGCTGGCCTTCCAGATCTCCGAGCAGTTCGAGGCTCTGGGCTCCAGTATCGGGGTCAAATGTGGTACGTGTCCAGGAAACATTACCCGGTGGGAAGATGGGAACACTTTTTAGAACGTTATTAATTTTCGACTCGTCTCACATCTGTTGCAGCTGTGATTGTTGGAGGAATCGACATGATGTCCCAGTCGTTGGTGTTGGCAAAAAAGCCACATATTGTTATTGGTAAGAGAATAGTTATTGCAAGTTATCGACGTAATGAGTTAATCTAAGGTTGATGGATCTTATCAATTGACTAATGATCAACTGAGGGCATATCATCGTTTCATAACAAATTTTTCTCATGCTGAGTTAAAAAAAAACCCCATGAAAACGAAAACGCATCATTATCTTTAAGCATTTATTTTGTGTGTGTCAACTGTGTTATAACTTGACTGAATAAACAGAAAATTTATTCAGTCAAGCCCTCTGAATCAACCATGTTTATTAACAATACGCGTTTTTTTTTTCCTGCTGCGTGTCTTCAGTTTCGTAGCAAATCAGAAAACTATGTTAAGTTGACGCTTCTCCGACATGCAGCTTCGCTGATCGGGCTGATGATTTAAGAGCGTTGATGGTTCGTAACAGAACCGCTTGAAGTGCATTTTTAATCTCGGTTTGGACCGTTTTTCTCGTCTGTTCTGACACGCCTCCGCCATCTTCAATTCTGTATCATCACCCAGCGGCGCCCTCTGCTGGACGGCGGAGAAACTACGACACTGAAAGAAGTACTAAGCTGGCTGTAATAGTTCATTTAATGGAACAAATTTTAATCTATTAAACTACTAACGCACAATTAATAGGTGGTCGATTAATTGTTTTGGGTCCCATCTGCTGATGTTTTTTTGCAGACATGTTCTCAAAAAGCATGTTAACCATCAAGAAAGGAATAAACTTTGTATATGTGATAATTGACAATTAAATATATCCATTTATTTATTTTTTTTAAAGCCACTCCCGGTCGGTTGATCGACCACATGGAGAACACAAAGGGCTTCTCCCTGCGAGCTCTAAAGTTCCTGGTCATGGACGAAGCAGACCGGATTCTCAACATGGACTTTGAGACTGAGGTGGGTCCTGACAAGGACGGACTAGAATTCACTCTCCTTTAACCTGCTCACGTTTTTAACGCTTCTTCAAACAAACGTAAATGAAATAAAAGGGAAAAAAAAAAAACCCTCGATAAGTGCGTCGACGTCACTTCGGCTCATTTTCGCACAGAATCTGCTCGCCTGTCACGCCTGTGTTTGAGTTTTGCTTTTGTTTTCCCAGGTGGACAAGATCCTGAAAGTCATTCCGAGAGACAGACGCACCTTCTTGTTCTCGGCCACCATGACCAAAAAGGTAGCCGCTCACTCCTCTGTGTTTTTCTATCAACTACCCCGTGTTGTGATCCTCGTCCGTCCAGCTCAGATGTTGCGTTGCGTTGACTTACAGGTCCAGAAGCTCCAAAGAGCAGCTCTGAAGGATCCTGTAAAGTGCGCCGTGTCCACAAAGTACTCCACAGTAGACAAGCTGCAGCAGTACTACGTCTTTATTCCATCCAAGTATAAGGCAGGAAGTCATTTGGTCTGATCTTGAGCGGGTTTCCTTTGTTTTCTGTCCCTGTCGGCGCGTTTTAAGTTGGCTGTTGCGTTGCAGGACTGCTACCTCGTGTCCATCCTGAACGAGCTGGCCGGGAACTCCTTCATGATTTTCTGTAGCACGTGTAACAACGCCCAGCGGGTGGCGCTCTTGTTGAGGAACCTGGGCATCACCGCCATCCCTCTTCATGGACAGATGAGTCAGGTAGTGCTCGCTTCATCCTTCAAATTGCTAAGCTGAAAAACGATAAAATGCCAGACTGAAACCAAGCGACCGCTCCGTCTCGGTCAGAATAAACGTCTCGGCGCGCTCAACAAGTTCAAGTCCAAGTCGCGCTCCGTTCTCCTGGCGACGGACGTGGCGTCCAGAGGCCTGGACATCCCGCACGTCGACTGCGTCATCAACTACGACATCCCGACGCATTCAAAGGTAGGACGGGGCTTCATGCCATCACCAATATCTTGACTAATATCTCAGATGAAATGGCGACGGTGAACCTGTCTGTTCTCCCAGGACTACATCCACAGAGTGGGGCGAACAGCCAGAGCGGGGCGGTCTGGAAAATCCATCACTTTCGTCACACAGTAATACAAAGATTTTATTTTAGAATTTGAACGGTGCATTCAAATTGTGACTTTAAAAAAAAAAAAAAAGATTATTATTATTATTATTATTATTATTATTATTATTAAGCAAAATATTTATCTTGCCATCTCTGATCCTGAAGGTACGATGTGGAGCTTTTCCAGCGGATCGAAAGTTTGATCGGGAAGAAACTGCCGGCGTTTCCCACACAAGAGGAGGAAGTGATGATGCTGGTGGAGAGAGTGAGCGAGGCTCAGAGATTTGCCCGGCTGGTAAGTCGCCTTTGGACGATGCTTGACGTCCTCTGTTGTGGTTTGGCTATCAATAACTATCAATACACAATTGTTATTGTTGGCAAGCAAGTGCGAACCATTAAAACGGAAGAGGAAATAAAACACTGACTTTAGAAAGTATTTTTTCATTAAATACTTAGCTGAATTAGAAGTCAATAGATTCTTGTATAATTATTTCATAATCCATTAGTCGCTGTAATTTTGGATCTGATTTAGTATTGTGTAACGCCAGGATTAAAACAGACAGAAATGAGCATTTTATTGTTTTAGACAATCAATTTTACGTCCAACGTGAACTTAAAGCACCGGAAATAAAAATATTGATTGCTAATAAGTGCCAGCGGTTTGCTAATCCTGGGCGCTAATGTAGAGAAAAGCTGTGTCTGGGAATGCTGGGGCTAGCTTTAGCCTCAGTAGCCTCTGCCTTTTATCGTTAGCTTAGCATTGCGCTAGGATTACGGACTGTTTTATCTAGCTTAGGGAGAAGAGAGGAAAGGAGAAGGGACTGAGGTCACATTACTTGATTAAAATGTCTTCTTATCTGTCAATAATCGGTATTAAACTGTTTCACGGCGTTTTAAAACCCAAACAGTTTGAAGGTATCAAATCCTCCAAAGCCAATGACAGTGAAACCCAATCTTTTATTGTGTAAGCTAACTTTTCATTTCAAGGCTTACTTGAACAATTCCAGAAAATATCAAATTTTCTATATATATTTTTATGGTGCACCTTTTTAATTGGTGACTTAAAAAAAAGGATATATATTGACCAATATTTTATCAAGCCGCAAATAATAATAATAATAAAAAATAAAAATATTCTTTCCGCGCAGCTCTCTCTTAATAACTGCTTTTCAGCAAATAGGTGGAGGCAACATCCTGGGTACTTGTGGTTGATTTAAAGATGATGATTCTAACCAGAAATAAACTTCCAGTGGGGAAAAGAAAAAATCCAAACTGCGGTGAACCACAGGAAGAAAAAAAGAAAGAGAACTCATCATCAGGAATCACTTTAATCTCTGGCTCTGTCTGGGAATCAGGTTTTATGTATTTGGAGATTTTTGTCAGTCAGACAAGTTATCTGCACGGAGATCCTGAATTACGTCACACACTCCAGAACTGAGGCGTAGTAATATTAAAAATTTCTTAAGTGTCCTATTGCTTTAAGACGGCACTCCTGCGTGATTGGTGATGGGTGAAAACGACGTGCCGATTTCTTTATTTATTTATTTCGTGACGAAAACGATGGCTACTCTCGTTCAGGAAATGAAGGAGCAGGGAGAGAAACGGAAGAGGCCCAAAGGTGGAGACGGGGCGAGGACGACACGGAACAGGCGAGCGGCGTGAGGAAGAAAGTCAAAGGAGGGCCGGGCGGAGGGAAGAAGAGGGGCGGAGCAGCCTGGAGAGGAGGACGCTGAAGCAGGAAACCAAACCGTAAAATGTACATAACCACAACACAAAAGGCCTCGCCGGTCTCCGATGTAAACTTTACTATCATGACGGCTTCCTTTCCACACTTTGCTTTGCGAGCCGACGACTATTTAATGACGCAATAAGCGCTCTCTTTTGTCCATGTGGGAATTTTTTTGTTTGTTTTTTTCCATTTGTAATAAAACTTTGCTGTAAAATCTCAAGCGTTCTCGTTGGTGTCATGTTCAGATGTAGCTGGAGGTACGGCTGGGATTTAAACCTCTCGGGGAGAAAAGCCTCACGGTTATTAATGTTTTAACTTTTTTTCTCCTTTTTCTGAAACATATCTCCACCACAGCATAGTAGAGCTTCTGTGAAATGGATGTGTCTAGGGAGGCACTGATCCACTTTTCTTTACTTCCGATACGATATCTTAGGTTAGGAATCGGCCAGAACCGATCCGATAAAGATAACCGACATCTGTTAATTATTGTAGGTCTTCTGAATATAAAGATAAGGAAACTAGCTTCTGTTTCTTCTGCGCTCTATCAACAAACATAACTTTTCAGTGATGCAATTGGAATTTTGAAAATACATTTTCTTAATGGAAACATGTTAAATTTGAAAAAAACAAAACAACCCGTCCCCTTTTGATAAAACTTTGGCCCGAGGATGGGGTGTTTGTTTTTTGCTTTTTTAATTGATTTTTTAAAAAAAATATCAAAATTGGTTTATTTCGCAAAACTGAAATGAAAAGCGTTTCCATGATCAACAAATGGTCGTCATCAGCACAAACCACGAAGAAGACGAAGACAGGAAGTTGGAGGATCATGGCTAGCTGTGTTTTTTTGTTTTTTTTAGAAAATTGCTTATTTTGTAAACAAACTTGTATCTGATTTTAAGATTGTTTTATTTAAAGTAAACGCTACAATTGTAAAATTGTTTTTTTATTCTTTTCTTCTTTCCACATCATTTAAATATTTCACACCTTCATCCTTTCACCCACTTGTCCATCAACAGTGATCTGAAGAAGTACAGTTTCAACACCACAAATAGATCAAAATCCTGATAACTGCAACTCAAAATCACATCCAGAGTTTATTGTGAAACAGAGATAATATGGTGACTCATGGGGGAGGGGGGGGGGGGCACTTGCTTGGGGCGTCAGCCGCACTTGAACCGCCCCTGGAGCAAAACAAACAAAAACAGTTTTTATACATTTATTGCATTTATTCCCACCAAATCAAGGAATTTGTGGTTTAACATCCAATAGCGGAGGGAGAGAGAGAGAAACACCGCAAGCTGAAACCCAATTGTTTCTTGGCTGCATCCAGTGGGCGTGCGCGGTACCTAGATATTTTTGTGATAGATTTTAAAGGGACAGCAGTGTGCCGACAAAAAAAAAAAAAAAAAAGTTACATTTTGTCCATTTTGAAGAATGTTTTGAAAACGACTTTATCTTGGAAGTTTTGCCATGATTCCTCGTTCCGGACAAAGCTTCCCTCCGTGTCGGCGCGTTGGTCTGGCTGATGTGGATCTAGGTGCGCTCGGGTCCATCGTAGGCGGGAGCAGCGGCGGTGGTCAAGTCTGCTCCGGTTCGGAGGGAGGAGGAGGAGGAGGAGGAGGAGAGGGGGGGGGCTCCCACTTCAGAGGCAGCGCTCTGAGCCCGTGGTGCGCACTCACGAGCCAAAAATACATGCCTGCATCTCGGCGGTGTGGAGCTGTTCGCTGCTGCCGCCGCATTCGAGGGGGACGCCGACCTCCGGCGGCGCGCGGGGCAGGTTGAGGGGATGACGGAGCGCGCGGGCAGCAGACGGACCATCACGACCAGCCGGGTCCCCCAGCAGAGAGAGAGGAGCTGCTTCCAGAAACTTCATTGTTAACTGTGCGCGTGAGTTCAGAGCGGCTCCGGGGTGAAACGCGGGCCCCGCTTTTAATTGTTAACGAGGTAACATTGACCGCAATGTGACGGCGCTTCACCGTTCTTTTTCGGCTATTGACAGAGCAGCTCATCTGAGGCTGAACGTCACAAAAATGTCCGAATAGTTCACTTTTAAAAACACATTTTATCCACCGTGTAAGGGCACATTTCTGTACCCCGTCCTGCTTCAGCTGGTTATGGCTGTGGCGCAGTTTTTAACTGCAGATAGATATTGATCCAATGCATGCGAGCAGCAACTTTTATTAGCCGAATGACGGCATTACGGGCCGAGGGGGGTAATTTACAACGTAGTGAAGTCCTCATACAGGAGGAGGAGGAGGAGGAGGAGGAGGAGGAGGAGGAGGAGGAGGAGGAGGAGGAGGAGGAGGAGGAGGAGGAGGAGGAGGAGGAGGAGGAGGAGGAGGAGGAGAGGGGTTGGGTATGCGTGCCATTCACGACGCCACCGCTTCCCGTATGATCTAATGCGTAAGCGCGGAGACCTACGCACTATGCGCATTACTGCTGGGCAGGATCCACTAACGAGCCTCAGCCTCGGACCAAAACTTGGCATATAAGAAAGTTTGTGCTCGTTCATCTGGATTTCTGCATCCCTTTTGCTTCTTTCTCTGAGTCTTGGTGACATTACATCAGGGAGAAGGACAGGGCCGCTCACCAGGAGGGTGTTTGAGGCCTGATCTGCCAATTCAGATCAGGATCTCGAGCAGTTTGAGGGCAGAAGTCCACCAACATGCAAAGCAAAACAGTTCTGGTTCTGCTAAGAGAGCAACGTGAAGAAACAGATTAGAGATGCACCGATCAGAGATTTTGTGCTGCCGATACCGATTTTTTTTTTTTGTTGTTGGTTGGTTCTTCTTTTGCTTCAGGAAATATGAATAATAATAAGAATAATAATTCACCACCTGGCTAATATGTTATTAAACATGTGTTGACAATAACATTAGATTTTTAAAAAATGGAATTACTTTCTCAGACAATAATCCAAAGTTACTCCAGAGTTGACTCTTTCTGCAAAATCTATAAATGAAGTAAAATCCTGCAGCAATCAATAAAATTAAAGAACTACCAGAAATCTCCTTTACTATTTTGCCAGGAAGATTATAGTGTTTCTTTTTTGCTTGCACCATATTGCAATATATTTTGTATGTTGTTTTCATTTCAGTCATTTTAAGTCGTTTCACACCAATAATTGTGAATGGTAAAAATGAAGGGAGGCTTTATTTGACCTCCCGCCCCTCTGCCCTGTACAGGTGTCTACATCGCACTGGTAAATCCCAGGGAAAATGTCTCATCGAAGTGGGCAAGAGGACCCGGAGCGGTACCTGTTTGTGGATCGGGCCGTCGTGTACAACCCGGCCACGCAGGCCGACTGGACGGCCAAGAAGCTGGTGTGGGTCCCCTCGGAGCGCAACGGCTTTGAGGCGGCCAGCGTCCGGGAGGAGCGGGGAGAGGAGGTGCTGGTGGAGCTGGCGGAGAACGGAAAGAAGGTGGTGATCAACAAGGACGACATCCAGAAGATGAACCCGCCCAAGTTCAGCAAGGTGGAGGACATGGCGGAGCTCACCTGCCTGAATGAGGCGTCGGTGCTGCACAACCTGAAGGACCGCTACTACTCTGGGCTGATATATGTGAGTGTCCAGGCCTGAAGCTTTCTGCAAATTGTGATTTTCAGAAGGCTCTCCATAGATTATCTATGTTAATAGGTAACAATCCAGTTATTGTTGTGTGGAATTTGATCATTTTTGACCATCTGTGTTTTTGTTCATTTGGAAAACTGTGTTTGTAAAAGTAGTTTTCAGTTTCTTCCGGTCACCTTCCTTCTATAAATACGTTGCGACGCGCGGAAGATCCTGCCCCAAGCAGAAAAGCTGCTTGCCAACGAAGACTACTTTATATATATATATATATATATATATATATATATATATATATATATATATATATATATATATATATATATATATTCTGGATTCATGACCTTGGAAAAGTATTCAAAAGCTTTAAACTCGTCACCACAAATCACATTTATATTCCACCTCCTTCTCTCTTACCTACATAAAAACAATGTGTTTTCATGTGTTTAGCATAATTTCCATCATACTAAGATAGAAATTTGAGCGAGACAGGATTGAAATGTTCTGATTTTAACACGGGTTTTGTCCCCACGATCTAATTCAGCTCCAGTGTGATGTCGACCCATTTAGTGGCTCGTTTTCCACGAATAGAATGTGGGCTATCACCTCCGAGACGCCGACTCGGCCAAAGCAAGGCGGACTTATCGGTTGTCCTTCTGCGAGACGAAACATCACCGCCGATTCCCTACAGAAGCCAAGCAGCTATTTGGATGCTAAAAAAACATGTAAAAAAAAAAAAAAGTCAGTAGTTTGTGAATGATCCCATATGGTTTAGATTTGATCTCATTCCAGCAGCTCACTGTGCTCCTCTTCTGCTCCCCTGTAAACCACGGTGTCATGGTTTCTGGGTTTTCCTGGTTTAAATTGGTTTTGGAGCTTGCTAATTGTCCCCTTGCCTAAGAATAATTGAAAGCATGTGTCTGACTGTGTTAGTTTTCTAACAGGAAGAGCTCCCCCTTCTACGACTTTCGGCTCAGTCGTAGAAAACAATCTCCCTACATTATTAACCTTCCCCACAGCCTCTTCTTACACCTCTGTAGACATAATATTACGCCCCCCGCAGGCTGTGCTGTTTCTCTGGGTTATTGGAGAGACTTATTTTTCTGAGTCTCTCCACTACGTAGATGGTTTACTTTGCTGATATTTATTTTCTTTTCTACTTATCACTTAAGAAAAAGCCCAGCTGTGATCTGAAGCGACAGGCTGTCTGTCGCATTTGGTCAGACGCTTTTCTGAGACGTTGACAAATATGAAATCCTGCTTGATCTCCCGTCAGGCTCGCCGTGTGGACGACTGTTTGATATTCTCACAGAATTATAACCTTGACATTTTCTTGGCATTGTCGGGTTTGCAAAGAAAAAAAAAAAAAAATCTGAACCAAATTGTGAGTCCAAAATAAGAAATATTTTTGGTCAATGTGTCAAACCAAAAATATTTCTTCCTTACGATTTCTTTTCTTTGAACACAAAAGGCAACAATTGCGTTCTCTGCTGCTAAAGACCACAGGTCATCACAGTTACTGATAAGACTCTCAAAATCAGCGTCGTCGTTCACAACTTCTCACTGCGTTTGCTGATTGGCCCGGTGGAAATTCTACCAGAGGGAATCCAAGTGAATGGGAGAAATCCCAGACGGAGCTGTGAAGTGAGATTAGAATTGAGCCGAATTGCTTAGGGAGCTGACAGCCAGGTTATGTTACTGGTAACCAGGCCATATGTGCTTCTAAACATTCACATTTATCTTTCTCGTAAAAGAGGGACAATTGTAGCGGCTATCACAGAGTTTCAGCCGCTTCATTCAAGTCCATCTGACACCTTTTCTTGTTTTATATGAAAATAACTTTAAACTTTCGGAACATTGTTGACAGGTTATTTTCAAATCATATGAATATCTTGATAGCCACCCTTTGGCTACCACCCACAGCACCTTTTTTTTTTAGCTCATAGCTACTAGCCTTATCATTTCTCTACCCTCTGCTGCTAATATGCCTTCATTGTTACGGCTTTCTAACTATGAGGTGGTGAGTCACAGGTCTCTGGAGGGCTACATGCTGGCGAGCCGCACTCGAGCCGCGCCACAAGAAGGCCTTTGTGTAGCTAGATAAGCCTCAGCTGTCAGAAAGCCTCAGCGTTTCTCCATGGCAATAAGGCCGTCTGTCTATCTGCTTCCTGACGCCCACTGCAACCCGAATGTGGCTCAGTCTCTCGCCTCCTCCCTCCATCGGCTCTATTGCCAGTCCCAACGCCTCCTGCTTATCCAGGGTTTCTGACTCACTGGTCTGACGAAAACATTATTAACGCTCTCGACTGCGTGTGCCTCCACCTTTGCTTGCCGCGGCTTTTTATTGATTTCTCAGTGTGCGGCAAACAAACGTCCCTCACTGGACGGGTGGGAGGACGGAAACCTTTTGTCACCGAGCATGAAACTTTTTTAGGAATTAATTCAACGTCCAGCTTCTAAATGTAAATAAGAGACGTGAAGGTGGATCAATAGTTTATTTTCAGAGAACCACAATAAAATCGCAGTTTGTGATGTTTTATTGACTTGCAAAAATGTGGATGCCTCTTAAGCTTTTGCCACAGTTTGTCATGTTGCAGGCGCGTGCTCCTTCGATGTGTTTACTTGGGATGAATTATGATTGACTACAGGTAATGGTGAAATTATGGCTGCCTTTCTTTCCTTCTACACGTGAAACTGATCTTATTTACGTCCGCAACGATCTGAAAATCAGCCACTGTCCACTTCAGCTGTGCCGTGAGCGAGAGGTTAACAAGAGTCACCTCACTGTTTCCAACTTTGTCGCTATATTTAGCCACTTTTCAGACGGACCCCATAAGTATCAGGCGAAATCGGATTCGGTGGATCAGGATTTCTGTAATCAATGCACAGCTGAATATAACAGTAGAGAGCAAATTATCTTTCTTCGTTTGAATAAAACTTTGAAAACCATCGTTTTTGCCTGTCACATGAAAATCACTCAAACATTTTAAAAATCAATAAAATACTTAAAAGATGGCTTTTTAAAAAAAAAAAAAAATGGAAACATTTAAGGAGTGAGAACACTCCTGCAGGGCCGTCACTCCCACATCTAAACTAAAACATCTTGCTGTGAAGTACATTTGCAAAACTTGATGAAAACGTCCCGTTTCCTCTAAAATCGTCTGACATCCTGCAAACTCAGTTGCTGTGGTTGTGTTTCGAGCTGCGAGTGTCTGACCACTTTGTTAGCTTTGTCATGAAACCGCTGAAGCGTAGCTGCAAGGGAACGGTCAAAGTCTTGTGTGCTCCCAGCAGACCGTCGGCTCCCTGTCCTCTTTGTGGGGAGTGTCCCTTTAACGCTGGCATGCCGACCGTGTGATCACGGGCGGCAGATGGGCTCGGCTGTTGTGTCTGTTGTTGCTTGTGTGTTGCTCAGCTGTTACCAGGTCACAGCATCCCCTGCGCTGGATCTGGTTTCACTGTGGAAATTTCACCTTCTCTGTCCTGCACCGGGCTGGGAGTGTTGAGTTCGCTGGTCGGTTGCAAGGCGGCGTGAAAGCGGCCGCCGTTCCAGCTGTTCCAGCTCTCTGTGGTGGCGCAGCTGAACGGAGAAAGCAGAACAGAGTCTCTATTTATAGCGGCTACAGTTTTCAGATAGGGGGGGGAATTAAATTTTCATTAAAAAGGAGAGTGCTGAGCTAGAATTTCAGCCTGGTCTCTGTCTCTCCACTGCTTAGCAATCTGCAGAACAGCTGAGATCGCCTCACAGTGTTCGTTACACCTCTACCTCTCGTCCGAATCCGACCTCTGGGAGTACTGTCAGCTTTATCGCTTCCCTACTCCTCCTTTCTGTCTGCCTACCTCTCTCACCTTCTTTTTCTCATCTGCCTTTTTTCTGCATCAGCACTTTAGCATCGGTTGCTCAGCGCTGACTGGAGGCCCAGACAGAAATGTTGCCCACCGGCTCCATCATGCCGTCTGCTTCTTGAAAGTGGATTTAATTGTTAAAGGAATGCTTCATCATATGATGCTCTGATCTAAAGAGATTAATGTGGGTCGAACCTTTTAAAATGCTATGAAGTCGTTTTACTACTGTCACGTACAGCTTCACAAAGCTCGACTTAGTTGGACTTAACCCAAGGAAAGCATGTACTTTAGTGCCAGGCTGCAAAAATAAACGGTTATGATGCCTTGCAAAAGTGTACGTAAATTTGAAACCAGATGTTTACATACGCCATTTAAAAACAAAACACACGACCTTTTTGTTCTCACTGTGACACTTTGACCCAAAATCGGACTCAATTTGTCCTTTTTTATTTCAGTTAGAATTAGGCCTGTCATGAAAACAACTTTTCCTGGACTAGAAGTTATAGCGATAAACAATAACATTGTTGTTTTCAGACCGTTTTAATATAATATAAATATATAAAGGCGACCGCATAATGATGCAAGAACACACTGTGAAAGATCAATAAATGTAAAATTCTAATGAACATTTAACCCTGGAACTGGAAGACATTTTAAATATACTAAATAAATGAACAAAACAACAAATAAAATTAATTGTGAAGACTGTGTAGTCTGAGTTTTTCATTTATTATGTGATGGATTGATTTATTTCTAACTGTGACAGGCATAGTTATAATTACTAAAATCAAACAGTAAGAAACTGACTTGTAATACATAAAGGAAATATAAATAATTTAAGGAAAAAACTACGACTGAAAACTATTGGTTTAAATAAAAAATGCACAGCAAAGAACAAAGATGAATTGCTACACTAAAACATTAAAATAAAAATAAACATTTATACCGAATTAATAGATTAATTATAAAATAAATCTCTTCTTCTTACTACTTCGTTAGCCTTTAAGGAGACAATAACTTATTTGTCAAGCTGCCTTTTGACTCTGCCATCATTTGCAATCATTCGTTGATTAATTGTTTATTTTCGATTATGGCAGGATTGGTCCTCCGTACTTTTCTGGTTTTTCGTTCGATAAACGTGAAAACCAGTGTATCATTTTCCTTCCACTTCACAAATATGCTTTACTTTATGTCGATCAATGAGATCATATTCTGACAACATGAAAAAGTTAAAAAGTTTTTTTTTTCTTCAGTCTTTCAAAAAAAAAAAAAAGAAAATTTTAGGGTTTTGTTTGCAGCTGAAGTCTGCTTTCATTCGTTTATGCACTGTTGATTTTCTTCGACCCTGCTCCTTTTTTAAACTTTCTAATATTTCGTTGAGTTTGACACTCTGCAGCTATTTGCTGTGTGCTCAGCCATGTGCTGGATACACGGAGGAAGGACAACCAGAAACCAGGTCGTCTGTACGGATAATTCAAAGCGTCCACCATGGCCTCTCACTCAGCGCTGGCCGCCTTGCTTACTGCCTGCTTGTTTCATCCCACCGCCCAGTGAAGAAAGATTCTTGCCACACGCGCCCTCTAGGGAGACATTGTTGGGTTAATTGCGTTTCCAAAAGCAACGCCACAAGTCAGAGACGAGGCTACGCATTTTCAGAGCTTTCTAGACGAAGCATCTAGAGTTAACGTGAAATGTCTCATCGCAGTGCTCTGAGAGATTTTCTTTCCAGTGTCAAAACGAAGAGCTCTTATTCTTGCGTTTAGTCGCCGTTTTCTCAAATCTGTGTTTCGGCGTGTTCTCTGTCTATCAGCGTGTTGTAATGACGTAAGCTCCTAAAAGTGTGTGATGATAAGCCTTGTTGGATTGATGGAGAGCAGCTTAGATGACTTATGAAGATAGGAATGTGCAGCTCCTTGTAAATCGGAAAAAGGCACAGCTGATTTATTAATTCTCTTCTTTTTGTATCTCCCCTTGACAGTGTTTTTCTCCCGCTTCACGCATGTTTCTTGTTTTGTTTTTTTTTGTTTTTTTTACTATTGCAGACTTACTCTGGTCTTTTCTGCGTGGTCATCAACCCCTACAAGAACCTGCCCATCTACTCAGAGAACATCATAGAGATGTACAGAGGAAAGAAGAGACATGAAATGCCTCCACACATTTATGCCATCTCCGAGTCAGCGTACCGCTGCATGCTCCAAGGTAAAATAAACCCCTCATGCATCGTCATCATATGCTGTGTCATAAGAGTAACGAGTGTCATCTTTAAGCGTTTAAAGCTTTTAATTTGCTCATTGAGAAGCAGAGATCAGAGAATAGTTTTTACGTTGCATTAATGTATAAAACTAGCGAAGCCCGGTGGTTTGGGCACGAGGGCAGTCGTCTGGCAATTTCCCAGATTTTCAAGTCAAAACAGTGTTTAAAGTTGACAGGAAATATGAAACTATCTCCAGGTAATTATGTCCTATTGGAGGACATTGTCAACAATGCATAAACACCAACTATAAAGTCTTAAAAGCCCCTAAAATAAATAAAACAAACAAAGCCTAGCCTGATAGGGCGCAAGTAAAGCCTGGTGGCCCGCCAGGCTTACAGTGCACTGATTTTCAGTGAAAACGAGAGGTTAAGTATGAGTAAAACCAGTAAATTGCCCTTTTTGTTTACTATAAGCCACGTTTGTGTTTTATCTCTCCTGGTCTGAACTTTCGGTCGCTTGCAGCAAACATGAGGTTCAGTTTCACGGCACAAATGACTGTAAAGTGGGTGAAAGTCTCGGGGTCATTGAGGATGTCAGGCAGAATGGAGGGTTGTGACTGAAACGAATGCTTGTGTTATGCAGATTTACACAGTGCATGCAGAGCCTTACACCATAACACCAGTGCAGATGGTGATTTATTCATGCTCAGTTATGTGCAAAATCTCTTCCCAATTCCTTGCCTCAGTCCTCCCTGACAGTTCATGTTCCCATTTCCCTCATAAATTTAACTCGGTATGGTTAGGGAAAATCCCACACAGTGCACTGTAAAGTAAATCAGCTCTGCTCTTTGTTAAAACATGATTTTCTCAGTAATTGCCACATTATGATGCTTAAGAATACATTTGTTTTGCAACCTGCTACTTTCATAATAATAGACTTTTTTGACTGTTGTAATTAACTTGTTGCATTTATAGTGCGGATTTGTGTTCATTCCACATTTACACAAATTGTCATGGCTAAAGCTACAGCTGCCTCACACTTTTACAGCTGTTTATGAAGCACATGGACTCCTTACCCGACAAAACAGTAAAGACACACTTCCAAGTTTTGGCAAATCATAAAAATTCTTTCAATAAATAAACAAAATGCAACCTCATTTGAGCAAAAACACATGAAAATTTCCACTCATTGTTTTCCTACGGGAAAATTAGCTTGAATTGCATACAGTGTGCATGAAGAATGGCTCAGTTCAGCTCAGCAGCAGAGACTAGAGATGCAGATATTTACATTACATTTCAGATCTCAGGCTTTTCTAACACCATACACTGTGTAACTCATTCGAAAGCATTGACGTTTTTTTCCCCCAGTTGTTTTTACAAATTGATATTTTAAGAAGAGAAAAAAAGAAAAGGTGACGTGAAGGAACAGAAATGTTCCCAGTCATGACTCGGTAGCACACTGTGGATTTCACACCATTGATCTCAGTATACATGCTCTGTTCAGAAAAGGAGTGCATCATAAGCCACGCACTTACACTAAAGATGTGACAGGATGTCATTGTTCACAAAATCCCTTTTTTCCCCCCTTACCTTTAGATGGATGTAATGTAGTTTTGTGAACTTCACTGCAGATTTTTATGGAGACCAAATTCATGAAAAATCTGGCTTTGACGATGCTGTAATTACCAGCATGACAGCATGATTTTCTAAGGGTCGATAATTAATGATTTCAGGAGACGTCATGTGGGACTGTTTGAGAGAGGAGTCGCCATAAAAAATGGTTTTACTAACTTCAAGTTGTCATTTTAAACTGCCGTCATGCTACTGATAAGAATGAATTGTGTGTTTAGCATTTCAAATTAGCATCAATCTCTGTATGGAGATTGTAGACTGCTACTTTAACTCATAAAAGTCCAAAAGACAGAAAAACATTTACAAATCCAACATATTCCATGACAGACAGGCTGAACGCTAAAAGGATGACACAGCGCAACTCTCCTGTAATTTCGTTTCGCCTCCCTGGACGCTGCTGAAACCTTTGCACCTTTACAAATTTGACAAAATGTCTCCAGGATTTAATGAATTAATGTCCTGTGCAGATGGCTTCCTCTCCGAAATGGAAACATAACAAAATGATTTGAACCCATCGAAGCGTAGCTCTGTTGTAGCAACCTTAGTTAATCTTCTTGACTCAGTACACGCCTCCACACCAAAGAGTGTGTATGTTACGTTGCCTGGTATTGCATTGGTTTGATGTGTTCATTGACCTATCGTCATGTAAAGTCGTAAACGGTTCATTCCAGGGGAATTTCTTGTTGCATCTCCCACTGATCTGAGGCAAATATCTGCTTGTTTGTCAGACACATTGTTGTGAAGGAATCTGGAAATAATTCCACCGTAAGCGCCGAACAGATGCCGGACAGTGAGCCACGCTTGTTCGGAGAATTTGGGACGTGTCTGCGGTGCCCCCATTCATTTCCCCTGACCTCTAATTCCCAGCTCATTCTTTCGGAGCGCTCGTAACGGGCAAAGCCGCCTGTGGAATGAGGTCACCGCCGATCCTGCTCCCCGTACCGTGCTGTGCTAAATTCTGCAAGCTGAGTCATTGTCAAAGTTGACATAGCTGTCTGAACTGCCCATCAGCCTCAGCTGGACCCCTGTTGGAGGGGAGGCCGTGGTTGCCATGGATACATCGTATCTGTGGGTTAGACCAGAATAACGATGCATCTCTGTGAGAAACTTTAAATGGTTTCAACAAGGAGCTTTGGATGTGAATATGAACTCCTATTATTCTACTGTTCTATATTTGCTTTGTCTTTTTTTTTTTTTTCTTTTTTTTTTTTTTTTTCATCTACGTTTTAAATTTCAGTCATTTTTCTTCTTCTTTTTTTTTACCTTCCTCTGAGCCAGAATGTTCTGGCTCGGAAGAAATGAGGAGGAAAGAAAAAAACTCCCCACATCCTGCCAGACATTTTAGTTGCCTTTCACTAAACATGAAAAATCCAAACCACAGCTCTGCTGCAGCTCAGCCTTCTTTGTCCCGCTCTTCTTTGGTCTTTAATTAGGAAACATAAGGGAACAAGTGTGAGGAATGTCCACCTTCTTATCAATGCTCAGTGTGAGGTTATAGCCGGCGTTGCCATGGTTAGCCTTTTCTTTTTGACTGCTTAGCTCAGTTTGAGATTTCCCCTTTTTTTCCACCTTCTGGCTTGTCACTTATAACTCTTCAGGTTTTACATCTTACTTTCCTTACTGCCTGTTTGTTGCTGCTGCAATACGAGGCCCTTACAGAACTGCTGCAGTCATTACTTTTTGGGAAAAGGATCAAGAGTAAGTCAGCAACACAGATTGGCAGAACATGTTCGGAGACGACTCCATAAAAAGAGACGGAGAGCTGAACTTCTTTTTATTTTGAGAGTTTCAGTTTGCAGCTGAATGTTTGTGAAAGTTGTTAAAAGTTCTGTCTGGGAATTTGTCATGCTCAAAATACTGGCCACCATTGTGGCGCCACCAGTTTTTGATTAGCATATAAATATACTTTTCATATTTGTTTTTCCATGATGCAGACATGCATAGCTCAGTACTTATATCATTAAAAAGCAATGTGTTGTCTGTAAAAAGATGAAGCAAATTTGATGTTAATCTTTAGTTTGAACACACACACACACACGCACACACACACACACACACACACACACACGCACACGCACACGCTCATAGTGTGTAGCAATATAAATGCAAATCAAAAAACTATATACTAGCCATTTTGAGTCAGAACAGGAAAGGGGGTTTGTGCAACTACGTCACAACAAGATGGTGTTAAAGTTTTGTTTCTCTCTGCTGAGTGGACAAAAACTGTTCAACCAAGTTCAGTGCTTGTAAATTAAACTCTGATGCTTAAATATTAATAAAGGGTTGATGTGTAGTTTTTTTTAAAGTCTTGATTTATGTTTGACAGCTCGTCCAGTACTTGTAATAGCTTTTCAAAAGTGGATAGATAAGACGGCAAAGCGGCAGAAAATGGTCAAGAAATGCAAGCGGATCGACACATTCACAGATGTCAACGGGTTTGCTGTAGAAAATCCAGACTGATAAGTTATGGATTGAAATAATTTGAGGCCAAAAGCAAAAATAAACTACTGGGATTTAGGGAGCAGGCTAAGAGCATACAGAAAGTGAAAGAGTTTACGGGGAAGAGAGAAGAGGGTACAGGGGAAAGGCAGAGGGGGTGGCCGGTATTGTGCCTCACAAAGGGGCCTTTGTGCGGTCCGAAGGGGGCTGGGATCACGGTGCTGTGTGCAGGGGTGCAAACCCGGAGGCCTGGAGCTCCAGAGTTCTTCCCTGGGAAATGGGGCCTTTTGTATGAGGCAGCAGGAGCTGCAGAGCAGGGCTGGTGAAGGACAGCGGTCTGCGTGACGAGACAGGTGTCTGTCTGACCCCTGCTAAATCTTCCAGAGGGATGGAGACGTGTCCAAACAATATGTCTTCATTGATGTACTTAAAAGTTTGCTTCTCTTAAAGAATCGTGGAAGAAAAAGGTCAAATGAAACACCGGGCAGTTGGATTTGATTGTTTCTTTGAAAAGAGGTGAGTGAGAAAACAGTAACACAGACAAAGCCTTTCGTTAAAGAAGGTTGTTAGAAGTTTACAGTTTGTCACAAACCGTATAGGGAAAAGGTTTTTCAAGTAGTTTGGTTTGTTTGACACATTGCAATGTGAAAGCAAACCACACCAGCTGAAAATGTAGCAAATGTTACAATTTTGTTCTCCAATTGAAGTGAGTCTGCCAGACTATCAGGTGTGAATACAGCCTTAGTTTCCTTAGGCAAGGTTTTGAATCATGCAGAAATATATTCTTTTATTTCCACATTAGCTTATCTAACCCAGTTTCACATGGAGAAGTCATAAAAAGCAGGTGTCTAACCTTCTATCACTCGCATAATAATTCGCGACACAGTGAACTCCATGCAGCTCTTCCCTGATGCGCCTGTGTTTCCGTAATTCCCGCCAGGCATCAGAGATTAGCATCCCGATGTTGGACTTGCCACAGGAAAACGACCTCGTCTTCTTGGACACAGAGGCCATCACAAAGCGCCACTGTGAACCAAGCAAGGCACCGGACGGCTGCCATCTGCAATCGATTAGATCGCCAAATGGTTTTTACCAGATCTCCCACAGCAGCTTTTTCTCTCCTTTCATTGGCCTAAAGGCAACACCCAGCAGCATGAGGCTTTTTTTTTTTTTTGTTGACATGCTACTTTGTTTCATAATTAAAGCTGTGCACATAGAAAGGTCTGTCGTTAAGCTGCTGCTCAAGACATCCATCTATTGTATTCAGGAGAAAAACATTGATTAGAGAAGGAGTTCTAATGCAGCAATGAAATATACTGTTTGTTTTTGTTATCGTTGATCCTTTCTGACCGAGACAAGCAAGAGAAGTACATGGATGCAATGGGACATTTAGAGAGGTTGTATTTGATGTGGTAGGACTCACTGTAAAGGTTTAGTGACTTTTAGAAAACCTTAGTGAGCCTTTAAATTGTTTAAATGATTTAAGACAAAGTGGCATCCAGGTACTGATGACTTGACTTCAACGTGAGGGTCGTCAGAGAACTACAAAACCCAACTGGGGCTTCTCAGAGTGTTCAGGCCTCTCTCTGCCAGGATGCTAAATATGAAACATTTATGGAAGACAATCCATTGAAGACTGGAAATGTGTCGTTTGTTGACCTTTGCTGCACGTCGTTATCCACTTTCCTGTCAAAAAACTGTCAATTTCAGGCCAATAAAACCTTTTATAAAGAAAAGGTCGTGGAAAGGCAGGCTACTCTCATGTCTCTTTAAGACTGTAAACACGTGACTCCACCCGCTAACAGTCTGCAACAAGAACTGAAAGAGACCGAGGTTGAGAAAATGGAGACAATTTCAAAGGTGGAAGCGGCGCCGTGTCATGCTGTCGACCAGGTTAGCTGCTCAATATGTCGCCTTCTCGACTTTCTCGTTTGGAAACGATACAAGCAGAAAGCCTTGTGTCATTAAAATCGAATCGAGCAGCAAGACTTACTGTATGTTGGGCCGAAATGAACCACCAGACATCTGGAGTAATGTCATGTGGGGGAAATGAGAGTGAAGGAGAAATACTTGCCCATGTTTGAAGAAAACCAAACAAAATCATTTCTCCTCTGTTTTTGGTTTTACATTGTCCAGCCCAAAGGTACATTTGAAGCCATCTGTCCGACAGCTGCAGACTCACTGCTATTGGATCATGCAACATGACCAAGACCTGATGGTTCTGCAATGCCTATAAAAAGCATAAATAAACCAGGAAAAGGTTTTAAGCAGTCGACCAAAAATCGGAGATACAAAGTTTATAAAAAATGATTCCTCTGTAACAGGAGCGTCAAACTCCGTTTCATTTGTTGCCTTATCAAAAATCTTAATGTTCTTAAAGGGCCAGATGTGCAAGAATTTATTGATAAAACCCATTAAACTGTTCAAATATTAATAAATAGATGTCCCTCCATAATTGTTTGAATGTTTTTATGTTTTTTTTGTAATCAAAATCACGCAGATTTTGTGGTGCTAATTTAGAGATTTTTGTAAGGAATTTTCATGATATTTGCATTAATGTATGACCTTAAATGTGACTTGTTATTAATCGCTGTATGGGTCACGGACTATAACTCAACATCAAGTAAGGCTGAGGGAGCAGTCAATAAAACCCAAAGTTTTTGACAAATTTTGAGAAAATATTGCAATAAAATCAGAAAAAATTGTGGGGATCTGTTGATTTTGAGTGAATTTTGCAGATTTGTGAAAAACTGGAGGGACATATTAACATAATTTGGAGCTACGGCGGGCCTTGAGTTTGAAGCACATGCTCTACAATCTGTTGCCAAGGCGATCAGAACTGGTTCCTTTTCAAGTTTCTTTTAGTGGTTTTGCTTTTTGTTAGAAACGTGCAGAGACTCTGGAACCGTAATGCAGCATCTTTATGTAAAATTGAAGCATCGTTTTTGATAAGCCAAACCAAATGTCTGAGTATTCAGCTCAGAGCGGTGTGTTTGGACAGAATGATAGATGAAGTTGTGATGTGAACGACAGAGAGGAACAACATGCAGCCGCCTCCGCCCTCCTTCACTGTTGAGGGAAACGAGAATGTTTTCCTGCCGATCGCTTTTGTCGAAACCGGTTTTTGCTTCCTGAACCAAAAAGCGGCAGATTACGTCCGTGTGTGCCGAGCCTCTCCGGTCTGCATGCGGCGCTTTGTGAGTTTCTGTGAAGAATCTTTTTCGACCATCTCCCCCTTTCTCTGTATTGCTTATCAACCTTGAAAACTACTCAGTCCAGTTTGGGGGTTAAATGCATTTCCATTTCAGTGTTTCCACAAATACTTCAGTGTCATTACATCATTGTCGAATGGCTGGAACAGATTCTCAGAACTAATCCAATTTTGACTCAAAGAAAGACTCGTCTTTAAAGCCCAGTGATGTTTATCTCATCTTCCCAGTACCCCAGCTTGTGAAACATCCCCCGTGGTTCTTTTGACTGGGGAAGAGGACTGTTTTTTCCCCAGACTTTTCTCATTTCCCCCTGCATGAGAAGCATTTGAAAAATGTGCTTTGTGGGGCTTGAAAAGGGAAAGACTGCAGAATCCCATCTGATTTTTTTTTTCTTCTCTTTTCTGTAGAGCAAAGCTCAGCATAGCAAAAGTCTTAGGAGTCAAATCCAGGCTGGCACAGACTAAAGTAAATCGATGTAATATGGGAAATATTTTACCTGCCACATGTGTGCAGTAATCCTTTCTTCACTGCTTTTGCTTAACTTTCTAAATTGTATTTTCCTTCAGGGAAATTTCAAAGCCACTGACCAATTTTCATCTGTGTTCACTTCATAGATCTTCCATCAACTGAAGGTTTTGTACCGAAGTTTATTGTACATTTTGTGCTGAACAGTATGAAACTGGCTGGCCTTCAGGCTCACTTTACCACTCGGAGCAGAAGCCGGCAACTCAAAATATCGACACATAGATGTACAAAAACTGTTACTTACCAGACATTTATCGTCCCCATCTTGATTTCATTTATCAGTGAGTGAGTAAATATTGGAATTGATAATTCAGATTCTTTGAAGTTGGGTTGTTTATGTTGGGAAATAGTTCAGAGGCTAAAACGGCATTGAGCCATCTAAAGTCCAGACCATTTAGTAAAAGTTATTATAGTTTTGTTCCCATTCAAAAAACACACTGGAAGCAATGAAACACTCGAATCCAAAGCAAAAGATAAAGAAAACTTTGTCAAAATAATTAACTATTAATAAAGAAAGAAACACAATTATTAAAAAAAATACATCAGTGCCTTTTTTTCATATTTTCTGTGTACACTGAAAAATGATTAAAGGATGAGCTTTAAGGGGAATCAGTAAGCTAGTGTTGAGCTCTTTTTTTTGGATTCTCTTCTCATCCGTGTTTCATGGAGTCGACCGACTTCTTGCATCTGGAAACATTCCAGCCACAGATGACTGGAAGCTTTTACCTCATAAACAGCCGGTTTGACGTCATCCCAGCAGGTTCCTGCTGGTGCAAGGATGCATTCACACCAATCCTGTGTAATCCGCTTTAATTGATCGCTAGTTCATTTGTCTGGAGAGTCTAGGTTGTTTTGGGAGAATTGGACTCTGAAACAGGCCAAAAAGGCAAACTCTGGTCCCACGAGCTTTTCACCTGTCGATTTAAAAAGGAATTGTTTCAGCTGCAAGCGGTCAAGCGTTCACAGAAAAAAAAATGCAGTTATTGGATTTTAGGCCATGAGATGTTTATTTTCTTATTTAGAAAGGAATTGAATTTATCTCATTAATCGATTAATCGTAAGAAAAATTTATAGAGTACTCAATTACTAAAATATTGTTTAACAACAGCCCTACTTTGCATCTTTTAATGTTTTTCTAAAAAAAACAAAGGCTTAAAACTCTTCAGGATGTGTCAATTAATCGTCAGAATAGTCAATCGATCAATCAACAACTAAAATAAACTTTTGTTGCAGCCCTAGATGTGTCTCTTAGTTTGGTCAACTGAGGCTGCATTAAAGTTTGGCTTATTAAAGCTATTAAAGCTTAAATTATGATGAAAATCCTAGAAGATTTGCACGTTGTTATCTGTGTGTGTCTCTGGCTGTGTGTGTGTTGGATCTGTCTGCACCCCTCCAGCGCTCCCCCGGGTGGTTCCCCGTTCCTCTGCTGTCATTTCCTCGAGGGTGGAGACATTCCACCACCCATTATGAGCGTCTATTTCTGTCCCTGATCCCAGCTGCCAACTGGCATCACAATCTGCTACTAAGTCACAAGTCCTGGAACGTGTCTAAAGATTTATTTGCCAACACGTCAGCTGTTGGGTTGCCCACATCCGCTGATGCGTATTTTCCCATTTTGTTCCTTTTTTTCCCCCACCTCTCAATTTTCCCTCTTTGTGGTGGCGTTCCTCTCTGATATCTCCGTTTTCCCTCTGCTTTCTGTTAACGGATACCTTCCCACCACGCCCGCTCTGTCTCTGCCTCTTGGCTCTCCTGAGAAGTATTTTCTTCCAAAAGGGAGCATCCTGCGAACGGCAGAGGAATTTACTGCTGCCTCTCCATGTGGTGATTTGCTGACGCGCGAGAAGGTCGCGCCACTCCAACCCCCCGCCATGTATCACAACGCCACACCAGGCGTTTTGTCACTGATTGGCAAGAGCCAGAACTGCTGAATAAATAGAAACAAAAGAACCTCAACCCATCCCTGTATTTTTTTCTGCTGTGACATTTTTGTTGTTGCTGCTGAATACGACGCTTGTTTCTTACCAAAAAGCTCCTTGTGCAAAGACTGAGTCCAAATCCCAGCTCACATCCAGTCACCTCTGTGGGGCGTCCTGGCCTTCTCTTCTGCTGCCCTGCGAAAGCCTAATTGGCAGATGGTTCAGCAGTGTTGCTCAGTGGCTGCACATGATCGTACCTTAGGGCCAAATCTGGCCCTCTAGACCAGGCATTGATAAATAAATGAGTCACACAATCAATTAAAACAAGCTCAGGAATTTCCATTTGGATAATACATTATTTTTCTTTTTCCTCTCTCTCTTTCTACCAAAACTGAAAGGCAAAAGTTATGAGGTTTGGTAGAAAACTTCCCATTGTGACCGTTGGTGGCTCATTGGTCTCAACTCACCGTTTTGTGAAGGATAATTTTGTTTACAGAAACGTCATAATTCATTTCTTTAATGTTTCTCTTGCTCTGTTTGTTCGTTTTGGATATTTGAAATGTCTCCCAGTACCAGTGTTAAATGTTTATTTATCTTTGAGAATGTGTTCTTGTATTATTATGCTTTTACCATTGCGTTACTTGAAAATGGTGTCAAACAATAATATTATCGTTTATCGCAATAACTTCTGAGACAATTTATCGTCCAGCAAAATTTGAGACGGTGACCGGCCTGCTCTACATTCTGTACGGCCACATAAAAATAAACTGAGTTGTGTGGTTAAATATGATTTTATCAATCAAATTAAAGCAGTTTTAATCTAAATACTGCCAGATTACTTCGTGTGAAAAGAGGTTGAATATCATTTCATGTTAAAAGAAATACTCACCGAACGCACAGACAGCTACTTATTAATAAACGAGTTTAGCATTCTTTCACAACTGGACTTTCTTTTTTTCTTTTTCAAAAAGCTTAAGTTGGAAAGCTACATTTTTGTAAATCATCATTTGCATGGCATTAAAGCTGTATTTAGTTCCAGATGTGGGCTAAACTTCTTGTTGTTTAAGATCTCACTGCATGTCAGCATGAAGTTTGGATTTGCTCCAAATTTGAAATTTTACCCCGATTTGATTCATGAGCGCAAGGAGCTGTGTGGAAATAAACTGACTTAGATGTTAAAGAATGCATATCTGTCTGTTTTTCCTCACCATCGATATCTTCATATATTACATATGATTGTCTGGTAAAGTAGCCCACCTCTCCCTCCTTCACACCAGACGACGACCACGGCATTAAAAACCAGTTTCAGCCTGGGTGGTCTGTGCGTCGGGTTGAGGAAAAGCATGTCGGGGCGCAGAAAGAAAGCAGTTTGAGCCCCATTACGTTTGATGGAGTGTGAGACCTCCATGACTGAACATGCAAAAACAACAACAACAACAACAACAAGGCTGCGGTGGGATTGTGCTTGGTAATTATCAAGATGGCAGCGTATCGGCCTGGTAGCAGTCGGTTCATGTTTCACATGTGGTATTTGCACACCATTCATCAGAGAATTTGAGGAAGGTGAGGGCATGCTGCCCGAAGGCTGAGGCTACAACCTCATTACGCCAGGCCGACGGGGGTACAAGTGTTTTAATATACTGTAACTCTTAATGCCCGGCAGCTACGCCCACAAAAATCTCGTAGAAATGAACAACAAATAAGTTCAGTTCCATGACTGAACTTTATGCTGTTCATTATGTTTTCTGTGTAATGGAGCTGTTAGCTGCGGCACATCTCCAAATTGCGTATAGAGATGGATTGATCGAAGAAAGACTTCAATTTAAAGCAAAATGTGTTTTTTTTTATTTATTTTTTTTCATGTTGACAGATCCACTCGAACGATACTTTCACTTTAAATATTAACTACTTTTTGGGAAGGTCATGTCTAATAATGTACAACTTTGACTGCTGCTTTTTGAAAAAGTTGTTTCAAAATCTTCAATTTTAGTCGGCAATTATCACAGAAAAATATCACAGCATCCCAGAGGGAACAATATTGTGTACAATTTTGGTAAATATTAGTTTTCTGCTGCCATAACAGCAATATTAATATCGGAAATTGATTTATTTGTTTAGTTTTTATATTGGTGCATTTCTAGTTCAAGCTGCATTGGCGGTCTGGGAGACTAAAGGGAACTAAAGAACTTATTTGATCGTAATAAATGAGGCTGTCTGGATGGTAGATGTCATTGTCTTTTCCCTGTTTTAGCTCTGAAGTCCACTTCTTTCCTAATAGAAATTAGCATTTTATACCATTACTAAACAACATACCAAAATAATGTGTTCACTTAATCCCTACAAAGAGGCTGGACGTTATCACGGTTGTTATCGCTTAATGTGACATTTATACTCTGCAGGTCTCTTCAGACCAGGCCACTCTCCAGATCTCTACTCTTGCTGTCTGCGAATGTGAATGAGCTCTGTCTCACTCTCTCTCGCCTTGGTAATCTGGTTTCCAAGCAGCCCTGGACGCCGTCCTGCCGCTGCGCCGACTCTTCACGAGCAATCAGGGAGACGTTTTTATTTCACCTTTGTGCTAAAACAGTCGTCATATTCCACAGCGATCGGGGGGAGTTAGGTTTGCGTGAACGTGTGTGTCCGTGTGCAGGGCTCGGCCGATTCGGACAACACATAATAGTTTACGTAAGAGCGGCCACTGGCTGGCGTTCAGGATTTCCCATGTGTGTCAGGAGGTTGCCATGACGCTTGGATTTTCACTGTGCGCTGCTGCGTTTTATGACTTCTTTTATGAAGCAAATTGCGCAAAGACTTTGTGGAAAAACTGTGGTGCATCCAACTGCCAGGATCCCAGAAGATTAAACGTCATGTTGTTAAGCCAATCGTCTTTATCATTTTTGTTTTATAGCTTTCGCTCCTTAGCGTAAACTAGTTTTTTTTTGGGGGGGGGCTTGTAAAAGCAAATTTGAATTTTATTTTTCCTTATAGAAACAACAGTCTGTGTCATTTCAGGTCACCCAATGTCTCTCAAAGAACTTCTTCACATTTTGTCGCAGAATGTGAAACTAATAATATTCTGAATGCTCGCTGTGCATTGTGTCCTCTCTGAGTCAAACTTGTAGATTACTTTTTTCTGCAAGTCTTTGGGGAGGTGTCCAATTTTTGCCCATCATTCTGTGCAAAATAGATTAAGCTGCGTCATTTAGCGTGTGCAGATTGTCTGCCAGGTTGGAGATGTTACCAGCCAACAGCGAGCTTTTCCAAGATTTCAGAGTTAATTGATGGACTAAACAAGATGCGTGTTTGTAAAGGGCAAAAGATCTGGATTTTGGATTAGCGATAAGGTGTTGAACAAACGGGGTGTTAAAGCAAAGTCATCCTGTATGACGCAATACTTCCTCGGCTTGTGAACGCTACGGTTTGGCTTCATAATTGGCTAAAGGACGATGGATTTTATAATTGCTGCCCTCAGTAAAGATTGGGTAATTTGGTTGTAAATGTGTTAGTAAGACGTTGCTGCAAAACAGCTTTTTATGTTGATTTCTGCCAACGTTTGAGTTCAGTTGGGATTGTAAGTTAATGTTTTCTTTTCTCTTAAACGCTTTCTTTTAACATTTGCTGTTCACATTGTTCATTATTTATTCTTAGTCTTAAAAACAAAAGTACAGCGCTGACAGGCTGCTGTGCTAATCCCTCATCGATGAATACCAATGTAATGGCTGATTTGCATTTGCAATATACTTATTATTGTCAGCCTTTGTTATTGTTATTGTTATGTTTGTTGTCTTCTTGACTCTGTCTGGATTCATTTAGAGCAGTCGGTATCCGACTCATGACTATAAATGATCATTGTTTGAGAGATCTCCCCCTCGTTGTTCTGTATTTATTTTAAATATAAAAAGGAAATGTGCCATGTGTTTAAAATACCGCTCGTCCAGTCGCGAGTCCTTGAATCGTGGTCTAATGTTTCAATATTCAGTACTCTGTTTGCAGATCATTTTGAAGTTCAGTCACTATTTAGCAGCTGTGCGACCCAATAGTTCACCTGAGGGGTTTGTTTTTCTCATATCAGGGTTTAGCATCATCCAAACTATTTTGTGATAATAATTCATCCCTAATTTGGGCAGGAACCTTTTCGCCAATAGTGCTTAACAGTACAACAAATGAGTACAGTGAGGGTCCGTGGGGTGAAAATGTTTTTTTTTTTTTCTTTTGCCCGGTTAAGGTTTGGTTTCGGCTGGAAATGTGGGGAATGTGTTTTTTTTTTGTTTTTTTTTGCGGCTGTGGTTAAGAATCTTCAGGGCTTTCTTTGTCGAGAATTTGAGTTAGACGTTTTCTCCTCCGTTCTGGATCCACGATCCGTGGCTGCCGAAGGCATTTTACAGATCAGCCCATCTGGAGTCACAGTGTTTAGCAACAAATTGAGGACGTTAGCACATTTACAACAAATCATGTGTAATTAACACTACTTACAACCAGATATTTTAGTTTGTTTTTCTTAGTTTCCTTCCAGTTTCGTGGTGAGTGGCTGTAAGAGGGAAACTCATGACTTGATTAACCATCAGGCGGGATAGATTATTGATTACAGATTATACTTATGCATTTGTTCCGTGATTGTTCATATGTCGATGAGTCACAAAGCTTGACATGGCGTCCAATGAAATAGAAGAAGAACCTACTTTATTGTATTAGCCTGCGCTTTGACATTTACAACCACCTGCGCTCTCTACATGTGGAAATGTTGAATAATCTTAAAAAAAATAACAGACATTGTTTTTGTAACTTCCTGCGAACGTTGGGTCCCGCTGTGTGCAGCAGTTTTGCATCAGGAACTTTGCTTTCAAAGTTCATCAGTCTGCCTGAATAATTGGCTGTGAGTTGTAGAGGAAATTATAAAAGGAGCTAAAAGCAATAATAGCGCTCAAATGAAAACCATCTGTTGCAGAGAAACGGCATGTTTCTAATCTCTGCAGTCAGGGCGGTAGTTTTAGGAGTAATCTGCCCTTCCACCATTGATGGGGCAAAAAAAAAAAAGAAAAAAAAAGGAAATGAGAGCAACTGAGGGAAAGGTGAAACACAAAAGGAGAGAAGATTTACTGAGGCGGTAATAAGCTACTGGAGGGAGGAACGTGTTCTGTTTTATTGGGTCACTCAGCCTCGCTAGCAAGGCATTCTGGGTAAACTGGATCCAGGGGGCTTCTCTACACCGGCTTGCAACATTATTTGAGCTTTTTCTCTATGTTTGCTATGTTTTATGGCAAACCAACACAAAGAAAATTTAGTAGAATAATTTAGTGGAGCTATTATTGCTGGTTCAGCTCTGTTTTCTGCAAAATCAGAAGTTTTCATAAAACTGGATTTTCTGTGACGATTTTTTTCCATTAACGGAACATCGTAATTTTTTTAACGCCGAAGGTCAAATCCGTTAAATGGAATTTGTTTTCTACAGATTAGAAACATGTGTGAGCGTCAGAGGATGAGGTTCGTGATTAAATTCCTCTTCTGTTGAATCACGTAATTCTTAGCTGATGATGATGATTATTTTGATTGCAATATTGCGGGTTTCACAGTCTCCCGAACATATGATAGCCATCAGACCTGTGGAGAGCTGGCTATAAAATAAGAACAGGAAAAGTAATCAAGCCTTGCTGTCAAGGGACGCAGCACGTTTTAAAATGAGCAGCTCGTTCATCATTCAGAAAACAAGCTTGCATGTTTGAGTCTTAGTACTTTTGCAGACGTGTCAACTTGACTGGTTTACGTTCACTGTATAAACAAACTGTCGCTGGAAATGGAAACGTTTTTATTGGATAATAATCTGCAGATGTGCACAGTTAGGCAGATCTAATGGTTCAAAGGAAATCTGGTCGTATCATCATCGCGACGTCATAATCACATCACAACTGTCTGTTTTTGGGTGCAGGAATTGTTGACATACATTATATCACAACTGATCTCGTCATTGCAGGATTTACCAAAGTTACGACGACAGTCACAAGATTTGCGAAAGTTGCGCCACCTCAGTTACAAACCTTCTAACTGGGGGTTTAGACTTCAGTGTTTGAATAAAAGGTGATATTTCTGGTGAAAGATAAGACCTAAAAGCTGTCTGAGCCACCACGGAGGTGTGAGGAAATGTCTGTCAGTTCTCTCTTCTACAGATCATGAGGCTTTCAGGCAGACGCTCATTTGATGGGACGTTTACAGGATCAACCCAGATCCTGTCTGCAATGTCTTTAACGTTTTACCATGAACATTCATGTTTTAGCATCTGCGTTCAGTTGCTAATGTATTTGTTGAGATGCTGTTACTAAAAAAATTATTTCTATCAGAATTTGTCACACAGTATTATGACAGTGATCAATATTTTGTCCTAACTGTGTGGTGCACACAGTTAGTATGGTGCACCACTGTGCACCACTGTGTCTTGTTGTTTGATAAATGCTTGGCTAATGCTAGCACGTTTCTTCTCTGTTTTGATACAACTCGTTGATTTAGCATATAACACATTTCTCTTTAATCTTATGTGGACTGAACTTGGAAAACATTGTTTTCCTGCTTCATAAATTTTTTTAATTTGCTTTAAATGCGATCGAATTCAACGATGGCATTTCAGCTGCTTTCTGTGACGGCCGGGCCACCTGAGCGCAGCACACAGGGAAGGTCAAATGACTCAGAGCTGCAGCCATTACACTCTTCCATTTGTTTGTCACTCCTTTTGGCTCTTTTAATTGCCAACACGCCTATAAACCAAACTTAAAAACAATGTAAAAGAAATGTTTTCACCACCTAAACCAGGCTGCGTGGTCGTGGTAGTGACATGAGAAACGGCGGTCGGTACGTTGTATCAAACACGTTGCGTTCTTGTTGGATGTCGTCTTAAAAGTTTACTGTGGCGCACAGGAGGTCTTTAAGAGTTGAGAGTTTACGCATTTCAGGGGGCAACACTAAACCTGTCACCTGGACCTGGAGTGAAGTCTGCAGAGACGAAAGCTGTTTGAGCTTTGGTTACTGCTCTGGCAGTCAGCGAAGGGTCATCACACTGCATGGCTTTGACCTTTCAGTGTTTCTGTGCCAGGCTGTAAAACACACTGTCAACACTCAGTAAGCCCAACTTTGATCCATCAACTTAGGATGCCATCTATTCATAATTTATTCTGAGTAAAGAGACTCAGAAAACAGGTTATTTGCTGAAGGACAATATAATATGTAGTATAATTGAGACAAAATTGTACCAAAAACTATAAACATTTTGCATTTGAGAGAAAAAAATGCTGTATATGTTTTACCCAAAACTACTCAAGTGGCAATTTTAACTTCACCTGATCAAATTCTGTTGAAAAAATATATATATCTGCCATCAAGCACCGTTTTATTATCTAAAATAAAGTTAATTTATAATATAATTATCAGATCAGCCCTATGACTTTGCTACAAATGATCACGCGTTCACTAAAGTAATACTATGATAGGCAATAAAATGTTTATTTACTTATTTCAAGAGATGAATTCGTTCATTTGCATATTTTAATGCATTTTCTATATTCTATAAAATAAGCTTAAGCTTAAATAAAAACCCTCAGAATGTGCCCAATTTTTTTTTTTCAGATTAATCAATTAATTGTCAGAATAACTGATAGAGTAATTGATAATTAAAGTAATTGCTAGTTATAGCTCTAGAAAAAAATAAACCCAGATACGGTGATAGTTGCAGTATCATCTCCTGATGTTGAGAATTATGGATCTGAAGCTGGATCAGTAGAGAACGTGTTTGTGATTGTTGTGATTGGAACCAGAAGTACTGACAGTTTTCCTTTTCCCTCACAGATCGAGAGGACCAGTCGATTCTTTGCACGTGAGTACTGCCCTCCTCTTTTCTTTGCTTTATTCCCAAGGTTGTGTCGAAGGACGTCTGGTTAATGTTTCCTACTTGGTTCGTTCTGGAGCAGCTCAGTGGGCTGGTAAATGAACCTTCAACAGATAAAGATTATTTACCAGCTAATATTCTTCCCTTCTGGCCGCAGTTCATGCCCTTGCACTGCCTGCATTTGTAACTTAAAACATCATAAAAAGAGTGGGGTTTTTTTTGTTTGTTTTTTTTAATCTGAACTTAAGGATTTCTTTCTTATTTTTAATGTGGTTCTGGCGTTTAGTAAAGCCTTTTCCATCTCCCTCTATGCCCGTCGTCCTGCTGGGTTTTATTTAAAGACGAGTAACATACAGCTGGTTTTGCGGATGCAGGGCTGTGCAGCGGTTCTGCCAAATACTGAGGGAGTTATGAGTGTGGTTTGGTGGCTCGCCCTCAACCTCTACGTCAGAGTGTCATTAAGTGGTACTTTCTTTCAGCTTGGCATGAGTTGCCAGTGACATCAAAACCCAAGCTGAAAATAGCATCACTTGTTGGTGGTAGTAAATCAGTGATTTCTGACTGGATAAACCTACTAATCTCCTACAGGGACTACTAATGAAGTGATTCATAGAGCACCAAACTGCCTCATCAAATGTCTGTGGATCCTGTAAAAGTTTGAAAAGGATCAGTATAAAGCCAGTCGTGCTGTTGCAGCTTTTTGTTATTTACCAAAAGAGTTTTTGCTGCCAAAATGCCACATTTATCTGCACCAGGATTCCTCCTAACGATCTGTCCATTTAAGAGGTTTCTGTGCTGCAGTTCCTAATCTTCTGCCTCACCTGTAGCGACTTCCCCATTCAGCTCCTTCAGACTAGCCGGCAGCAATTAGCAAACACCTGGTGGAGCATCTGCTGAGCTCGTCATAGGAGCTACTTCTCAATGCAACGGTGGTAAAGACATTGTTAAAGGTTTAATGGGAGCACTTTTATTTGACTGTCATGACAACGTCATAAACATGAGTAAATCATAACACTTTTAATACAAACGGTTTAATAGAGGAGCCATGTTGTCGTGACTTCCTGAAGGCGGAGTTTCAGAAATATTTACAGTCATCAGTGAATTGTTTCCTGGAGTCACACACCAGAGTCGCTGTGAAACCAGGCAGCTTTAAAACCTAAAACCAAACACACACGATGCTTAATTTGACCTACATTCGGATATTCTGCCTTCGAGGACTCGCCCCTCGGATTCCAGCGAAGCATCTACAAACCTCAGTGTACTATGTGCAGTAGAACTAATAAGCAGCTCCACTAAAACCACTGGCATGTAGCTAGATGTAGTGTTGCTGGCCGGGTTTTTGCTCTTGGCTCCGAGACCTGACTGTGGGAAAGTGAGGCAGGCCCTGCCTGTACACAGCTATCATTAGAGACAAGCCAAAAGCAGAGCTGGGAAAGTTGGAGACGCACTCAGCAGACCACAGCATTCTCCACTCAAACGCTGACAAACAAGGCATATATATAAAAATCTTGATGACCTTGGTGTCGGTCCAGTCACTCATCGCCACAATAGTAGTGATTTTGGGGGATTTTTTTCATGGTTTTCCAATGTTTCTGTTTGTAGCTTGCAAGTCTTTGGACAATTTACACACATTTCCATACCAATGATATTTGCCAGAACCGCTCTCTTCTTTCGTTCGTACTTCACTGGCCGTCATTTTATCTATGCGTTTCTGTTTCTAAACTCTTCTTTGTAGAGGTGAGTCGGGAGCGGGCAAGACGGAGAACACAAAGAAGGTCATCCAGTACTTGGCCCATGTTGCCTCCTCACACAAAGGACGCAAAGATCACAACATTCCTGTGAGCCTCACTGCCTACATTTCCCTGCTCTCTTCCTTTTCTTTTGCTCCTGCAAAGCATCCCATATGAGCTATCTGTGGGTAAATTAGTTGCTTTATAAAGCCTCGTTGTAAAATAATCTGCTGTGCAAGTAGCATAATCTGACACTGTAAAATTGTAAAACTTCAAATTTAAACATGTCACTGGTGGCACAACCTCCATCTCTTTAGGATATCACAAAATCTCTATGATTTCTATTTAGTAACTTTCTGTTTCTCTGGTGTATAATTATTACATCACCCAAACATTTATTTTAGATTTTTTGACAAAGATCTTGTTTGTTTTGCCAACAATCATATTAGTTAGGTATAGTGGTGGATTCATGATGATGTGGGATTTTTTTTCTCTTCCAATCACCCTGGGAACTTGGAGTTTATTGTATTAGGGAATCTATGAAATGCCACTGATTTTTGTGAAAATTTGATGGATTTTCAGCCTAGACTGAAAATTGACTGATTTTTCAGGATAACAACGGTTGAACACGTATGGCCAAATCAAAACAGAGCGGCTCATCAGACACAAAATCTGATTAATCATCTAAAGAAAACCTGTGGGTTGAGTTGAAGAGAAGCAAATATAGGACAGGATCCAGGAATCTGGACTAAATAGAGATTGTGCAAAAAAAATATCTGCCTCTGCATTCGTTAAGCTTATGAAATGTAAACGGGTGTTATACAAATTATTGACAACAGGATTTACAAAAACTGTGCTTGTGGTCTAAATAATATGTTGGAGATAAGATTTCAGATGATCGCCTTAAGCTAATCCTGAGCTAACCTGCTAGCTAGTTTAGCATCTATAATTTTTTAAGCTAGCATGTTCTCGCTTCTGTTGCTGAAGGTATTGTGGGTGTTTTTCTCAAAATGTGAAATTAATCATTCATGCTGTAATATCTTAAAAGAAAGTAAGAAATGATGCAACAATCAGCAGCTTTTCTAAGACGTAGTGTGTGTGTGTGTGATCTGCGCTCATACTTCCTGGCCTGTGTGAGCCAGAACCAGACCAATGTGTTCTCTTCTCTGTTGCTTGTGTGCGATATGAGCACTTCACCTTTTAACACATGCATTTGTTTGTCCATAACGCACAGCCCGATTCTCCCAAAGCATTCAAGCTACAGGCAAGTGGATCCCCCGGCGAGGGTGTCGTCTATTTTCATGTTTGTACTGATCTGCATGCCCTCCTCTCTAAATCTCTTGCTGTTCTGTAATGATGCGGACAGACTAATGTCGGCTTATGATGTTGTGAGGTATTTGTTTGTGCTGGCTCGGTCTTCTCACACGGAAAGAAGTGATTCTTCCATTAACCCAGCAGGCTCGTGACAACAAAACAATGTTTTATCAGTTGGTTCTGGTTTATTAAACCAGTTTGGAATGAAGGCTTCATCAGAACCACATGCCTGACAATAAAGGATGACTATTTATGAAGTTCTAATGGGGCCCCGAGTCTGTGGAGCCATGATGCTGAGCAGTGTGCAGATCAGATGGCAGCCACACCAAACAACTCTCCTCCATCTTCTTTATTTTCTATTTGTTGATTCAAGTTGATGAAAGAAAATCACATTTATGGCATATTTCTGCATATTTTCATTTTGTTAGACTTTTAAGTGCATGTGCTTGTAGTTTGAGGTCCATTTAATCTGATCTTATTTTGTGTTTTAGTTAGGATATTGTATCTCAATGTTTTATTCTAGATTGGAATGATGTAAAAATCTCATTTCAACATCTGTTTTTCTTAATTTTAGGCAAACTGTGTGTTTTCTTGCTCACCTTTTTTTTTTTTTTTTGCTCTTGCCGTTTTTCTTTTTTCCCCTCTTCGCTAAATCGGAACCGAATGTTGGCAAATCTAATAGCTGCAGATGCAGAGCGAGTCTTTATGACTTCTTTAACCTGAAACATTTGGCTCCGACACGACTGAGTTCACGGTTATTACGCTCAGATCCAGTAGCCGAAAGTCAGCAGCTGGACCTCTGTGCCTCTGCGGCTCCTTTGGCCTCGCTGCACCATCCACACTGACCTCCTTAATGCAGCTTTCCTCCTGCTTTGCATTACAGCTGCCTCTGTGCACAAGCCAGAGGAATGTAGGAATTGAGGGAGAGCAAAGAAAATAGTGTCGTAGCAGTGACGGAAATGTGGTCAGGAAGAAGTGGAGAAGACTTGGGTTAGACCTCGCCGGTGTTAGGTTGGAGTCAAAAATTACTCCAAAAGCAATTAATGTTGAGTACATTCCAGTTGAGGCTATAATCTTTGTTCGAAATGTAATCAGAAGCAAGTCAGTCCTTCATATTGTTCAGGCTGTCAAGGTGGATATAGATATGGTTTAAAATAAACATACAACTCAAGATTATCTATGTAAAAATGGTTGGAGATTCTCTTGATGTACTTTATAACACCTGGTAAAGTCAGCATGTAAACTGAAAAAAATCAAGCGACCGAGTATAGTAACTTGAGGAACACCACAGATCAAGTAAACGTTCACAGAGGAGGAGCTGCTGGTTTTTCTATTAAAAACCAGTAGTTTAAATGGGAGGAAAAGCAGCGCAGACTGGATGCCGAAGCCTATTGAGTAACATTCTCACCAGGCTGTAACAAATCTGAGGCCAAGTAGATTTTTATACAACTTTAATAAGATGGAGTCTGGCAGTTTGTTCACTACAATACTTTGAAAACCCAGACTGAAAAAGATCATTTTCTGTCTGATTAGTAAAGATTTGTCTTCTAGGCACCCATTAGTATAGCTTTGATATTGTGTTTAGCAATGCTTTTAACGCTTTTAAGAAATAGAATTAGTTTTCTCTACTATAATTGCCTTATAGTAGATTAAAAGGAGCAGTAGCCAACTCTGGTGCAAGTCAGGGCCTTGTTGAAACAAACTGTTCATTCTGTCCAAATATGACCCAGTTTACAGCAGAAGATGTTTCTGTTCTGCCGTCATCATGAAAAATAGAAATGGCGATAAGTCTCGGAGAATTAAATGTTTTAGGACCCAAGTTTTAAGATTTTATTGAGCTTTGTCTTTAGACGGGACAATCTACATGTTCCAGATTTAGCTACAAAAGCTATAGTCCTCCTGTCGTCTCCGGCACAAAGTGAAATCAGGACAAGTTTGTGGAAGAACCCATCGTGTGATTGGCTGGTTGTTCTATACGGTTTATATCATCATGACCGGAGGAATGTACGAGCAAAGTAACTTTTCTCCATTGAGCGTTCAGACCGCCACACTTCCTTCGTGCCTCCGTGGTTTAACACGGTTTCTCTGTCTGCTTGTTTGTTTTGGCCCCTGAAACTTGTTGAATTCTCTCGACAAAAATACCTCTGTTCAGCAGGTCGTTTAAGCCTTGACGGAGTTTAGCTTAGCACAACAACTTCTCTTCGATTTTTTTTTTTTCTCTTTCTGCTTTCATGAAGTATTTATTTTTGACTTCATGTATTTATGTGTGTGTCTTGGAATAAAAAGACAAACATGTGAAAACAGAGATTTAAAAGAAAAAAAAAAGACGATTCGAGAGCCTCTTAACCTCTTTGTATGTGTTTACAGGGGGAGTTGGAACGTCAGCTCCTGCAAGCCAATCCAATCCTCGAGTCGTTTGGCAATGCCAAGACGGTGAAAAACGACAACTCGTCTCGCTTTGTGAGTTTAGATTATCAGTCTAAATTAACATTTTCTTTGTTTGAACACATTCAGCGAGGAACTTGTGCTCTCCCCCCTCACGATGGATTTTTATTTAACTTCTTTTACTTAGAATATGTTTATTAGGAGAGGAAAAGATCTTGTGGGATGAGACTCAGAGTAGTAAACAATGAGTGAGCAGTGATGTTACCTCTTTTTATTTGTTAATTTTTTCTGTTGAAGTAAGTCTAAGCCTTTTTATGCACTCTAGATACAAAACCTCAGACTTTTTATACGCTGAACCTATTTTTTCACTTTTATTTTGTAGGGAAAAGTTTTTTTTAATTTATCTGTTGTGTCCATAGAAGTGACCAATAACGGATTTTTTTTTGTTGAACATTACTCGGTCCAACTCTTTGAGGAAAGCAGGTCTCTTGACATTACACTAGATTTTAGCTCCTTTTTATTTTTAACTGGTAATTGTGTGAAAAAAAAATATTTTAACATAGGAAATGCTGCAAAAACACAATTTTTGATTTTTCATTTTTGTGGCAAAAAATCTCCACCATAATCTGGTTTCTAAAATCAAATTCCCAGCTCTTCCAAGGAACATCATGAAATCATGTCCAACAGGCAGAGATCTGTTGGAAAACCAGGATAAACATAAATATTTAAGGTTTTAAGGTAGCATTCAGAGCCACTCGTCAAACTTGGTTTGGCGCACGGTGATCAAATCAGTGTTCGCCCCCCGAAGCGTTTTAACATTTCTCTGTGGCTGAGTAAACCATGTGGTCAGAATTAAGCGCCGCGGTGGTCAGGTCCCCATGAATCACAGGTGTGTCTGTTAAACAACAGTGGATGCACACATTTCCCACAGACCGAGACACATTTACTGTCAGGAAACCACACACATGCCTCGGATTCCTGCTTGACATGTTAACCTGGCACTTCCTAATATGGGCATTTTTGGTTCCTCGCTGCATTTTTGTCGTGAGCAAGAAACCACGCGGGGACCGGGTGGGGTCTGTAAAACAAAGCAGATCCCAGAAGGAGGAAGAACATACAGCTGAATGCACAAAACCGTGCATCCGAGTTAGTGTGGATGTGTGATGGTGTTTTTGATTGACGATGATTCGTTCATCTGTCTTGTCCTACAGGGGAAGTTCATCAGAATCAACTTTGACGTTACCGGCTACATTGTTGGGGCCAACATTGAAACCTGTATCCTTAATGCCAGGTTCTGCTCCAAGGAACAATGGATCACTTCTTAAAGGAAAATAAAAAAACAAAAGAGCCCATTGAGATGCAAAACATGCATTCAACTCATAATGCGATTCTCTCCGCACGCTTTCCAACCTGTTTTGTTTTTCTTTATTTATCTCTTTCTTCGGTCAGAGAATTAATGGAAAATGTTACTATATTATTTTTAATGCTGTAACACAGTTGAAATAACTGAAATAAATTGCATTAGAGAGATATTTTCTCTTTTTTTATTATTATAATTTCTTATGTGCAGAGCTTCTCCAGAGTTTCTACTCCCTTGAACTTAAACCTTGGTGTGTTTTGTTTTCATTGTGATGGTTATACAGATGGACTTTGACTGGACCGCTTTGTCCCGCGAACATGCTTTGACTCAAACGGACAATTGTCGGGAATTAACTGGTTGTACTGGATTTTCTTTGAGGGTATTCGAGTAAAGTGGTTTGAACGTAAATGCATGACACACTTTTTAAGATTTTAAATTGCAAAAAGTTATTGAAAATCACGTTTTCCTCTTCTGGCAATTGACATTTAACCCCCACTACATTGTGTTGGTCTAATGTGCGCACATTTTGGGGCTATATTGTGGCAAAACGTGAGAGTTCATTGGGCATGGAAGCCCGCGCGCATTTATTTATCTTTCTGAAGGGAGTTTTATTGTTCGGATGATGATTTTCTTGCCAGTCCTTAACTTTGGCCCCACAGATCTTCTAGAAAAGTCAAGAGCCATCAGACAGGCAAAAGAGGAGAGGACTTTCCACATTTTCTATCGCCTGTTGGCAGGAGCTGGAGAGCATCTTCGAAGTGAGTTTCTGTCCTCTTAATGAGCCAGTTGGCATCAAAGCTCGAACAGCAACCTTTAATTTAGTTGCTGCAGAGCTCATGTTTGGATTTGCTTGTCTGCTTGGCTCACAAAAAATACGTAGCTAAAAATACAGGAAAAACGAAGAAGGCAAAAAAACTGTTACTATGACTTAGCACTGACTGCACTCTTCTGTTTTATAAGGAGCCTTGAGATTAAATTTGTAGCGAGTCGACGCTATAAACAAACCTAACCCAATCTAATATTCATTAATCTATGGGAAATGTATGTTTAATGATAGTTTGACTTGTTTTTCCTCCACAGCGGATCTGCTTCTTGAGGGATTCAACAGCTACAGGTTCTTGTCAAACGGCAACATTCCCATCCCGGGTCAGCAAGACAAGGAGAATTTCCAGGAGACGATGGAGGCGATGCACATCATGGGTTTCTCCCATGATGAAATAGTCTGTAAGCCCCGCTGCCAGATGTGCCGTCCGCGTCTGCGTCCCATTAGCGAGATCTGTTGTTTTTTTTCTCCCGTCTCTTGTGGTGGTGTTACTTTATCCTCCATGCGGCGAACAAATAAAGTTTTATTTTGCTCTGAATTCACCAGGCATGTTAAAGGTGGTTTCTGCCGTGCTGCAGTTTGGCAACGTCGTGTTCAAGAAGGAGAGGAATACCGATCAAGCCTCAATGCCTGAGAACACAGGTGAGCCGGATGACATTTTACATCCTCGCTATTTTCTACACAGAATAATTAGGTTTCCTGTTGTTTTAATTGCACAGGAAGTCACTCACCTCTGGTGTTTTTTTTTTTGTTGTTTTTTTTTTTTGCTTCTCTTAGCGGCGCAGAAGCTCTGCCACTTGCTTGGCATGAATGTCATGGAGTTTACCCGAGCCATCCTGACTCCGAGAATCAAAGTGGGACGAGACTACGTGCAAAAAGCTCAGACCAAAGAACAGGTGAAGCTCCGTGCTACTGTTTCCGGTCAGGGTCAAGTAATCTGAAGAATAAGAAATGGATAAATGTAATGTAGAAATGTGAAGACTAAACCGATATTTTTCCTGTATTTTTTTTACTTCATGTTTGTGAGATTTACTGTGACAAATACAGAAAACTTCAGTTTTCAGACAGTGGAGATACTGTAAAAAAAATACGGGAAATTTGGATTTACGGAAATGTGAAAAAAATGTAGCACAACAAATAGCTAAATCTGTCTAAAGTCTGTTTTTGAGTTGCAAGTGCATTTCACATGCCAATAAACTTTAACTTTGTGAAGAAAGCTTTACACTGGAACCTAAAAATACCTTATATATCAAAATGAAACACGACAACAAAAACAATAAACAACAATAATTCAAAGCCACACACAACAGAAGCCAATAATAAAATGAATCATGTTGTTTTTATAAATTACCCTTCATAAATGATTAAGCTCATTTCCATTTATTATGTGATTAAATCACTGATGGCTTTTCCTGCGACGATGAAGCTGATTGATTGATCGTCCCATTTGAATCCCGCTGTCTGACCTCACTCTGAAGCACATCTTGATTTCCTGAGCCGCACTCTGATGACGGTGCGGCTTTTCCTCTCTCAACGAAGGCTGACTTTGCCGTGGAGGCCCTGGCCAAGGCGACGTACGAGCGGCTGTTCCGCTGGCTGGTCCACCGCATCAACAAGGCGCTGGACCGGACCAAACGACAGGGAGCCTCCTTCATCGGCATCCTGGACATTGCTGGCTTTGAGATATTCGAGGTGGCGATGACCATTTTCTGCGGTCGCAGTCGATGAGAAACGTTTCGCTAACTCGACCTTTTTGTTTTCCAGCTGAACTCCTTCGAGCAGCTGTGCATCAACTACACCAACGAGAAGCTGCAGCAGCTCTTCAACCACACCATGTTCATCCTGGAGCAGGAGGAGTACCAGAGGGAGGGCATCGAGTGGAGCTTCATCGACTTCGGCCTGGACCTGCAGCCGTGCATCGACCTCATCGAGCGGCCGGTCGGTCTGCTGCCGCGTGCCCGACACGTCTGCGCGTCGTCTCCGGGGACTTCCCGCTTCTGACTGTGCATGTCTTCTTAGAATAATCCTCCAGGAATCCTGGCTTTGCTTGACGAGGAGTGCTGGTTTCCCAAAGCCACAGACAAGACATTTGTGGACAAAGTGCTGCAGGAACTGGGCACGCACGCCAAGTTCCAGAAGCCGCGGCAGCTGAAAGACAAGGCAGACTTCTGCATCATCCACTACGCCGGGAGGGTACGTATATGTCGCTTTCTGATCGCTCTCTTTAGGAGTTTGGACTTTGACAGCAGCTTTAGGAGTCAGTAGTTGTAGTTTGTCTTTGAAAAGGACGTGTTTCCAGTAAGGGTGGCCATTTATTGTACTATTACTAATTATGGTGATAAATTTCTTATCATGATGATAATTTTGTTTCATCTCAATCGCAATAAATTCACAATAAATTGCCCTTGTATTGTTTAAAAAAAACCCCTAAACTCTTCATATTATCAGGATTGGTAGCTTTTACTATTTTCTCCAATGTTTGTTCAAAAAAAACATAATTAAATACCAAGAAATCTGAACATTTAGCAGCTTAGTTATACACAAAACATTAATTTCCATGACTGATATCAAAATGAAGCGCATTACAAATGGGAATGTTTTTCCATTTTCAAGAACATTATTTTTGGGTTTGAAGGTCTTTAATTGCTGCCAGTCACATCCATACAGTTAAAAAGATGTAATGAATAGTTCTTATCGTCACCGTCATCATTATCGCAACGCTAGCCAGATTTTCTCTGAGGCAGAGACTCTGCTCCTCTAGTAGCGTAGCTGCCCAGGTCACAGCGTGAAAACAAAGGCACAGTTGTTGAACTGCTGCTGCAGGAAACCCACATCTGGTTCAGATCGGTACGAGATGGGCTTTTTGATGCCTGCTGGTTACATAACACAAGTTTTTTTTTTCTTTCATAGCTTGCACCTTTCTCTGGAGGTCTGGCAACTGTTAAAGTCGAACCGATCCTCCTCAGCCTCCCCGAGAAGGCGTCTGTCATAAAACGCGGCACTACGTCTGCAGCGCCTGCTCGATTAGGGCCTGCATGTGTTTTCGTTTCCGACGCCGCGCCTATTTGCAAACACTCAAGAGTCTTGGACCCGATCTGTACTCAGGAATATGCGAAGTGCCAGGTTCACTTAGACAGCTGGATCCAGGAATAGCGTGGAATTTCATGAAACAATTCCTGCATGACTGCAATACTGAAGGGGAAAATAGCTGTGAACATTATGTGCTTGTTGTTTTTTAAGAGTCCTGATTAAAGCCACGTGTAGAGTTGCCTCTCAGGTTGCTGAGCATGTCACTGGTTTTTCATTATCCAGTCCCGGTTTGCGTGGACAGTGCCCTGCTAACGCATTTATGCTCTTGAACTTTTGCACATTTTGTGACAAACTGAATATTTCACACAAGTCGGAGGAAAACGACACACGGATTCCCAGATGTTTTATAGATAGAAGATGGAAAAGTGTGGCGAACCACATTCAATACTTCTAATAAAATCCAGTTACCTTCAAAGGATAGGAACAGAAAGCCTGGCGAAGCAAAATTAATATTTTAATTAATTTGGTGTTAAGAGACGTCTCCCCCTCCGTGTCTCACTCACAAGTGAACGTTTTCAGGGAGGATTAATTACCATAGCAACAGAACAATGAGGAGAGCAGAGATGTAGAGAACTACAAAGATGGCAGAGCTTCCAGTTCGGATTACAGAGACGCCAACATGGAGGAACAATTGCCACAGAAAAGTACGTTTTATAATACATTTACCACCAGTGACAAAAAAAACAAGTCAAACACTTTTCTGCCAAATTCACCAAATGGAGAAGTCTTGTTAAGTAGCATAAGATCAGTAGTGTTTTAAAAGAGCAGAAGAAAGCTTATGTTTTTTGAACAATAGCAATATATGCTGTTAATCTGTTGCTAAGCGATGAGTGCGCTTTCTGGTAACCAAGTGCCACGACGTAAACATCTGATTTTTATTTCTGCAAAATTGACCAAATGTAAATTTCTTGTGTCCAAGCAGAGAAACAGTGTTTCAAAAGTACTTATGTTTTATAAACAATAGTTAATTTGGTGTTGAGATATGAGCGTTTTTTTCTGATGATGAACTGCCACAAAGTATAAATCGAGTTTTTACCTTTGTATTGAATATATATGTTTAATAATGTATTATTAAACATATAACATATATTAACATGGGTGAAATCAGTGTAATTAAAATCTGATATAATAATAAATTGTTCTATATTTCTGTTTTCAGTATAAATTTATCAAAAAACAGATTTTTTTTGTAGAACTGCCTGACTGTATTTTTTTCCATTGGAATTTTAGTCAGGATAATCAATGGGGAGGAAATCATTTCTGGAAACTTTTGCTGTTGCAGCTGCTTGGATAAAACCTGAATGAGCCGTTGTGTTTCTGTAGGTGGACTATAAAGCTGATGAATGGCTGATGAAGAACATGGATCCTCTGAATGATAATGTGGCCACGCTGCTCCACCAGTCAACTGACAAATTTGTGGCTGAGCTCTGGAAAGACGGTACGTCTCGTGTCGCTTGCAGCTCACTATGATTTCAGCTGCGTAGCCGTCTTAATCCGCATCTTCTGCTCGATCTAATCTTGAATCTCTGAAAGCCCTGCCTTCGAGGATGAAACTCCTCCAAAAAGCTGCGGCTTCCGCCTCACAGATTGCCATTACGCTGTGACTCCCTCCACTCAGCTCCTATAGACTAGCTAGCAACAATTAGCAACCACCTGGTGGAACTGCGCATCAGCTGAGCTCATTATAGGAATTACTTCTCAGTGAAACGCTGGTAAAAAGGTTACTAAAGAGTTAATGTTCGGAGGACTTCCTGAAGGCGGAGTTTTAGAAAGAGCAGGAGTTTCTTAAAGAGGCAGAGGCCTAATTTCAAGACTTAAATTACAAAGTCAATTTCATATATACCATTTTTACAACAACTGAAGTGCTATAAAATGGGACAATCATTATGTTCTGATCAAAGGCAGAAAAATCTTAATTTGCATCAACCACCTGTGCAAGGGGCTGGCAAATTTTTAGCTTTCTCAAACTGCAGTTATGGGTCGAACAAAATCAGGGGCCGGAAATGGGCCTCCGAGCCACAACTTGGACATACCTGGTCTAGACGGTAAGTTTCCTCCAGAGAATCAGCTCCACTCCAAAAGCCAAATGCTTATTTTACACTGTAAACAGTTTCTGCATTACTTAAATAATTATAAATTAGCTTTAAAATCATGCGCCTAAGCAGTAGCTGGCATTCAGACTAACTTCAGGTCTCTTTCTAACGTCTCCTCAGTGGATATCCTTGAATAATTTGTGCCTGAGGGAGTATGAACAATGGGTGTTTGTGTATGCATGCCTACTTTCCTTCTCTCTCTCACGCCTGTCTTCTCTCTCTGTTGCTGTAGACATTCAGACGTTTCAGAGAGCCTCTTTCTATGACAATGTGTCTGGGCTCCATGAAGCTCCAGGTGAATGTTAGTAACCAGCTTTGTGTACTTCTCACTGTCTCTCATCGCTGCCGCTGCCAGGCCCCCATCGACCTCCTTTTTGTGTCATCAGTGCATTCGCACATACCGTCAGAACGCATTCCTCCAGCTTTGCATGGCTCTGCTTTTGTTTTCGGTGAAACCTCAGGCACGGAAAACGTTCCTCCTGTTCTTGATGGTTGCAGCTTTCTCCAACTGTGTTTATTTTAGTGGTATAATGTTTTGCAGAGTGTTTTGTTTGGCAAAAGAGGGAACATGGTGGAGGGCATTGTCTGCTGCACAAACTTGTGTGCCTTCGTCAGAATCTGGGCCTCATGTAAAAGCCTGAGCTTTTACATGAGGCTTTGGTTTTGTAGGAACCAAAATGTCCCTTGCAAATGTTTGTCAGGTTCTGATTTTCACTTTGAGATCCACTCCACCGGTGCCGTGATGATGGTTGGAGTTTCGGCCTCATCCGAACCTCCTGCAGATGGAAGAAATTTGTTGTCTTTCTGTTCCCCGAACTCACTGGATCCAAGGATGATTTCAGTTAGCAAAATATCGATGCTGTCATTTATTGGCCCCAAAACCATGGAAACTTCTGCTGGCCAGATCCAACTTTAAAATATTATTTATTTTGTTATGTGAAAAATATGTGTTGCATAACATCTTCCGTTTAATGCAAGACGTTATTTTACAAACTCGCTGAAACGATTGAAACGTTTCGTGATGAGATTGTACCAAGTGGACTTTTTTTCATTATTATTTCTGGAGAGTATCAAAGCAAATCAGAAACTCTTCAGCCGTTTGGACCAAATTTCTCATACTTGATCATATTTATAATTGAAACATTCTTTTTATGGACCTTATTGTTATTCTAAGTTTGTTTTCTTATGAGAAGGGGGATACACTGATATAAACAACGACAAAGAATCAGATCACAATTTCCTGCAGTGAACAATAAAAAACAAGAAGAAGGAAAGAAAACAGTTTTCAGTTGTTCTGCTCTACTTTATTATTTAATGTTTCTTTATACATCAGTTACTTTTTTTACATACAAATACAGTTGCAGCCGTACCGCTGATGTCCTCTGGGTTTTTTTCCATCTTATCTATTGCAAAGCACAAAGAGGAAGGCTGAATCGTTGGCTCCCGACACATTTACACCCCTCCAGTTATTTTCATATTTTGCCTTCTCACACCACGGACCTTCATTCATTTAAGTCAAATTTCATGTAGTGGAACAACATCTGTACTTTGGGATTTGTTGGTATGTAATATATTGAAAAGGTTTTAGGTTTTTTTTATCTATTTATTTTTTTACAAATGTTAACTTCTGCTTCTGCTCCCTTTCATAAACTCCAACCAACAGGCTGGTTTTCAGTCCGAGCTCATGTTGCCTTCATGCTTTCATTGCAAAAAACAAAAAACAAAAGAGAAAAGAAAATATTCCACAGCTGTACATCTCAGTCTTTATTTGCAGCATTTCTTTATAAACATCAAGACTTAATTTAAGAGCTTCACGTCGCTGGCTTTCCTTTTCTTTTTTGTTAAAGTAGCTGAAACACAGCAGCATTTAGTAGTAAACAATGTCAGAAAAATAAAAATAAACCTCATCTAAATCTTAGGAATCTCTTATTTTTACCTTTTGTTTTTCCTGTTGTTGTTGTTGTACCTTTAGTTGACCGGATTGTGGGTCTGGACCAGGTGGCTGGCATGAACGAGACGGCCTTCGGCGCCGCCTACAAGACCAAGAAAGGCATGTTTCGCACGGTTGGACAGCTGTACAAAGAGCAGCTGTCCAAACTGATGGCCACACTCAGGAACACAAACCCCAACTTTGTGCGCTGCATCATCCCCAACCATGAAAAAAGAGTGAGTCAACATGTAAAGTGACTGAGAGATGAGTCACAGCTTCCTCTTTTCTTTCACACACTGATGTCTGACGGTTGTGTGGGATCACAGCTGGTCGAATATTTAATGATTATAATAAAAACATCTTAACTTGGACTTAAATCTGAGAGCAGACCATTCAAGCTTTAGGTTGTATTTTATAGGTTTACGCTTGATTTTAACTCCATTTCAAACCAGAGCTGAAACGATTAATCGGATTAATCAACAACAAATTTAGTAATTTAGTAATCGATGAATCATTAATTGGTGCATACATACTCAAAAAAAGCCCAAGTGGTGTTAAGAACAACATATTCAAAGCTGTAATTACTAAAAATTATACAAAACATTGCTACGTTTTAATATTTTAAGCAATATTAAATTTATACTCTTACTTAAAAAAGAAACTGAGTTATTTGTTTACTTGCATCTTTTTTTTTTGTTTCTAATAAGACACAAAAAAGCTTCAATGAAAAATCAGCACAATGTGGCAGTTTTTTTTATCCGATTAATTGATTATTGTAAGAATAATCGACAGATTAATCGATTAATTTTATTTATATTGCACATTTTCAACAAGACATTTCAGTGTTTTTCGATCATTTTACAGTTTGAAATCATTGTTTGTATGTGTTATTTTTTATTTACCAGTGTCGTATTTTGGGGGATTCTTCTACCCTTTTATTTTCCCAATCCTGTCTGAAATACGCTAAACAGCCTGAGTTAAATGTGCAACCCGTCTCCTCCAGGCTGGGAAGCTGGACCCCCACCTGGTTCTGGACCAGCTGAGATGTAACGGCGTGCTGGAGGGGATCCGTATTTGCAGACAGGGATTTCCAAACCGGATCGTTTTCCAGGAGTTCAGACAGAGGTAATGTTTCAGCTTTGTTTCTACTATTAATCATCATTTGAGAGACTTGTTTTTGTAAAAGCTCGTGGTTCTAATCCTGGCATTTTGAAATGAACAGCACCGTCGTCCACTACCAAACTCAACCTGTTGTTGGTTTGGAGTCTTGGATTTTATGTCAAAAGGCTCTAGCTTGGTAATTTCTTAATTAACCTCGGCTGTTGCTGACGTGATTAACCAACAAAGTGTGGTTCATCACATGTCTGAGCTAACAAAGCAGGCGTTGATATTTCACAGGACCAACTTGTTTTGAAGAGCACTTTCTCCCATAAATAAACGTAATCGCCATCTGAAAATTCAATTTTGTGTTCACTCAGGTTATTCTCGTCTGACAAATTTGTCACAAAAAAGCAAAACCCAACCAAGCCAGTGAGCAGGGACTGTGTGTGTGTTGCAGTTTAGAAACATCAGGATGTGTTGGAAAGGGAAATAAAACAAATATGGCTGCATTAAGAGTTGGTTCAACATTGATTTCTTATTCTACTACATTTTAAATGAGCTTATCATACATGCTGCTGCTTTTAATGAAGTTATTGGAAGCATAATATTCTTATTTTGTATCCATTGTTTAATTTGCATACCAAAGATAAACTCTTTTCAATAATATAAAATAATGAAGAGCTTTCATTCTCTTGTAGAAATGTCGCATCAGGATTTGCTTTAGTGTTTAAATGCTCGAAAACAATAAAAGCAAATCGGACAAATGCACTATGGTTGTCTCTCATTTACAGTCTGTTACTCTCCTGTTGTGACATTGCTCCATGTCCAGGTATGAGATCCTCACTCCCAACGCCATTCCCAAAGGTTTCATGGACGGGAAGCAGGCCTGCGAGCGAATGGTAGTGGCTTTAAACATCTAAACATAACGTTTACGTTAAAAAAAAAAACTTCACTCACAAAACCTTCGACTTGTTCTTTTTGTAGATTCAAGCGCTGGAGCTCGATGGCAACCTCTTCCGTATCGGCCAGAGCAAGATATTTTTCAGAGCCGGAGTCCTGGCTCACTTAGAGGAAGAGCGAGACCTGAAGATCACCGACATCATTATTTACTTCCAGGCCGTCTGCAGAGGATACCTGGCGCGCAAGTAAGGGCCGGATTGTCGAAACGTGAACCATATAACCTGAACCGCTGTTTGATTGTTTTGTTTCTCGTCTTCAGATCCTTCGCCAAGAAGCAGCAGCAGCTGAGCGCCCTGAAGGTCCTGCAGAGAAACTGCGCCGCTTACTTGAAGCTTCGTCACTGGCAGTGGTGGAGGCTGTTCACCAAGGTATACGATTCGTTTTTCTATTTTTTTCAGCTGCGATGTTTTTTCACGTATTGCGATGAGTCTCTGACGTCGTGACTGCAGGTGAAGCCGCTGCTGCAGGTGACCAGGCAGGAGGAGGAGATGCAGGCTAAAGACGAAGAGCTGGTCAAAGTGAAGGAGAAGCAGATGAAGGTGGAAGGAGAGCTGGTGGAGATGGAGAGGAAACACCAGCAGGTTATTTACAACCACATACTTAATCTTCAGTTTGCAAAAAAAAAAAAAAAAACTTACTCTCCCTGCATAAGTCTGAAAAGTGTGGCCTGCATTTGAATTTAAAATTTCCACACATTCCTGTTAGAGAAATAGCTGAAGACAAGTCAGATTATATGTCTACAAACATCAAATTCAAATCTGCAAAACATAATTTTTGGATTTTATTTTCGCCAATGAACTCGTTGCGTCTCCATAACGCAGAGTGATGTCAGCAGACAAATGGCCGCCATCTTTCCTGTGGGTTTTGCAGCTTCTTTTTATTTGAACCTTAATATTAGGGCAGAATATTACGGCCTGGCTGTATTTTTTTGTTGCTCAAATCACAAGAATAAGGTCATGAGATTACATGAATACAACTGTAACGTTACCAAAATAAAGTTGTAATTTTATGAAAACTCCAACACACAAAAAAAAACAACAAAAAGCTAAAATGAAGAATGTTGAGCATCTTGTGAAGTTCTACTTTAGTGTAAGCTTTATTTATCGCAAAGTACTAAGTTTTTGCTCAGTGCTTATTGGAAATATTGAATATTTCAACCCATTAGCATCAAGTTATTATCAGTAGCAGGACTTTTGCCCGAGCCTGGCTAAAAAAATTGTTTCAACTCATGTCTGTTTCTGCTCTGTTTCGGATCAGAGGGTGTAACGTTGCTTTTCTGCACAGCTGATGGAAGAGAAGAACATCCTCGCGGAGCAGCTGCAGGCGGAAACGGAGCTGTTTGCCGAGGCGGAGGAGATGAGAGCTCGGCTGGCGTCCAAAAAGCAAGAGCTGGAGGAGATCCTGCATGACCTGGAGTCCAGGCTGGAGGAGGAGGAGGAGAGGAGCCAGGGGCTGCAGAACGAGAAGAAGAAGATGCAGTCCCACATCCAGGTGTGTGTCCGTCCGGGAGGCCTGGATCGTCACAGTCAAACAGTGGAAAACTATAAAGTTCTGGGTTAAGAACAGAGATGCACCGATCTGATATAAATATCTGTATCGGTCCAGATATAAAAGAAAAAGTTGGTGTATCTGTGACACCTATGAGGGCAGATCTATTCAGTCTAATTCTATGCTTCATTATTTATTTTTACATTCTATTTAAATTCCTAATTTTACTTTCTGGAACCTTTGAAAGAATTTTTGCTGCGTTTTATTTTCACATGTTTGACCAAATTGGAGAAATTGTAAAGTTTATCATTTATTTTACGTTGGCTGTTCAACTCCTAATTGCTCTCACTGAATAAATAAAATTAGTTTTTACATGTTTGACCAAGCTTGCCAAACTATTAGTGTGTTTTTAAATGTGCTGTACTCATGCAGAGTTATTAAACACATTTGTAATTCATTACATTTATGTCTGAATTTTTAAAAAAAATGAAATGTTTTAGGTCAATTCGGTTCTGTTTTTCTGTACCGGATAAAAATCGGCCAGCGCTGAACCTCAGATATCGGTATCGGAAGTGAAAAAGGTGATCAGGTTTTGCTCCAAATAACAAAATGCTTGCTGATTAAACTGTATTTGCTGCGATTTATGTTTGCAGGACCTGGAAGAGCAGCTGGACGAGGAGGAGGCTGCGAGGCAGAAGCTTCAGCTCGAGAAAGTCACAGCCGAAGCCAAGATGAAGAAGTACGAAGAGGATATTCTGCTGCTGGAGGACCAGAACTCCAAGTTCCTGAAGGTCAGAGAGACCGAGAGCTTAAAATAGATAAAAAAAATATTGGAAATCTAAATATGTTTAGACTCATCACAAAGCTTCCCGTCTGCTTCATCAGGAGAAGAAGCTGGTTGAAGACAGAATCAATGAAATGACGTTGATGCTCGCTGAGGAGGAGGAGAAAGCCAAAAATCTGGGAAAGATGAGAAACAAGCAGGAGATGATGATGGTGGACTTGGAGGGCAAGTAGCTAAGCTGAACAACAAAGCAGAGATTAAAGCAATGAGACTTGTAATTTCTTGTTTCCTGAGCCTCTGCGGTGTTTCGATCACCATTTAGAGAGACTGAAGAAAGAGGAGAAAACCCGGCAGGAGCTGGAGAAGGCCAAGAGGAAGCTGGATGGAGAGACGTCCGACTTCCAGGACCAGATCGGCGAGCTGCAGTCCCAGATAGAGGAGCTCAAAGTTCAGCTGAGCAAGAAGGAGGAGGAGCAGCAGATGATGCAAACCAGGTGGGAGACGCCGAATAAATTGCAGCCTTATTCAGCTGAATATGTAAAACGAATTAATATATATTTTTGTAGACATCAGCACCTTGTTAAGGATTATGTGTGTATTAATTGTTTTATTTATTGATTAATCTGTTGGTTATTTTGATGATAATCGATTAATCAGATAAAAAAAAAACTGGAAAATTCTGCAGGTTTTTAATTTAAGCCTTTTTATGCAAAACATTAAAAGATGCAAATAAATAACAAAGAACTCCTAAAGCATGATACGCAACAACACTCGATCATTTGTAGCCAGGGATACAAAAAAGTCTTCCAACATCAACATGTGAAAAGCCAAGAGCTAAAATAAATCATCGTCTCTGTCACTCGTCCGCAGGGGAGAAGAGGAGATCAACCAGAAGAACAACGCGCTGAAGCAGATCCGGGAGCTGCAGGCCCAGCTGTCCGAGCTGCAGGAGGACCTGGAGTCGGAGAAGCAGGCCAGGAACAAGGCGGAGAAACTCAAGAGGGATCTGAGCGAGGAGCTGGAGGCGCTGAAGACGGAGCTGGAGGACACGCTGGACACGACTGCGGCGCAGCAGGAGCTCAGGTGACGGCCTCCTCTGTCTTCATTTCCACTCCCCCTAATCGCGGCGAGGCGCTTTTCAACCCGGTCTCTGCTCTGCGTAGAACCAAGCGCGAGCAGGAGGTGGCAGAGCTGAAGAAAGCCATCGAAGAGGAAACGAAAAACCACGAGGCTCAGATTCAGGAGATGAGACAGAGGCACGGGACGGCCTTGGAGGAGCTGTCCGAGCAGCTGGAGCAGGCCAAGAGGGTGCGAGGCCAACCCCGCGCTTTTATAAACATACGCAGTTTAGCTTAGCGTTTAACATCTCTGTTTCATTTACGTTCTGATCCAGTTCAAAGCTAACCTGGAAAAGACCAAGCAGAGCCAAGAGAGTGCCAACAAGGAGCTGGCCAACGAGGTGAAAACCTTACAGCAAGCAAAGACCGAGTCCGAGCACAAGAGGAAGAAGCTGGAGGGTCAGCTGCAGGAGTTCATGGCCCGGGTCACCGAGGGCGAGCGGGCCAAGGGCGAGCTGGCTGAACGCACACACAAGCTGCAGGTGACCGACTCGTCCTCAGGGTGCTTTATTTGTGACTGATTTGCATTAAATTTGTCCAAATATTCATTATTATTGTTATTTTTCTCTTAACGGGGTCTGACAAGAAAGTTGAAATTGTTGTACTTTCCTGAAATATCCCCCGAGAAAAGTTATTGTACCTGATGAGCTGTGGATATAAAAATTGTATTTTATCAAGTGCAGGAGAACGTAAGTGAGGGGTGGAGTCAAGTTTAACCCACACACCAACGTAGCACGGAAATAAACAATTATATTCACACCAATTGTGATTGTTTGATATTCTGAAATGTATTCAGGATATCCAAACTTTGCTTCCTCTGATCTAATCATCCTGAATATGAAAAAATGTGTCATCTTTAAAAAAAAGCCTGTTGTTTTAACAAACTGGCTACAAAACGCAGCTCAACGGCTGACAGAAGTGCAGCTGATGTAGAATCTAATGATCAAAATCAACGTCAGGATTTGAGTTCAGCCACGGACCTTTATACCAGTCGCTTTAAAATGTCACGAACGGGAACCGGATCGGATAATCAGGTCGGGACATTCCAAGGAACGACAAAAGACGAAATATCTGGGAATATCTAGGAATGTTTACATCCATAATAGACCTGGATTTTAATCCAAAAGCTCATTCGACCTTTAAAGCAATCAAATTCATTCACACTGATCTGTTTTTGCTGCCATCGTTCAGATCAAGTGGGGATGATGGATTTCCTTTTGAGCCATTTTCAAACATTGTCTTGATTTTTACACAAACTTTGTTTTGTCTTCTTTTATTATTATTATTATTATTATTATTATTTATTTACATGCGAGTTAAATAAAAAAAGATCACCTGGTTCTCCACACAGACCGAACTGGACAACGTGTCGGCCTTGTTGGAGGACGCGGAGAGGAAGGGCATCAAGATGGCCAAAGACGTCTCCGGATTAGAGAGTCAGCTCCAAGACACGCAGGTAACGCTCGGGATCTCAGCATTACCTGTCGCTTTTTTGTTTTAGCTGACTAAAGTCTCGCGTACGTTCAATGCAGGAGCTTCTCCAGGAGGAAACCCGCCAGAAGCTGAACCTGAGCAGCCGCATCCGGCAGCTGGAGGAGGAGAAAGCCGCTCTGCAGGAGCAGCAGGAGGAGGACGAGGAGGCCCGCAAGAACCTGGAGAAGCAGCTGCTGAGTGTCCAGGCTCAGGTAGGGTGCGAGACGACTGCGACATGCCGATGGGTTTTCTTCTGACTCTGACTGTGTGTGGGTGTGTTTGCAGCTGTCGGAGAGCAAAAAGAAGCTGGACGACGACGTCGGGACAATAGAAAACCTGGAGGAGGCGAAGAAGAAGCTCCAGAAGGACCTGGAGCTCTCCAGCCAGCGTCTGGAGGAGAAGACCATCGCTTTCGAGAAGATGGAGAAGACGAAGACTCGGCTTCAGCAGGAACTGGACGACCTCACCGTCGACTTGGATCACCAGAGGCAGATCGTCTCCAACCTGGAGAAGAAGCAGAAGAAGTTTGACCAGGTTGGAAGACGTTGTGTTATGAACATCTGTGGCCGTAAAAACGTATTCATAACCCCTTGAGCCTTCTTGCTTTTTCTAATCCACAGACGCTCTCCATCCAAAACCGTAAACTATCTAGCAAAGATTTTTGCAAATGTTCAAACACAGCAAATGATGCTCAGGGTTAAAACTGACATGTTAGGCGTTGAACACATCTTTGCGCAAACTTTCTTCTGGAAAATGAGCTTGAGATGCATTTTTAAAACTCCACAAATCGTGAACTCGGAGTCCGGTTTGCCCCGGCGATCTCAGTCCCCGATCTGATCCGCAGATGCTGGCCGAGGAGAAGAGCATCTCGGCCCGTTACGCCGAGGAGCGGGACCGCGCCGAAGCCGAGGCCAGAGAAAAGGAGACCAAAGCTCTGTCCATGACCAGAGCTCTGGACGAGGCGCTGGAGGCCAAAGAGGAGCTGGAGCGGATCAACAAGCAGCTCCGAGCCGAAATGGAGGACCTGATGAGCTCAAAGGACGACGTCGGCAAGAACGTGAGCAAAGCTTCTGGAGCAGATTATGTTGTTTTACTTTATCTTTTATTCACATGGTTTTTTCTGGTTCTTTGCAGGTCCACGAGCTGGAGAAGTCCAAGCGCACGCTGGAGCAGCAGCTGGAGGAGATGAAGACTCAGCTGGAGGAGCTGGAGGACGAGCTGCAGGCCACGGAGGACGCCAAGCTGCGTCTGGAGGTCAACATGCAGGCCATGAAGGCCCAGTACGAGAGAGACCTGCAGGGCCGCGACGACCAGAACGAAGAGAAGAAGAGAGCTCTGGTCAAGCAGGTGACGAACAAAACACACATTCGTTCTGATCAATCCTCTTCTTAACCAGGAATCCAGCCTATACCTTTACTTTGTCTCTTTCTTTTTTTCAATGATTTTATTTTTACCTCCTTTTGAGTAACACTCATACACCGACGGCGGTGCAGCAACCACTGTACGCCGGTGTCTGTGTCGTTTTCTATTAATTAAAATTTATATTTATGGGCATCTTTTTGTCTTCCGGCGTCAAAATACTCAAAATGTTGAGTTCACCTTTCAGCTCAGACATTTCTGAGATTGATCTTGAAATTTTCTGACTTTTCTCTGGCAAACTTTTGACTTTTCAAACTCAGAAATGTTTTTGTTTTTTCTAGAAGATTTCAGAGGTTTTTTGTGGCTGAATTTTTTCCCCCCATCTGCATTCGTCAGAGTAACACGAAATGAACAACAAAACATGACCGCTTCTCCGGTTCTTTTTCTCAGAAAGCAATAGAACTGGTGGTTTAAAAAAAAAGAAGGAAGAAATGAAATATTAATTTCTTCCCTCCCTTCCCTGGTCAGACTCTCCCCGGCCTCATGAATATTTAAACAAAAAGTAAAAATCCACAAACTCCTTAATCTCTTCCTGATGACTTTAATGTCGTCGGCTGCAGGTGCGAGAGATGGAAGCCGAGTTGGAGGATGAGAGGAAGCAGAGAGCTCTGGCTGCGGCAGCGAAGAAGAAGCTGGAGATGGACTTGAAGGACATCGAGGGACACATCGAAGGCGCCAACAAGGCCCGGGACGAAGCCATCAAGCAGCTGCGCAAGTTACAGGTGACTGCTTCACCCGCGTTCGGTCAAACGGCGAGGGACGCGTCTTCTTCATGACATTTCGTCTCCTTCAGGCTCAAATGAAGGACTACCAGAGGGAGCTGGAGGACACCCGGGCCTCCAGGGACGACATCTTCGCCCTGTCCAAGGAGACGGAGAAGAAGCTGAAGAGCCTGGAGGCCGAGATCGTTCAGCTGCATGAGGTCAGGAGTTCTCTTTGTCGCCTGCCGTTCCATTTGTCCTCGTTTGTGTGACGGCGACAGAAGCAAAGACGCTGCAGGATCTCTCGTCTCGTTTTCAGGATCTGGCTGCCTCTGAGAGGGGGCGGCGCCACGCCGAGCAAGAACGAGACGAGCTGCAGGACGAAATCTCCAACAGCACCTCCGGGAAGTAAGAGATCGCCTGGCCAAATAAAATTCCACGAAATGATTGTGATTATTGACGTTTTCAGCGACGGTAATTATCCAAACGAATTTCACTGTTGGGAGGTGAAATCCACATTTGCCACTGCAACTGGTCTCTAGTTGAAACCAGACCAAAATAAGAGAAAACTTAACCAAAAGTAATCTTTCAGCAAGATAAATATGCTTATTGCTCTAAGTCAATAATTGTTGAATTCATCAGTTCTGGTTCCACTGGCAGATTTTCTCACTGATAAAAAAAGACATTTTCCTTGTTTTAAGTGAAAAAAATCAAATACTAAAACAGCAAATAGAACACAAATACTTAAAAATAAAAACATTTTACTAGAAAAAAGGAATAAACTCATTTATTTATGTCTAATTTCTAATACTGTATAAAAACGGCAAAATGAAAAGTCTAGAATATGCCATTTTTAAAAATCCGATTAAACGATTCATCAGCCAGACCAGCTGTTAGCTGCTATCGCTAACTTCTGTAGCGATAGCAGAAGTTAGCCATTGACCATTTCTTTCATGGTCAATCATAGAAATATTTCAGTTCAAAGTGGTGATTTAGAAATGCAATGGGAATCAGAGGCTTCGTGACTTTCTGTGCGACTCTCAGAGCCGCCCTGATGGACGAGAAGAGGCGGCTGGAGGCCCGGATCGCCCAGCTGGAGGAGGAGCTGGAGGAGGAGCAGGGCAACATGGAGCTGCTCAACGACCGCTTCAGGAAAACAAACCTGCAGGTACTCCTTACGTCACATCAAATGTGTGAGAACGCTTCATTTTCCCAGCACGCCCTGCTTCTTACCTCCTTTTTGTCCTGCTCTGTGTCCCGGTCCTCTTCCCGCTCAGGTGGACACCCTGACCACGGAGCTGAGCGCGGAGCGCAGCACGGCGCAGAAGAGCGAAAACGCCCGGCAGCAGTTGGAGCGCCAGAACAAGGACCTGCGTGCCAAACTGAGCGAGCTGGAGGGCTCGGTGAAAAACAGGTTCAAGGCCTCCATCACCGCTCTGGAGGCCAAGATAGCACAGCTGGAGGAGCAGCTGGAGCAGGAAGCCAGGTGGGCGACCGCTGCAGCTCCGCCTTTCCTTTCACTGACGACTGATCTGTCCGGCTAACGGAAGGCTGTGCGTCACTGCAGGGAGCGGGCGGCGGCCAACAAGATCGTCAGAAGGACGGAGAAGAAGCTGAAAGAAGTCTGCATGCAGGTGGAGGACGAACGTCGCCATGGAGATCAATTTAAAGAGCAAGTATGTCTGCCTCTGCCGGCGACGCCGAAGCAATTCTTGGCGCGGTTTCCGTCCGCCGCCGTCGTCTCACTCGTTTGTTCTTCCACTTCCCCGAGTGAAGCTGGAGAAGGCCAACTCCCGCATGAAGCAGCTGAAGCGGCAGCTGGAGGAGGCGGAGGAGGAGGCCACCCGGGCCAACGCCTCGCGCAGGAAGCTGCAGAGAGAGCTGGACGACGCCACAGAGGCCAGCGAGGGCCTCAGCCGAGAGGTCCACACCCTGAAGAACCGGCTCAGGTGCAGAATCCTGTTTGTGTCTGCAGGGCTTCGTGTTTAGAACTGCTTCCTCCTGCATTGGTGCAAAATGTGCAGCCAGGGAAACTTTTTTGCAGAGAAACCTTAGATTTCATCCTGGCAGATCCACGGTTTGGAGTCTGAAACTCACTTATGTAATTGAAAAACAGTCACTTGATTCTCCCAGGGGCCCGACGCAGTCTGGAAAGGTCTGGACACGCATGGAAAATACGAAGTTGAGAATGTAAAATAATTATATATTGCAGACTTTATGTCTCCATAAATTTCAAAAATCCAATTTTTATTTTTACTTTATTGACTTTTGGTTTTCACACACCAGCTTCTTGTCCAACTCATTAATGGCTTCGATTTTTGACGCTATTGGATAAACACACAATATAACCCACCGCAAATATTTAAAGGATCATTCCACTGTTTTATTTTGGGTCAAAATTGGTTCGTTTTCTCTTTGTATTTTGTAGCTATTAGATTACAAATGAAGCTCAGAGACTTTAGACTTCTGCCTTCATGTGATCACCTCCTCCTCCTCCTCCTCCTCCTCCTCCTCCTCCTCCTCCTCCTCCTCCTCCTCCTCCTCCTCCTCCTCCTCCTCCTCCTCCTCCTCCTCCTCCTCCTCCTCCTCCTCCTCCTCCTCCTCCTCCTCCTCCTCCTCCTCCTCCTCCTCCCACAGACGCGGCGGCCCCATCACCTTCTCCACCAGCCGCTCTGGCCGCCGCGCGCTGCAGGTGGAGGGAACCTCCCTGGACCTCGTGTCGGACGACGAGCTGGAGAACAAGATCACCGACAACAACGCCAACGAGACCCCGGCCCCCCAGCAGGAGTAGACGCATGCATATCACTCAACCCGCAACAATCACTCAGACTTTGACTGCTCCGACTGGGAACCCTCCGATTCCTTCATCTCTTCTGTTTTACTGAATTTGTTTCTTTTTTTTAAAAGATATTTGCCTAATTATTTCCCATGTAATTTTAGTCAGAAGCCCTTATCAGATTAACCTTTAGTGGACACCAGCAGCTGGACCCCCAACAGTCGTCCTTTAGCAAGGCATCACCTGTGTTTAGTTACAGAGCTGTAGGCAGAAGTTTAGAAATAGGAAAACCCAACTTTTGTTCACAGAGTTGGTGATAAATATTGTCTGCTGGTCCGGCGGTTGGCTGCTCAATAATTATGCCAACAGCAGCGGAAAATGATCGAATCAGGAAGGAGCCGTTTGTGTCCCGGCGTCTGAGCAAAGACATTCGGAAAACACTTTGAATCTTTCCACATTCTGTCAAATTGATACTGCAAACTTCTGCGTATTTTGTTGGGATTTTATGTGATCGCGGCACAAAGAGTGTCGTCGAAGGGAGCCGATTCATGGCTCCTGGCTCAGAGGTCGGTGGATTTGCCGCAGTTACAGCTTTGGGTCTTTTAGGTTTGTCTCCACCGGCTCTGTGAGCGTTTTCCTGTTCTTTAGGCTTGCAGCGTGTCTGGATTTGCTCAGTCTAAAGTTTGGACTGGAACAGTTTTAACACGCTTTGATCTGAAATCTGCGGCTCCGGAGAAACATGTGGCTCTCGCAGAACCAACACGGAAATGCTTTTGATTATGGATTCACCAAGAAATGGGAGAATTTTTTCCATAAGTTCATATGCAAAATCTACTTTTAGTGCCAGCGACAAGGTTTCAAAAGCAACTAGCGTCAAACGATGCTACAAACATTTTCCATATTTACAGAAAAGGCTCGCCTCATTCTACAATGTTTTTTTTTCTTTTACTTTAGTTCTGAACTCTGAAAATTAAAATATATATTTTTCTTAAATTCGGTTTCATAGCAAAACATTTTGTGTGGAACATGTTCAGAAATTGTTTTGTTTTGTAAACCGGCTCAGACTAAAAGGGGCTGTAAAATTTACATTTTTATTTCTAAATTGGAAAAACACGTTTTCTCCCAATATCTTTTGACCCATCATATAAAATCCCAATAAAATCAAAAATTTTGTGGTTTGAAGGTGAGAAAAGGTGAAACGAACGCCGCCGCGAGTTTCTTTTTTCTTTGTCACCGCTTGACGTCTTGTGCGTTGGTTTAATTCTCAGCTGAGTTGTGATTGAGTCGCGCTCCGTTGGCCCTCGGTTGGCGATCGCTCGCTTTCCGCACGGATGTTGAACTGTGATTGTGTGCCGCCTCAGTGCTTCGGCTCTTTGCTCCTTCGGCGTCGCCTCAGACCTGTTCAGCTTCAGCGCTGAAAACAGCAACTACGCCTGTGTTGTCGTTCTTCTTCCTCCTCTTCTGTGCCTTTTTTCATATTCCTGAAGCTGCACATCCATTTGTACCACATATATAGTTCATATATTGAACCATGTATAATGTCATGAAGGTATTTTCTTAAAAAATATCATAAATTTGCATATTTAATGAAATATTAGTTGCAACCCAGTGAATGTCTTCCTTCGGTGTTGGATGTATTTGATGATTCGTCGGCGGTGTGGCAATCTATCGGTGTGACTTTTCTTAGACAGCTTTTTGTACTTTCTGAGTTCTTGAGAAACGAAGACAATCCAATAGATATCAGCCGTATTTATATCTCTGCTATCGTTTTCAATACAGACGACATTCGTGTTAGTTCAGCGCATTGATCCGCTGGTGGGAGGAGTACCCGGAGAGAACCAACGCGTCCACAGAGAGAACACGCAAACTCAGGCCAGGATTTGATGTTTATCAATGTATATGATTTTTTTTCTTTTTGTCCTTTAGTTTTGCCTAAAGGACAAAATTTTCTCTGCCCATCCCGATGAAAATGCTCTTGGGACGCCGCTGGATTCGAACGGAGCGTCTTGTTGCTGCAAGGCAACATGGCTGCCAACTGTCCCGCCGTTCAATAGGGACAAAAAAAATCTCCAGTTCAGATCTGCCATCTGAACTGGAGTTTAAATGAGTAAATATTAGTTGTCTGAGCTCAAGTGGATCCTCTCTGTGTTTGGCTGGTAGCAGGACGAACCAGGAAGTAACAACAAGTTAGAGAGAGCACACTTCACAAACACAAAGTCTTATTTGAACTTTAGAAAAAACAATTATTAGTTCACATTCACTTACTAATCATGTTGCAGCTCTAATTTTTCTCAGGTTTAGGGGTGCAATAAGTTTGCTGTCATTGCAAGCTTCTAATGTTTGACATCTTATTTTGAAAAACTGGGGAACCTCAAAATGTTTTCTGGAGGCATTATCATCTCCATCACTGAATTAAATTCACAGTCCGTTTTCTAAAACGCACTCCAAGGATTTGCATTTAAGGAGCCAGTGGCATTACTGTTTTTAAATCGTTTTCAAACGTCACGCATAGACACACGGACTGATCTTCGTACTTTTAGTGCAGGGTGTGAGCTTGACCCATTCGCAAAGTGAGGGTTTTAACGTAAACGTCGCAGGGCTCGGTGGTGGTTGAGGACTTCCTGGTTTCCGGACAAACGGCTTGAAAATGACGGGACGCAGTGGGGACACGCCTCGTCTCATCTCGTCCTCACTGTGGCAGACGGATACTATCTTCATCAGCAGCAGCAAAAGCCTCCATGGGCTCGGTGGATTAGAAGGATGCAGAGATGAAGATGAAGCTCCCTCTGCTACCACCTCAACATCGTAAGTCCTTGTGTCGGCTCCCTTCAATCCTTTACAAAAACTCATCATTTTCCGTCTCCACATCCCAGAACGGTTTTAATTCAACCTGTTGCAGGTGGTTCCTCGCGGTTTTCAATGGGAATTAAACAGGAATTAACTTTCCAAGAAACTTCGATTGATCACAATTACAAAGAGGAATGTGTAGCTGTTTTTTCTTTAATAAGTAGTTATTTGAAATCATGTGAAAACGTGACCGTAACACCCAACCTTCTCCAAAAGATGGCGCTATTTTCTTTTCTTAGGATCAGCTGAAAACTCCCGAGTCATGATAAATGACCTCAAACTATCAACAATCCTTTTGAAAGCAAGCCTGTAAATGCATCATCACAGATCAGAGTCTGATTGCATTTATTTTTCGCTCTTTGAACTTGATTAAAATGTCAATTTTCTGAAAAACAATTTCAACAATAGTCTTTGTTGTTGTTCCAGTCTGCTGCAGCCAGAAAAAATGTCTAAAACTGAACTTTTAAAAAAATCTTTTTTATGTGAAGTTCACATCATGGAACCTTTTCTGGACAAATATTGTTGAGATCGCTTTCCCATCGTCCTCCTCGGCTGCTTTCGTCATTCAAGTTGAATCTGTGTTTATTTAGTTGTGTCGTTATAACTGGTATTAGTGGAGTTCACAATGTTTACATTTTCTCTACACGTTCAGCTCCGTACTCCCGTCCCCTCAAGAGGAACTGACTAATTCCAGGCTGCAAGTTTTAAATAAAACAAAAAAATCCGTCCTGCCTGGTTTAATGAAGCTTAAAAAAAATAAAATGGATAAAAATGGATCATCTCAAGCAAAACCTTTACTCAGGGGAAATTGACCTTCTGTTCGTTTCCGTCAAGTTGAGCTACATGTTTGGTCCGGTCAGCTCGACTCTGGTCCAAATGAACTCAATTGGTTTTTGTTACGTCCCTATTTAGGTCTATTTTGTGTTTTATATATTTTTCCTCATATGGAAGAAATCAAAAGTAATTCAGGCTTGAAAAAGACGGTATTGCGTCCAACTTCAGTAAAGTTAGCAAGGATAGTAGAGATGTCATAAAAAGTAAACAACAGTGGGAACACTTTTAATTTGAAATCTTTTTAGAACTATTATATATATATAACTATTGTTATACGACAATAAAACTAGTATAAACAACATCTGAATTATTTTGGGTTCATCTGTTGCGTAACACGAGACAAACTGGTTTGTCTTTTCTGATCAGCCTTTGTTGTTTTCTGCACTTTGGTGCCAAAGCCCTGCAGGGCCTGGAGGACGACAACCTGGGAGGCATTTTCAGATTGTTGCAATGAGTATTTTCACGATAAACCAGTTTCGCCCGTCTCTGTTGAGTGTTTCTGGTGTGAACCCAGGAAAGCCTCAGTAAATCCAACATGCCGTTTGAGGTTGGAGGGAGTTTTTGCACAAAACGACAACAAAAAAACCTACAGGAGAAGATTTTAAATTTGAATACTATTATTGTTAAATGGATTGGAAATGTCATAGTTTCCTGCACTTTTTTTGCCTTATTTTTAATTTTTTGAACCAGTTCTCAAAACTATTGCACAAAACCAGTTTTGGTTATATGATTTATTGTTTTGGTTATCATATATCTGAAATGTTTCACTTTGATTTTTTTTTGTTTTTTAGTCGACAGCTATGAGCTGTGGGCCGGTTAGCGTTGTACCTCAACTCTTTGCTTTGCTAAAGTATTTATTTACCTTTTATACATGTTTCTGATACATAACCACAGTTATACAGCATGCATATCTCAGTGGATCAAAGTAGTGCATCAGTACTGAGACATGGCCACACACACAAACTGGGTCAGTCAGAGAAACTCTAAGAAACTTGCTGACTGGGGTTTTTCAGAAGCGGTCCGTAAACGATGCAGCAAGTTTCTCCGAAGGGATTTTAATCAGGTGTTTTTACCGGCAGGAGCCAAAAAAAAAAAAAAACCCTGCAGGCTTGGAAAGTAGCCAGGAAAACCCAGAGCAGCATCTGGGTCAATGCTTTCACCTGACGATCAGAAAACCTCCCCGAACCTTTTCACATGTGAGCATCAAAACTGTCATCCAAACAACACCAGGTATGTAAAGGGCTATTGCGTCTGATCCAGATAAACGGTATAGGCCTTGGAACAACAATGAACCTATTTCTGTAATCTCTCTCATCTTCACAGCTTCACGAAGGCTAAAAATAAATCTGTTACAGCAATCAAACCCCGCCCCGCTGGTGGCAGTTCACCTCCTCCAACCATCCTGACCTCTTCAGCAGGCGCTCTTGTTTGTTCCTGCAAAAACAAAACACCTGCTGGCATCCGGGGCCCGCTCTTCAAAATGGGGAGGCGATCAGGCTATTCAAGGAAGCTTGATGTTGAAACATTAAAACATCTGATGCATCTGGAGCGATGATGCAATTTTCCCCTCAATTCTACAGTTTTAACTCAAAACCACAATTTTTTTTTTTTAAATATATTTACACATTTTAAAACAAATTCAAACCCGAGAACCTATGCGAAAAGGATGGTGGATGATAAATTGTCTCAATAGTTTTTATTTTAGACCATTTTCAAGGACTGTATTGAAAAATAAATATATTTTTGTACATAACGCTTCACGCTGCACCTGGAAGAAATAGTAAATATCCAAAATTAAACACAACCACAAACAATCAATAAAACCAGAAATCCTAAAAAAAGGTGGGACTTTTAGTGACGGTCAGCTGGAGACGTTCAATGAAATAACTGGAAAAAATCTGCAACATTCATTTGTGAATAGAGGAATCGGGGAATATTTACATTTTATTCATCTATGTTTAAACCCATTTCAGGTACATTCCCACGTTTTTCCCCCTCCTCAATAAGCAGCTCAGACAATTTTTTTCACATCTGACATGCATTCCTGATCGGTTTCTGTCTAAAAGCAGGTAAAAGTTTTAGTACTTTTCCGGATTTGACTCTCACAGACGCCTGCTTCTAAAGAAAAACTCAAAGCGTCTTTTGTTTTCTCTCCCTGCAGCCGCAAAACATGCGTCAGTCGGTGCGTTACGAAATAAGATCCCGGTGCTGATTAACCCAATTAGACGCCAGGAAAGCACCAGTTGGTTTAGTTGGCCTTCCAAGGCCGAAACGAACTGAGGAAAAAAAAAAACAGTAATATAATACATGTAATACACTTTCGACTGTGGAAACCAAAGCAGTGCACTCTGAGCACAAAATCTCACCGAGCTTTTTTTTTCTCTGGTTTCTGGTGCAAATATCGTAGTGCGCTTGAAAACAAAATTAAAAAGAAAAGAATACTGACTTACAAGCAACTTTTCAGCAAGATGCAAGAGTTTGTTTTAAGTCAGTAATTCATTAACGTGGTAGAAATGAATCACAAGGCAAAATGAAAACAGGCTCCTGCCTCTTGCTGAAAAGTTTATTGTGAGTTTGTCTTATTTGAAGATATTTGCACCAGAAACCAGACCAAAAATACACGGTTTGTGTGGGGGATTTTTTGTGGCGTGTTTGTTTAATGGCCTGCTCATTAAACAGGTTTCGTAGAAAGATCCACCTGATCCTATCTGATCGTGATAAAAGGCCTCGCTGTGTTTTTCTTGGCTTCTCCTCTTTCCAGCCCGGCTATCTTTAGCTCTCTTATCAGATTTAAAAAAAACAGATGAGCAACCGTTGACAGGAATCAAGCCACGCCCAGCCGGTCATCATCAAGTTGCCTAGTTGGAATGGGTCTGAAAGGTCACGAAACAAAACACAGGATCTGAGAGACGGACAACGGGCTTCGCTTTAGCTCCTTTACAGAAACACCAGCATCATTTCCAACCCATCCTTCTTATTAACTTGGGTAAATTAATTTGCTTAATTAAGTCAGTCGATTTACTTTAAGAACTAACAGTAACCACTATTATTGTTGTCTGTTACATAATTTAAATATGTGGGAAACGCCACAGATCTGGGGCGAGGAGAGAACGTCCCACCAATTCCTTCAAGAGATGCTTTTTTTTTTAATATATATATATATATATACGTCTTCTTACTTTTGACTTTTTCCTCTCATTTTCTGCCCCTGTCCACTCTGAAAATGGTCACGGTTTGTGGTCCGTCACAACATGGAGACAAATTGACATTGCTTTAAATGGGCTGTAAATCACGAAGCCACCAGTCAGGTGATTATTTGAGTTGCACATTTCAGCAGCGAGGCAGTTCAAAGTGGTTCACGCCATAAAAAACACCATAAAAAAAACACAAAACAGCCACCAATTACAAAACAAACTTGTCAAACTCCATCAAACTTTGGAGCAGCGACAAATAACTTTTGTCTTTTTCCTGGATATCCATTTTCAGGTTTCTAGCATGTTGGGGGACGGATTTACAGGTTTTAGTTGTTAAAAAAGTTTTGATACCGGGAAGGTAACTCGCCACATAAAACCCTTCCTAGTTCTTGTAGAATGTGATGTGATTCCTTGTTGCATATTTCCATGGCGTCAGAGATACTGATCTCTGTTGATTAGCGCCAAAATTTTGAGGAAGGCCCCCTTAGCATCATCCTCATCATTTGATTTATGGATTAGATTAAAATCTGGACTTTGACTGGGCCACCAAAGTATGCTCATATGTTTCCGGTCAAAAGAAACACGTTACAATTCAAAGTTTTCATAAATATTCAATTGAAAAGTTGCATTTGGATTCAGCCCTTTGCAATTTTCCTCTTTTGAAAAGTTGTAAACACATATCCAGGTAAGCCAACGTGTTTTCACATCTTTGGCAAGCAACACAACGCTGCGGTTTTTGTTTGATGGGACTTCAACTATCAGATGAAACCAATTAAATTCCATAATAAGCAACATTAAGATTTTTACAGACGTTTTGTGAAATGCAACAGAAATTAAGAATACTGCCGCTCTTCACCTTTCTGTGGTTTTTGTTGCTGCATAACTTCCTTTCCGATTGGCTCCACCTACAAAAATTCCCCTGACATCACCAAGAAGGAAATATAAGACTCCTCTCCTCTGCCTGGTGGCCACTCAACAACCAAACTGCTCTTGCTGCTGCTGCTGCCACAGACAAAACATCAACATCATGGACTTAATGCTGTCTGAATATCAGAACCACCAAAGGATCAAGAACATTGAGAAGTCCTTCGGTCCTTCGGTGCCGCGGCTTTTCACACCAGGTCGATTTCTGACAGGAGAGGGGCCCCTGATGAAGCAGGGCCGCAAGAAGTGGGAGCAGAAAATGTTCTTCCTCTTCAACGACATCCTGGTGTACAGCAGCATCATCATGACCAACCGCTGGTACAAGAACCCCAAGATCATCCCGTTACGTAAGTCACTCACATCAATTCAAGAGTAAAATTAGACAGCAGCCGAACTGAGTTAAGATGGTACGATCATTGTGTCATTTCAGAGGACGTCAAGCTGGACGACATGGAGGACTTTGACGATGTGAAGCACCAGTGGCTGATCCGCACGCCTCGTAAGTCCTTCCACGTGGCGGCCTGCTCCGGCGAGGAGAAGAAAGCCTGGATGCAGCACATCGAGGCCTGCCAGCAGACCGTGCTGCAGGAGCCGGGGCCCCAACCAAAGACAACCTACGCCAGATCCTGGATCCCCGACCGAGCCGCTCAGAAGTGCATGCGCTGCCTCGTCACGTTCACCCATATCAACCGGCGACATCACTGCAGGAAGTGCGGCTTCGTGGTGTGCAACACGTGCTCCAAGGGCCGGGCCCTCATCCAACACATCCACCCCAACAAACCGCTGAGGATCTGCAAAGTCTGCAACACAACGGACGATGACAAGACCTCCCGCCAAAGAGGAGGCAGCTCCGGCTTGTGGGACGAAACATCCAGCGATGAAGAGTGAACACTGACCATGAGATTCACCTGAACTCCTCTGGAGAAAATGTAGCCATTAAACGGTACGGAGTTGATGTTCAGGTGAGGGAGAGGAAGGACACGTTTCAGCCGCCACCCGAGTTCAACATGAACGTGTTGATAAGAGCTGCTGGCCTGGAGGAGAGCAACGCGACAGAGTGTTGGACTGTTGATGACAATAGAGAAGCTGCTGTGGACGACAGAAAGTCATGAAGTATTTGAAAAGTAAATAATGAAAATATTGTAACATGTACATCATTTTATCATTGTGCTCAGACTGTATTGTTTTGTATGCATGTTGACATTATGTTGTTTTAACTGCTTGTTGTCAAACCGCTGCTGTGACTTCATCAACGCAAATAAATGTTCAGTAAATGTAAGGAGCTTTCATTCAATTCAGTTTTTGATATATTTTTGTCTTTAAATGATTAATTCTACTGCATCAGATTCAGTCGTTAGCCTTAAATTTATTTTGCTAACATTTGGCTAAACTGTCAATGTTGGGTGAAAACGCGAGACTCCGACTCGAATCTGATGAGCAGGTTCTGCCCAGCAACAGAGATAAAGTCTATGAATGGCGGTGAAAATATGCAAAAAGCTGCTCGGCGGCAAAAACACTTCAGAAAGCAGCATTTCCTTCAAATGTTATGACGGAACATTTGAAGGAAATGCTCTTGCAATGTTTCGTTAACTATCGATGATGAAAGATAACGAAACATTATCTGTTGGTATCAAACTTCCTGGCAGATTTTCCATCTGGAGGAAAGACAGAGTCTGGGTTTAATCAGAGTGTGAACTGACTGATTATTATTTATCTTTTTCTTGTCCACAATTGTTATTCTGTTTCCTCTTTCCGTCAAGAAAATCAAATCACAAAGTTCTTTTTTAAGACAGACACATTTTTTTCAAATGTACCTTTCTGACATCAGCGTCGGCCGTTGATGCTGTCCGTCGCCACAGTTTTGCTAACTTCAGTGTTTCCCATGTTTCAGCGACTATTCTGTATTTCATAGGGTTGTGTCAGTCAACGCTGTTTTACACATAGCAGTTTGTGCAAGTGAACAAACTGACTCAGGGCAAACAAGCAACTTAGTTAGCGCCCATGTGCGCCAGGAGTTATGTGGAATCTCATTAATTACTATAAGATTCATCACAAGTAGGTCGTTGGGTAACATTGCAACTTACCTTTGAAAAAAAAACACCGGAGAACAGAAACTTTCCGTGAACAGGAAAGAAACAAACTATTTGGACCGTTTCTGAGCTGTAAGTCATCTGACAGTTTTGATTGTGTCTCTTTTGTGTTGGTAGACTAAAAATCTAGTTTCATCTCATTAGTGAAAACTCACATCAAGGGAAAAATAACACCACATCGTGGCACAATGCGGTCAGAAAAGTATCGTTGTCCTGGCAACCGCCAGGCCCAGACTCCTCCGTCAGATCGCCAGATGGAGAAGCGTGATTCATCACTTTTGTCGCCGAGTTGCTGTCGTTCACAAAAAAAAAAAACTTCCATTTACTTATAATACATGTGACGGTTGGCTGGAATGGTCAGGAGAGAGAAACTTTAGTTTGTCACGGTTTGACGCTGGAGTTCACTGACAGCGACTCGTTCTTTCACAAATGTTTGTAACAACGGTCTGCAGGCTCAGGCGCTCAGTTTGCTACACCTGTGACCATGGAAGTGATTGGACCAATTGATTGGGTTATATCAGGACTGATGATACTGATGTCAAGTCCAGTCCTCGAGAGCTACCATCCTGCAGCTATCAGATGCATCCCTGCTCCAACACACCTGAATCAAATGAATGGCTCGTTACCAGGCCTGTTCATAGCTGAGCCTGGTCTACTGGTGTAAAGCTGCAACTTAAAGCTGCAGGACGGTATCTCTCGAGGACTGGACTTGAGCACCCCTGGGTTATATGGTGCATTTGTTGAAGTTCTACAGATTTGGCTTTGATCTCGGAAGACTCATTAGTCATTTTTAGGCACCTTCCATGGGAGGTAGAAGGGGCTGCATCCAAATACAAACTTTTCTGATTTGAATTTGTAAAAGGAAGAGATTTCGACCTTGACAGCGCCTTCAGCTTTGAGGACGCTGTTGCAACTTTCCCTTCGTTGCACCGAAGCCATGCAGACTTTCTGGGAATGCAGTAAGGAGCGATTCGAGTTGGGAGGTCTGATGCCGGGAGTCAGAATAGATCAGCAGCAGAAGCTTTTGCACCTGGCGAATTCAAAATCGAAAAGAGAGCATGATGTAAACAAGTTGCGAGTTGACTGAATGCAGTAGGATTACCTTTGATAATAAAATAACAGAAACCCTTTACATTTGCTGCACATGAATGAAATCTGTTTATTCTAATTTTAGCCGTGCAATAATGTCGTAAACATTTAACACAATATTAATTTCCACCTGCAGTCCCAGAAAAAAAACAAACCGTACAATCGAGTGTTGCGTGCCAAGTGCTTTATCTCTGCACATGTTTACAAAACTTCAAAACATGAAAATTGCTTTTTTTTTTTCAAACATCTGTTTTGTTAAAAAAAAATAAAATAAAAAAGCTTTGTATGATGTCAAGCATTTTTCAAAACTTTCCAACCTCCTTGCTTTAACCTACATTAAAAACAAAACGGCCTAAAACAATCATAAAATAGATCAAATAAAAACATCTTAAAATTCCAGGAGCGTCTTGAGCATCACGGATTCTTGTTCTGGTTCCAGTTCTTATTACGCACCAAGGCAACTATGCTGCAAGCCTCTTCTTGGAAGTGCACCATGCAAAAAGAATCTTTACATTTCTGTTTGATGAACGACAAAAGGAAAGAAAATAACAGATTTATGATCTGCCTTACGGTCAAATCCAGACTCATTGGTTCCTCTGCCAGATTTAGACGGGAAACCGTTTTAGTTTATCCAGGAAGTTTGTCTCCAGCAGATATTGGAACCCTAATTGTCAAGTGTTGGTGGTGAGGCAGACGCTGGAGGCCCAGGTAAAGTGAATGATGGTGATTTATTAACAAAAACAGTCCCAAAAACACAGTCCAACAGTCCGCGGCCAGGCAGCACAGCTGAGCAGAAGCCAGGGCTCAACACCGGTAGCATCTGGACTAACAGGCGGTTTAAACAAACAAAACTGACAACGGCTGACAAAACAGAGTGACAGCGAACGACAAGGACCCGACGAAGAACAGAAACACAGGAGGAACTAAATACACTGAGGCAATCAAGGGAACAAGACACACCTGGGAACATCAAGGGAATCAAGACAGGACAACGAGGAGACTTGGGACACAGAAAACTCAAATAAACACAACAGAAAAACACGGAACATGACACTAATGTCTACCGTAACCCTACCCTCTCCCCTTCTTTCCTAACCCTAAACTTTGACCTTTCCCAAACCCTAACCTTGTCCCCTTTAACCTTTAATCTTTTTCTAACTTTAACCTTTCTTCCTGTTTTTTTTATTTTTTAATTATTTTAGTTTTTTTTTATTTTTTATATTTTATTTTTCTGTTTCCAATTTGTTTCTTTGTTTGGTAAAATTTAAAATATTTACATTAAATAACTAAAATAACTAAGGAATGGATATGACACTGAAAAGAAAAAGAGACGAGGAGGAACGAAGGGGGAGGAGCCTCTCAGGGGAGAGGTCATAAATAGAGGAGAGTCTCTTCCCCCTCAGTCAGTCTCAGCAGTCAAAGCCTGTATGTTGGAGACAGAAGAGGATCTTGTGCCTAACGTCTGAAGATTGAATACAGTCGAAACATAGCGCTTTAGAAACATTTTATCGCTCTTTCAAAAAAAACAATAAAAACTTTTTATTTTTTCATTGTTTATTCATTATTTAGGTTTTATTTTCCATGGGAGGAGACGGAAATGGGACAATGGAACGTGGGAGAGGAAGGACCAAACAGCTCCTGTCTTCCCCAGAGGGCAGGCTCAACCCTTCTTCCCTAACCCTTAACTTTTCCCTAATCCTAACCCCTTGACCTTTCCCCAACTCCAACTTTTTTCTTTTTACCTTTTTCTTAACCTTTAACCTTTCCCAAACCTAACCCCTGGCCTTTCCTTAAACCTAACCCCTTAACCTTTTGTGTTTAATGTAAACAAACACTAACATACAGATCGTAAAATGACAGAATGGGGTTTGGAAGTGACAAAAAAGTGGTTGATTATGAGGGAATCAAACATTGCAAGAATGCCAGATCATTCAGTAAAGGATCTGCAAATGGAAAGTTATCCGCCATGCAAAAGTGATCTTGGAGAAAACGATAACAAGAATAAGGAGTGTTGAAAAAGTAATCCTTTCTTTTGTAATAAATAGCAGGGATCAACGGGCGAAGGAAACAGCGGTAAAACGAATGCAGGCAGCGGTTAGAACTGCAAAAGCTGTCGTTCCATTCGCTGAGCTCTGGATTCCGCTTATCAACTTTTCGTCAGAGTTGCCAGTGAAGCAACAAGGGACTTTACAGATCTTAAATGGTCATATAACGAGGAATATGCCGTTCATTCCGCTCTTGGATCGACAGAAATTTGAAACTGAAACGGACAATATTCACTGGACGAAAGAAACCGCAACAGAAATGCTTAAGCTTTGGGGAAGGGTTTTAAACTGTGCAGCCCTGTGAACCTGGGACAGACGGGGAATGGGGCGATTGAACCCCTTTCTTTTGAAAATGTTGTGGTTTTGGCCAAAAATTTCACACCAACCGTACCCCAAATGCAACTTTTAAATCGTGGATTAACCTTCGTTCCCACAAGAAGGAAAGAAAAAGATTTTAAAACTGAACTGGAATTGGATATTCAAAATTATCATCGTAAAATAAAATTGGCTTTTTATTATAAAAATACAGATTTGGGAGAAAAAAAACACCATTTGTGGGCCCTTCTAATTGGTGTCCACTTCCGGAAAAATTACCACCTATAGTGAATGACTTAATTAAACAGGTTAATGAGGATATTAAAAAACAACATCTCTTCTTTCGACTATAATTTGTCGAAAGAAGAGATGAAAGCAATGAAAGAATTAATTGGGAATAAACATATAATCATAAAGCCCGCGGATAAAGGAAGTGTTGTAGTTATCTTAAGTAGGGAAAAATGTATTCAGGAAGTATATAGACAACTAAATGATAAAACATATTATAAAAAACTTGAGAAACCAATATATTTAGAAACAATTCCATTAATACAGGATATTTTAGAAAAATTACATAAGGATAAATTCATTAACGCTAAGCAAAAGACTAAAAGGAGATAGAACACCAAGAGCAAGACGTTTTTATATTTTGCCAGATTCATAAGAATCCACAGACATGGACAATACCGAACGAATTACCAACAATAGTATCGGCTTGTGGGAGTGAGTCATATCAAACGGCAGCATTTATCGATTATTATTTGAATCCTTTGTCCACAAAACACCTTTCATATATTAAAGACACATATCATTTATTAATTTAATTAAAAATCTTAAAATTCCACAAAATTTGTTCTTATTCACAATGGATATTGAGAGCTTATATACCAATATAGATATTGAGGCAGGAATGAATTCTGTTGAAAACATTTTGAAAAAATACCCAGATGCAAATAGACCGGATAAGGCTATTTTAGAATTATTAGAAATTTAAAAGGGAATGATTTTGAATTCAATGGGGAATTTTATTTGCAGATTAAGGGGACTGCTATGGGTATGCAAGCCTGTCGAAACGTCGCACGTTTATTAATCTGTTTTGTATAAAAATAAAAAATTATTTTTTGGATCTTTATTTTTTATTCCCTTTATTTTTTGTTTTTTCTAAAAAATAAAAAAATTACAAAAAATCATACAAAAAAATTAAAAAATACCTACAAAACATAAAAATATATATATATTGACTTATACATATTTGTATTCTAAACTAAACATAAAATTATTGATTAAGTAATAAAGCCACCTGCAGAAAATAAAATAAAAAATATATATTGATATTAAATTATGGAACAGGCTCTGCTTCTCTGGAGAGGTCGAAGGTCCTCCGCATGGCTGCCAGCTGATTGACATTCAGCTGCAGTGCATAGAACCGGTCCGCAGTCCTGGTGTCATGACACACAAGGTGGGACATCTGCTTCCTGACCTCAGCGCACTGCGTATTCCTGGCCTTTGGTGCAGAAAGAGAGGGAGAGAGACGGGTAGGTTTGGGTACAGTGGCTGGGGGCAAAAAAGCCCAAAAAGAAAGGGCTCATGGTGCTAGGTCAACCTACCATGGTGGCCACAGCCGTTCGTATGTCCGTCAACGAGGGGCTCCCCGGCAAGCGCATGGCCGCCCATGCATCCCTGGCAAATGCGGTGAGCTTTGTTGACGGGGCCTCCGTTGGTGTTAAAGAACACCAGGTCGCAAGCTGGGCACAGCTGACGATGTATGGCGATCCAGCTCCGCAGCCAACCGTATTCGAGTGGCATCAAAAACAGCTGGGCATTGCCAAGTGCCCTGGCCGTTTTGTGGTGTTTCACCTGCAGAGGGAGAGACGAGGAGAACGAAAGTCAGGTAAAACAGAAGAATGGATGGATGGATGGATGGATGAATAGCACCAGCCTTTCATCCACCTACGGAGGTTATGGAGACACTTACGTTGACGACATAACCCGGAGAATCGGGCCTGGATCCCGACTCTGCCTCATGTTCCGCACTACGCCTGGTTGATTGCCGTAGATCGTAGTGACACCGTAGAGCGTCACTACGATCCCATGCTTGGTGATCCTGGAGCCCCGGGGAGGCGTTTCCTGGAAGTAGGTGAGAAACTGTCCGGTGTTCACCAGGTAAAAACCTTGACGGTCGTTATCCGTTTTCCCTGCTTCAGGAGTTTGCAGGGCCAACCGAGGACCCGGTCAGCGTCATCCAGGAACCTCCAGGTCCCCAGGCCAGTCTTCCCCTCAGCCATGCAGTTCAGGAAGAGGGCAAGTCGTCCCATTTTGGATTTTACATTTTCAATGTGCTTGCGGGAGGGTACAGCTCCCACTAAATGCCTCTTGTAAGCCTCCAGATATCAGACAACGGTTTCAGGAAAGTCAATGGGACTACGCACCGGTTCAGTAGTGGTGGAGGTGGGACTCTGTCCTATGGACCCATCCTGAACAACCTCCTGCGGGATCTCCGCCCCCGGGGATCGCAGGTTCGGCCCGAACTCAGGCAGGGGGAGGCGCGGAGATGGCGGTGGAGGAGACGCCCTGGCTGGTGAAGGTGGCGGAGCACTGTCCTCCTCCTCCTGGTCGTCCTCCTCCTCTTCCTTCACCACCACCGGCCCGCAGCCCAACCGGCGGCGCGCTGTGGCCTTCCTCCAGATCCAGCTTGGTTGCGAGCGGTGGGTGGGGTCTCGACCGCCTGAGCTTCCTCACCTTCTCCAAAGTCCTCCGCCACTGAAGGCCGGTCAGAAGCCACCACTTCTGCCGGGGACCCAGGTCCCTGTGAGCGTCCTGGAGGTGCTGCGCGTCGCGCCAGCCTCCATAAACGCAGCCCTCCACCGGGCATCCCATGCCCCGAACATTTACCCGTCTGCGGGCGTACGCCAGCAGGATCCGACGCTCCATGGCGTGCCTAACTCCGTGGGTGGTGTCCAGGTGGTCCCGCAGACACCAAGATCTGCTGGAGCACACTGGACACCGGTTTTTATACTTGGACGCAGTCATCCTCCTCGTGAAAGTCACAAAGTAAGCAGGCAGGCAAGTGCCTCTGCGTAAGAGCTCTGCAGGAAACCAGTAGCTCACATGACTCAATCAAGCAGGATGCAGTGCACCTGGCGCCAATCGGCCCGGAGAGCCGGCCTGAAGATCCGGCCCGGATTTTCGGACGGGATCTCAGGTAAGTATCTCCGGGCCGGACCTCTGGTGCGAGGGCCCCAATCGCCGCTGCCGTCCCCCCGCAAGGAGTGGTTTCTATCGAAAGACTTTGGCGTTTTTCGCTCTAAGTCCACTTTTTTTAACTCGCTCTTGAAATCCCGCCGGTGGGGTTTTTCTCTGTGCTATTTTTCCGTTTGGACCGGGTGTCAAGGGGGGGCATTGCTTTGTATACCCAAAAATACTTTGAAAATTTATCACGGCCCCTGTGAAGGTGCTAGAAATTATTCGACCACACAGGGCTGTTCACCAGAAGACGGGCTATCGGCCAGTGGTGCGTTTTCCCGGATTTATTGATTTTTGACCGTTTTGACCAGGAAAAGTGTATTAAATCAACCCAGCCACAGAGCCCTCTTTGCGTGACCCTTGTTCTGGGCTCCAACCCTGGCAGTAAAAACACTTTTTAAATCATTGAGAAACAAGTGGTATTCTAGAACATTTTTAAGGAATTGTTTAAAAACATTTAATGAAAAGGGACGTAAAATACAGAAACAAATTATTCCAATTATAAGACAATATTCCACAATGACTAAAAAAATAAATCATATTTTGAAGAATAATTATAAGGAACTAATTGAAGATAGAGAACTATTGAAAGATTTTAAAGTGATTTCTGCATATAGGAGAAATAAGAACTTAAAGGATATTCTGGTAAGAGCAAAACTTCAACCAATAAAACAAACGAAAGAAAAGGTGTTAGAGAACATATTTCAAAATATAAATTTTGTGAAAAATCAAACAAATGGTAATATATTCACAATAAATCAGAGGTTTAATGCAAAATCAAAAAATTGCATATATATAATTATTTGTTCTAAATGTGGAAAACTATATGTTGGTGAAACAAAAAATACATTGGCAACGAGAATCTGGCAACATAAATATAATATTATACACAATAAAGAAACAGACTCAGAATTGGTGGAACATTTTATTCATCATAATTGGAATTCATTAAAACTTTCAGGACTTCAAAGTAATATCTTATGGAGTGACATAGAAAGAAAAAAAGTGGGAAAGACGTTGGATATTTTGGTTAAACACAAGGAGTCCAAATGGTTTAAACAAAAAAAATGAAACAATAAAAAAATGAAACAATGAAGAACAAAATATGAAACTAAATTGTTGAATGGGATTTTGAGAAGTCTAAAACAATTGTTTATTCTAACCTAAACTCTTGAACTTTTTCATGATCTTAACCTTTTCTTTCCTACTCCTGACCTTTGACCTTTCCCTAACCCCTAAGGTTAGGATTAGGGTTAGGGAAACCCTACCAATTTGTTTGCAGCGCTCAGAGATTGTGCAGCAGAAAGGAAGAGAACTGAATCTTGTGCACAGTGCCTGAAGAAGACACAAGTCTGTCGAAACGTCGCGCCTTGGGCACGTTTATTAGTTTTGTATAAAAATAAAAAACTGTTTCTTGATTTTTATTTTTTATTTTATTTCATTTTTTTACTTTTTTTGACTTTTTCTAAAAAATAAAAAACACAAAAAAAAGCTACAAAATCATACAAAAAAAAAATTAAACATCTACAAAACATAAAAAATACACATATATTGACCTATAAATATTTATACCATAAACTAAATATAAAATTATTAAGGAATAAAGCCACCGGCAGAAAATAAAATAAAAATATATATTGATATTACATAATTATACAACAAACTAAAATTATCATTATTGAATAAGGAATAAAGCAAACGGTGGAACACAAGATAACGATGTGGCCAGAGGAGAACTGGCAGGTGGTACGATATGGGAGGAGACGCAGAGAGCGACCCCCTGCCTCGTACCACAAGTGGGATGATGGGATGATGGGGCGTGACGGAGGAAGGAGAGAGCACCTCCTGTCTTCCACAGAGGGCAGGCTCGAACCTTCTGTCCTAACCCTAACGGGCACTGCTTAAAAGATAATGACAATGCAAAAGTAGCAAAACAAATGTATTTTTTGTTTTCATTGTAGGCTGTTTTACCAAAAACTGAATGGTCTTACGTCTGGTGTTTTGGCCTGACTATACCTTTTCATGAAAGATAATTTTGTTTACAGAGACTCCATCATTTATGTTACGCGTTGTTTTGTTTATTTATCTTGCATTTTTAAACCATCTTCCAGGTCCAGTGTTTAAATATTCATTTGAATTGAAGTTTCATTGATCTTTGAGAACGTGTTCTTGCATTTTTACACCTTTATTGCGACTACAGGATCGAAAACAGTCTCAAAGCAACAATGCTGTCGTTCATCGCAATAAGTTTGTCGTCTAGCAAAATTTGTTATCGCGACATGGTCGAGGTTCATGGTCGTTTACTAAATATTAACATTCGTCATTGTTGCGCTCAAGCCCTGCAGGCTTCCTAGGAATGTAAGAAACTATTTGAATCTGGAGATTTGATGCCTGGAATCAGAAAACATGCGGCGAAGTGAGTCACTGTTTCCACCTGGGTAAGCTGGAGTTAAAAAAAGAAAGTATCTTTCTGATTGACACAAAATCTGATTGAATGGGATTAATAGTTGATGAGGAACTTTTGGTAGAAATGGAGAATACGCTGAACACAAACTCTTTACATTTATTGGACATTTATTTTTATTGATAAAATTGCAGCAATATACAAGAACATCTAGCTTCATATGATGTTTGAGCACATTGATACATCACTAAGTCCTAAAAGCAAAACACTTTATATTACAAATAACTTGCAATATGTTTTACTTTTCAAATACTTTGACTTTCTGTCGTCCACAGCAGCTTCTCTATTGTCATCAACAGTCCAACACTCTGTCGCGGTTGCGTTGCTCTCCTCCAGGCCAGCAGCTCTTATCAACACGTTCATGTTGAACTCGGGTGGCGGCTGAAACGTGTCCTTCCTCTCCCTCACCTGAACATCAACTCCGTACCGTTTAATGGCTACATCTTCTCCAGAGGAGTTCAGGTGAATCTCATGGTCAGTGTTCACTCTTCATCGCTGGATGTTTCGTCCCACAAGCCGGAGCTGCCTCCTCTTTGGCGGGAGGTCTTGTCATCGTCCGTTGTGTTGCAGACTTTGCAGATCCTCAGCGGTTTGTTGGGGTGGATGTGTTGGATGAGGGCCCGGCCCTTGGAGCACGTGTTGCACACCACGAAGCCGCACTTCCTGCAGTGATGTCGCCGGTTGATATGGGTGAACGTGACGAGGCAGCGCATGCACTTCTGAGCGGCTCGGTCGGGGATCCAGGATCTGGCGTAGGTTGTCTTTGGTTGGGGCCCCGGCTCCTGCAGCAGGGTCTGCTGCCAGGCCTCGATGTGCTGCATCCAGGCTTTCTTCTCCTCGCCGGAGGAGGCCGCCACGTGGAAGGACTTACGAGGCGTGCGGATCAGCCACTGGTGCTTCACATCGTCAAAGTCCTCCATGTCCTCCAGCTTGACGTCCTCTGAAATGACACAATGATCGTACCATCTTAACTCAGTTCGGCTGCTGTCTAATTTTACTCTTGAATTGATGTGAGTGACTTACGTAACGGGATGATCTTGGGGTTCTTGTACCAGCGGTTGGTGATGATGATGCTGCTGTACACCAGGATGTCGTTGAAGAGGAAGAACATTTTCTGCTCCCACTTCTTGCGGCCCTGCTTCATCAGGGGCCCCTCTCCTGTCAGAAATCGACCTGGTGTGAAAAGCCGCGGCACCGAAGGACCGAAGGACTTCTCAATGTTCTTGATCCTTTGGTGGTTCTGATATTCAGACAGCATTAAGTCCATGATGTTGATGTTTTGTCTGTTGCAGCAGCAAGAGCAGTTTGGTTGTTGAGTGGCCACCAGGCAGAGGAGAGGAGTCTTATATTTCCTTCTTGGTGATGTCAGGGGAATTTTTGCAGGTGGAGCCAATCGGAAAGGAAGTTATGCAGCAAAAGAAACCACAGAAAGCTCTGACGTATTAACTCAGTGATGGTTGAAGCTTATAGTCAGTGAAAATCTCAATACGATTATCAAACTGCATGTCTGGATGAAGAAAATCATTGCAGAACCGACGTTTGAATTTTAACACCAACCAAGGCTCAACTGAAGCTTTGATAAGTCGGATCGTTATTGCAGGAGTTGCATTTGCTTTTTGTATATTCCAACAACTCACTGAGGGGTAAAGAAGAAGAAACTAAAATAAAATAAAATAAAAAAATCAATCTTTGCGTCTTTCATAGCAGGTTCTCTTCCTGGTTGACTCAACGTTCAATGGATTAAACTGATGACTAAATTGTACATTATTTGGTAAACAAATCCTGCTTTAAACTTCTGCTCTGTTTTTTAGTCTTTAGGATGTTACAATGTTTGACACCTTAATAGAACAGCTATTAGGGTTAGGGCTATAATGGGTTATAAATAAATTACTGATTAGGTGAGTTCTGAAGGTGATTGGTTGCATCAGGATTCATTCAATGGCAGCAGAGTGGCGAATATGTCGCCATTAAGGCCCCAAAAAACAAACCCTTAACAACAAGAGAGCAAACAACAAAACCCAAAGAACAGATGCGACACGAGAAGAAGCCGGTGTAATAAAATTACCTGACAGACGACTTAAAGAAATGCAGATGGGAATTACCTTCTCTATCTCTTCTCATGCGTCACGCCTTCCTCAGTTCCCAGCAATCTATGTTCCATGGCTTCCAGAGAAGCTAAACTAAAGGAATGAAAAACACACGACATCGACAAATCAGAATACAATCGAAAAGACATGGCTTTTATTCTGCAACAGCAGCAAAAGTGGCGATCAACCGAAGGCCGTCGATTCACAAAAATGTCAGCATGAGCACCGTGCAGTTACTGGACATAATGAGGAACGCGCGACTCGAGTCGGTTCAATTGGCCCCCAGCAACGAGCGGCGCTGAGCAAAACAACAGACTATTTGGAATATGTGACCATAAAAACGTGGCGGCGGCAAAGATGTGCAGCACAAACGTCACTAGAAGCAAGTGAAAACTTGAGTTTGCAGGGAAGAGAGAGAGTCGTGAAGGATCTGTGTTTGTGAAGTCATGCAAAACAAAAAGCAGAAAAAGAAAAGAAAATCAAATCTAAATATTTCCCTCTGTCCAACAAATCGACGTTATTTTGTCAAAGGATTTGAAGTAACGGTACGATTTTACTTTCCCTGCACCATTATGCACGAATTTATCGCATAAAGTTCCAGTAAAATGGATCGAAGTTTGTATCTGTAACCAAATGTGAACCACTTGGAGCTTTTACTGGGTTACAAAGTTACGTCACGCTGCTTCAAGTTGCTTTGATTGACTTTCAAATGCACGCACTGGGACACCATCACCTTGTCCAGCCTCCTGCATCCAATTCGGACGATTTACTTAAATCTACCAATCAGTCAGACGCATGAAACAGGAATCACTTTAGGAGCATCCCGGAGGTGTTTCTGTCCCTCTTTGATAAAAGTGTTTTTTTTATAAATCACTGATGATTCTGAGCAAAACACAGAGGACGTTCACTTAAAGCATCCATTGCTATTTCCTAAAGTACTTAATCGAATTTAGAAATCAGTCACTGGGTCAGGTTTGCCGCTAAAAGTCTTTGTTGTCGTTTTAATTATGTCAGCGTTGCAGAAATTAATTGAATGCCGCTGTTGCCTGGGCTGCCTCTGTTTGTGTTTGGCTCTGACTCATTTGCTATAAATACAATCCTGGGAACATCCATTGTGCCCTTGTTGCCACTATCTCTGCAGAAGGAGAACTAAACAAGACATGAACAAAACAAAAGTGGTTGTTTTTTTGTTTTTTTTGCTTTGTGCAACGCGGCCGCCGGGCCTTTCGGTGCATGTCTTCCACCCTCTTTCCTGTCACAAAGAGGATTAATGAATTACTGTTCGTCACAGAAACGATCTAGAAATGCTTTGTTGTGGTGACAAACACTGGTCTGACTTGATGGTCGACCAACATCTGTCAGTAAATAAACGAGCGACAGCCGCGCATCTGACGCTCGATCCTAGATGCTAAGGGTTCTAGCTCGGTGTTTCTCGACTCTCCTCTGCAACTTTGTGCAAAAGCAAGCAAAGACGCCGAGGGCCGCGAAATGGTTTCGCGACGCGGCCTGTGAAAAGTAGATGTGAAGGTCGGAGGTCACGCGCCTGACCTTTCAAATGCCTGAATGTTGTTTCACCTGCAGACGTGTGATGCATGGACAAATATAGACGAGTCCTGCTGCCTGACGGGAGAAACAATAAACATAAACTCCTAATAAAAGCAGAAAGGTAAGCTGTATAGGCACTTTACGCAGTCGATGACTTTCTCGTTCAGTTGACATCTGAAAGTTCATATTTCACGAGTGTCACAATGTCGAATGAACTTCTCTTGAAACCCCTTGAACTTGAAACATCACTTGTATTTTCTAAAAGACATTTGTTACCGGCAAACCGCAGGAAACCAGTTATTGAGCCAAGTCTCGGTGTTATATAAGATTCCCAGCCTGCCAACCAGGAAATAGTTAATCTGTCAAACTCATGTCTCTGGTATCTGTGTCAGTCAACCAGCTGCCGCGTCAACAAGGTCAATAAAGTTATATCATCCTGCTTGTTGTCACAAAAACATCTTTTAGGGCCTTTGCATGCCAGGAAGTCGCTGTTGCTCGGTAACAACAATCACTGCATGGATTGCATGAGTTAATAAAGAGTGAAAAAGTACAGCGGACAAACTAAGACCGACTGAGGAACCCCTGTTCGCATATTTCTGACTTTGAGTTGCTTAAATATGTGGAACGAGCTGAGAGAGGTGAGGACTTCTCCCTCGGCCTCCGCTCCTTTTCGTGGCGTCTTCAAAGCCGGAGCCGTTTGCTGCCCCTCTGCCACTCCCAAAGAAAACCGAGACGTCGGCAGCTGCCAGCTTCTGCTGCGTCTCAGCGGATACGCCGAGTTTATGACAGACCTGCCTGGCAGCGTCTTTCAACAACTGCTTCGCGCGCCAAACCTTTCGGGTTTACAGTTATCAAGCTTGGAAGCTGTTTGATAATCCCTCGCTCTGCGGTTATTCAACGCGGATTTGCGTTGAATAACAGGAGTTGGCGAGGCAATTCTATCGTTCTGTTACCGTTGACCAAATTTAGAGAATCAAACCAGCATGTGGTGCCTTGCCTCAAACAGAGGTTGTTGATGCACATTAAGAAGGATTGATAGGTAGTTGGGCCTTGGACACAACTAACCTGAGTTTAACTAAGCAAAAGGGTTGAGGTTCCTTTTAGATAATCACTGCGAGAGGCAACAAGTGATCACTGTGTGGTGAAGGCAAGAGCATTTCCACGTGTGCATTGTGGAGGGAACTCAAGTGACTGGGACTGAAACCATTGAGTCCTTCAGGCCTGAAGGACTCCATGAAAGACACCTGAATACATCTGGGGCCCATTATCCCGTCCCAGTACGTCCTGACTGATGTACTGGGCCTCAGTGTGGTTTTGTGGATTGCTTTTGCACTTACAGACCTTTTTTTTCTTTTTCTTTAGTTTCCGTAAAATGGTTTAAAACAAATGTCTAGATTGAAAGAACGCACGCATGCAATGAATTTAAAACCTCTGCATTAATCTGCACCTAATGCAGACAAATCATGTTACCTATTTGGACCGAAAAGCCTCTCCTCTCCTGCCGAGGCCTGCCTGTTTCAAAGCGGCGCGCTGCACGCTCTGGCGCTGCGTTCAGCGACTCTAACCCTAACTTGGATGAAACGAAACCAGCATGCGGTCTACTAATTACGACGACGATTTATCCTTCCTCTTCGTGATTTTTTAAATTACCGTCTGAAACAAAACGGCTTCTTTCAAGCCGTCTTGAATGTGAACCCCTGGAAAACTCAAATGTTTGGTTTGAGACAATAAAACATTTTCTGAAGCATTTTTTTATTTATTTTTTTTTTACATTTGAAGATGACAAAATCACTAGGATCGCCTCTAGCGAGTGATTAATATCATTGTGATTAAATGCTCTGATCGATTGTTGACATTATCCAGGATGGATGGACAGATCTCTTGAGCAATGGGGACACCTAGTGGCCCAAATGTGTAAAGACGAGTGTGAAGCAACTCAAACCAGTTCAGTTTAGTTTAAAGAACCTTTTTATTATTATTATTATTATTATTATCACACTAATCTACTGGCAGAAAGCAGTTCAATCTTTGCAAGCTTATTCCATTATCACACATTTAGCACCATTGAGTCCAGCTGCATGGAGAAAACAAAAAGAAGAAAGAAAACAGCTTAAACATGAGATGTGGATGGTTTGGCTGATCGTTGCTCCTAATAGGGGATTGGTCCGTAGTAGGCAGTGTAGGCGGCGATGATCCCGTTGGTGTCCATCATGTGTTCACAAGCCATGTTGGCCTCACACACTTCCTTCAGGCTGCGGAGAACGGGAGAGAAGGCAGAGAGTCTGACACCGACCTGACCGGAACCTCACAAAGCTGCACAAAAGCGTGAAAAAGCCACGGCGCGGCGCTTTGCCGGGCCACGGCGCGGCGGAGCAGAGGTACCTCTCCAGCTGAGCCAGGGTCAGCTCTCCCGCGGCTCTCTTCTGCCTCACCACGGCCGAGGCCTCGTCCTTCTCCACAAACAGGCCTGCAGGAAAACACGTCCAACGTTTTGCTGCGTGACGGACTCCGAAAAAAGTACTTTGTTGGGATTTGACATGAAGGATCGAAACGCAAAACGGCACAAGATTGTGAGCAGAGAGGTAAACGTGCGTTTTGTTTTCGCACATTTCCAAATGAAAATATGTGGAAGTGAGAAAAGCGTGCAATCTGCTGACCCAACTAACCGTCATGTTTCTGACAAACCCACACAGCTCTATTAAAAGAAGACAGTCACAACGAGTGCAACATAGTTTTGGCCTAGTCAAAGTACAGGCAGCTGATAATGTTTGAAGAAAGTCTCGGGGGGGGGGAAGACATTTAGAGATTCGATTCAGTTTGGGCAACTTTAGAAACAAGAACCATCAAAATCCCATTGAAATAAAGAGAAGAGAAGGAAAACAGTTTGAGGTCGCAGCCTGCAGCCTGAACGTAGAAAAACATTCGAGGGGCCTGAACGCTTTTGAAAAATGAAAAAAAAAAAAAAAGAGAGTTACTCTAATTTCATATTTTCATATTCAAGTAAAATCCGTTTTATCTCAACGACATAAAAACTTGAACAGCAGCAGCAGCAGCAGGAATGAAGTCACTGTTTCTGAGACGCTGCATGTAAACGATGTAAATGCAGCAGAACCTGCTGCAGTCACTCTGGACGCATTCAAGGCAAAGCATTTCAGTTTGGTTTCTACGGCAACCACCTCGGTAAACTTGACACAAAACAAAACTGAGAGACTTTTCAGGAAGATATCGGCTAATATTTAGTTCCTAAACGATGATGGAAAAACTACCAGCTTTATAATCACTTTGCTTATAAAAAAGATTTTATTTCTTTGTTTCTGTGTTTCTTTGCAATTCAGGCTTTTTCGGCTCGACAATAAACTTTATACCTTAGAGAGCTTAGTTTTACTAAATACTTAAATAAATCCCCCAATCACTAAATCAGTCAAATGTCAAACATATCGAACGTTTTGATTGTTTGACGTGGATCATAACCGTATCAGGTTTCATACCGTCCTCCAGAGCCGGAGCGTCTGCAGCAGGCTGGGGGTCAGGGGCAGCGCCTGCGGAAAAACAGGAGAAGAAGAAATAATAATTAGAGACAATTATTAATGATGTGTCTCGTTTCTTATTATATAAACTGACCTGAAGTCAAATAGACCGCCAGGGAGCAGAGAACCAGAACGACGAAGGTTTTCATCTTCAGCTTCTTTCCGTCTATCTGCAGTTTCAGGTCTAAGTCAGCTCTCTTCCCCCGACTGTCCGTCCGTCCGTCCGTCTGTTCTTTTTCTTCCCAAAAATCCTTGTACTTAAAGTCAGTTTATAGACTCGTCCCTCGCCGTGATTGGTTGGGGGAACGTGGATCACAAACATAGACACACAAACATGCATAAACACCCAAACACACACACACACACACACACACACACACACACACACGCACACACACACACGCCCAAACGCCGATGGAAAAGATGTGCAGCTTTCCCAGGAGGAGAAACAAAAAGGATGGATTTTTATGTGGCCTTTATGTGGCAAACGGCAAATACCAGAGCAGCACGAGCCAGAAGACCAGAGAGTACCTCGAATAAAAACACGCTCAAAATAAAAACGGAGCTGCTGCAGACAATGACTGGACTCCTCACAGCAACAGCAGGTGCAGGGCTTCCTGCAGCCTCTGGGAAACTTGGGGTGAATGTGTGAGAGATAAGAAACGTCCCCATTCCATTCATTAGATTTTTTTACTGTTAGATATTAGAGTCGAGATGTACGTTACAATAGATGCTTTTTCCACTGCGGTAGAATGGAAGAGACTGTCTGACCTCACATGACCTTCAAACAACACACTGACTTCCAAGAGGCAAAAGGACTTGTGGTCCATTTTGGCCCTTGAGAAAAAAAAAAAAAATCTGACCCACATTTGGCCAAACTGTGAGTGACTCGAGACGTCCACATTTGTCAGGGCCCTCATTCCATGCGGTGTGCAGACGTCCGTCCGGTACTGGATGCGGCCCAAAGCGAGGACTGCGTCGTTGCAGAGCCGCTTGCTGCTCCATCAGATCCTCTGTTCTTGTGTTTCATGGTTTCAGCAAAAAAAAAAAACCCTGGCTGCATGATGCTACTTTCTGCATCTCTGTGTTTTGTCACCTGCATGTCAGACGCAGCTGGAGAAACCAGACCAGTTCTTATTATTCCTGCTCTCAGTTTCACACACAAGAGAGAAGTGGGAACCAGACTGCAGACACCACAGCTACTGCTGCTGCTGCTGCTGCTGCTGCTGCTGCTGCTGCTGCTGCTGCTGCTGCTGCTGCTGCTGCTGCTGCTGCTGCTGCTGCTGCTGCTCGGAGTTTCGGACTCTGAGTGACGGGGATTCGTTGTCGGATTTCACTGAACCTTTTTAAAACATGTGCGGCGGCGGCTGGCACCCCGGCGCGGGCCGGAGCCGTCCAGCCGCCGCAGGCTTTTTAGGCTCCGGGCCGCTCGGGCCAGATGGCAGCAGGAACCCGGCATTACAGTCTGAAGGAGGCAAAACCTGCAGACTCTAATGATGCGACGCGGTTTTAATCTGAGGACGCTCGGGTTTTATTGCAAAGCCGCGGCGACTCGCCGCAAAGAGAAGACGACCTTTATGAGCCGCAGCCTTTTCGTTTGAGGAGTTATAGGAGGGATTAAATTTGGAAGCGATATTTATACCGAACTGAAACGGCGGCGGGGGGGGGGGCATGTTTTGAAAACTCTCAAACTGGCTGCGTTTGTGAATGTCGTCATCAAAACTGCAGGTTCATTCCAGACCTATATTTCTCTGAGAGTTTTAAACGCCTCGGATCAGCCTCCTTCATTTCCTTCTCGTCCTTCATCTTTGTTCAGTAAACTTCGCGGGTCCTGACAGACGGCGAGGGCTGTAATTTCTCTGTCTGTGTTTTTTGTTGGTTTTTTTTGCTCTCGGGGATCTGACCTCCAAACATCTTCCACTGGGCCTATTTGCAGCCGCAAACACCCGGCGACACGGCTTTTCTGGGTTTGTGGGCGGCGCAGGCCCAAAGCGTCTTCCCAACATGCAGGCGGGGAAGACGGACGCGCCGATCCGTCTTCACGTACAGAAACTACAACTAATGTTCACAATGGAATCAAAGATGCTGGGGTCGTTTTTTTTTGTGTTTCTGTTCATTAACCCTGGAACAAGTCTGGAGTTTCAGGTCATAAATGGTCACCTAAAACTTTAATTGTCCCGACTCCTTAGGTTTTTTTTTTTTAGGATTAGAGGTTTTTGTTTTATGTGACCATTTTAAAGGCAATAGAATAGCATGCTGCTGTGGGTAATTGAAGGTTTTCCCACATTGTTTTCACTTCTCTGCTCTGTGAAACAATAAGATCACCAAACAGGAAGGAGGCACAGACGCGGCAGACAGAATGAGCCGCCGTTTAGCCGCTGCCTAGATTGTGTGGATTTTTCTGTCGCTCCAAATGATTCGTGGAAAACCGACCAGTTTGCAGATCGTAGTTTCACATTCCCAAGAATACCGTTCTAAGAAACTGAAATGCCCACAGAGGGCTCCATGTGGGGCGCCTCAGGGCTCTGCTCTCGAGCCACTTTTATTCAATGTCCACTTGCTTCACCCTCGGTCGAAATAACATCACGTTGTGATGTTTCCACGTCCCCAGATGACCACGAAGCCCTTCTGTCCCCCCCGAGTGTCTGTCTGTCAATGACTTAGTGGACTAGAATTTCCTCCGGCTCAAAGCAGAAAAGAGAGAAATCCTGTTCATAGTCCAAAGAATACAATGATACCAGACAGAGCACAGCAGACACATGGGTCTGATTATGGACTCGGAACCACATGCGGTCCGGTCCAGGCTTGTTATTGTCTTTAAAAAAAAAAACAAAAAAAAAACAAAACCAAGCCAGAGTTTGGGATTTCCTGGAAAAACTGGATTCTTGCTCGAATTTTCAGACGATCGGGTTTGACTTTGAAAACAACAAACAACAAACAAACAAAAAAAACAAAAACACTTGCAATAAATAGCAAGTGACGCTTGTTTCTCATCAAACATTAATCGGTTTAAAATGATCACTGCATGGACTCGTCTCTGACTGAACATCAGAAGGTGTTTGGGGCCCCCTGCTGGCCACGAGAGGCTTTTCCCATCAGCCCTGCTGTCTTCCTAATAACGGCTTCCAACACAGGGTTGAAGAAATAAGTTTTATTTTTGTTTCTTTCAAAAACAAAAAGATAGACAGATGGATAGATAGGTGGATAATATAACAGACATTTCATTCTGGCATTTCCAGCTCAAAAGTAAAACACTGAAACGAGATTACACGTGGAATCAGACTGTGAATATCTGTGAGCGTGAGAATAGGATTCAGGACTTCACACTGGACTCCTGTGTTATCCAGGGTTTCTCTCTCTCTCTCTTGGCAAAAACTGAGAAAAAAGATATAAATTAGGCAAAACTTTAGCAGATGTGCAGCGAAGGGACAGGTGGTGACGATGGCGCCGCCCTGACACTCAACTTTTAGAACCGACGAGTCACAGACGATCTGTGGCGGTGCTGCTGCTGCTGCTGTTGCTGCTGCTGCTGTGGTGGATTTCGGTCTCCGAAGTATCTCTGGTAGGCGTGCTGGACGCCGACGCGGTAGGCGTAGGTGCGGCAGGGCGAGTAGTCCTCACAGGTCTCCGCACGGATCTCTGCTGGAGACTTCCTGTCCCGGGGGGAAAGGATTTGGAAGAGAAGCACGACTCCCGTTCACTCACCGAACGGTGTGTTTGCACTTTAACCTATCGGAGACAAAGCCGTGTTCGATTGGCCGTGCTTTACCTCGAGTAGTTGTAGCGGCTTGCTCTGGGTGTGGTGCGTCTGTACCCGTGGATGAAGGAGTTGGCTCGATTTGGAGGCACAAATACATCTGGAAAAACAAAACTTCCCTGAACAGCAGTCCTGCTACAAGCGCATAAGCCGTGCAAGAAGAAAAGAGTTTCGAGGCAGTGGCGGTTTTTGAAATGGGGCCGTTTTGGGCAGCTGCCAAGAAAGGAAATAGCGCAATATCTGCCCCACAAACACATTTTTTTTTACATGATTTGTTTTATTTTTTGTTTGTTTTGTTTGGAGCCCAGAGCACCATTCATCCAAGAGCCACCACTGCGATTAGTTAAAGGAAATCGGCTTTACCACAGTCTGGGTTAGTAACGCATGCATGTTTTTCCAGGCACAGAGAATTATTTTATTTTGTTTTTTTTTTTTTTGAAACATTTAATCACCTTCATAGGATTCATTGCTTTCACTAGAATCTAAGGGAAAAACATGAAGTCGGTTAATCACGAGTGCTGAACATAAACTTGAGTTTGTGCGTTGAGTTTGCGCCCCGTTCGGACGTCGGGGGGGCGTTTTGTACCGTAGCAGACGCAGAGGGAGACCACAGCGCACAGGGCCAGCAACTGAAGGAGGCTCCTCATGTTGGCGGTGTTGGACCTTCCTTACTGCTGACACAGGAGAAGAGAGGTCACGTCAGAAAGCAAGAGAAACCATGGCAACGATGGGTTTTGTCTTACTAAGATCATGGGTGATGAAAGTGGGATCACAGTGGCAAAAACAACAGATTTCCGTCCAGGAATGACCTAAATTTTCCAACTTCTACATATATAATGTAAAAACGGATCATTTACACACCTGATGATTTGTAACTAATTAAATATTGGACAAACGGGTTTGTTGTGGATTCCTGTGCACACAGCGAATAGGGACCACAAGTGGCTGAAATCCCCAAATACTTACTTACATATTTTAATAGATAAAACACAAAATGTACCTGAACATGCATTGATACACAGTGGAAACGCTCTTGGCATCGCCGCTGAATCCAGTACCCACAGTCTTCCTCATCTCCGCTCCGATCAGTGGCAAAGAAAGTCAACGCCACTCCTGGATTGGCTGCTTTCCGAGAGCCGGCCAATAATGTGCCAAGTAGCATTTCACTGAAACATTCTAGCTTTCGAGCCTCCACATTCTCTTGAATCTCTTTCTTCGAAAAAATCCACGAATGGGTGAATTTTTTTTGTACATAATTTCGTCACATTTAAAGAGAGATCTCCAAAATAGGCGATGCAGCGAATACTGAACCGCCAATAAGCAGGAGCCGTACATGGCCTCCTTTAGAACAAGTTCAAATGGCAAAATCTGTATGACAATTAGCTTGAATTAGAAACTGCAGTGAGAACGGCCTCTGAGGATATCAATGAGTCGAGGAACTTGATCCTGGAACGTTGGGATGTTGGGTCTGATCTCATTCCTAGATCCAAGCTTTTCATTTCGACCGACAGCAACATCAGTAGCCAGCAGCTCTTCACCTCGGTTCCTCCTGGTCAAATCGTTCTAATCGTTCTGTGCACCACGTCTGACCCAATGACCGCAGGCGATGAGCACCAAACCCCACAGCGACCCTGCAAAGGTGAGCAGGTCTAGACAACGGATGGATTGATATTCCACCCACAGGCGGCCCTTATGCCCCCCAGTTACACTTATTTATTTGTCGGACCGCAAAGTTTATGGCACAATTTATGAGACATGTTGGTGTGGAATGTTTGCTCGAAGGCGACACAAGGCCGTGTATACGTATTCGGCCCGAAGAGAAAGTCTGAACTAAACACAAGACCGGTCCCAGAAATGTGCTTCAGCTCCGGTTCGAAGGAAAGAGCCTTCAGAGAACAGCTGTGGCCGAGGAGCGCTGCGCAGCGGCCAACTCCTCAGAGTCCAAACTCATTTTTGCTCAACAGAGCGGAACCATAAACTCTTCTTTGTAGCGCTGCTGCGCACAAGAACACCCACAGAGAAGACGTCGACATGCAAACAGACAATCCCGGGAGCGAGAGCCTCAACGTAAAGCGTCTAACACCTGTATAAATACTTCCACCAGAATGTGCAGGAAGGCGAACGTGAACTGCGTTTGCATGTCCAGACTGCTGACGAGGTTCTTCTGCTGGTGTGATTTGGAAGGGATTCTGTGTCTGCAGCCAGACTTCTCTTGCCATCAATGGCTGCTTTCATTACACGTGAAACGCACACATCAAAGTGTGCGCACACACACACACACACACACACACACACACACACAGACTGTACACAACTGCACACGCAGCATCCTGCGCCGAAGGCATTTTTGGTTCAAAGGTGCAGAGAGCTAAAGAGAAGTCTTCAACAACAGGAGATACAAAGTCGTGACTGTGTGTGTGTGTGTGTGTGTGTGTGTGTGTGTGTGTGTGTGTCTGTCTGTGTGTGTGCGTGTGTGTGTGTGTGTGTGTTCACAAAGTTTTATGCTGTTCTGATTCCCAGTGAGGGTTTCCAGCGTTCCTGTGCTTATCTCACTGGAAAAAGGCACAGATGTGACGCTGGTTCATACGAAACGTCAGCAACTTCCAACGATCCTATTAACTAAACCGAGCAGAGTGAACTGCAAACGATTCCTTAGCGTTAATTTAAAAAAAAAATTAAAAAGAAAAACAACCCTTTACAAAGAGGATGTCAGATTCCCCTCTGCTTGCTTTTAGTGCAGCAGAGGAGAAATACAGTCTTAGCAGTAAACACGATAAATGAAGTACTTACTATGAGATCTGGATGAAGGGAGAGGTTTTGGAAATATCGCCCCGTATTTACTCCTGTGAAATATTTCCTAATTTCCCGACAGCAAAGCCTTTATACCCATCACATCCCACCCGCCCTTTCATTTCCTACCTACGGGCTCCCTCCCCCTCTTACCGCCTTCTCGCCCTCCTTCCCTCTCATGCTATCAGCCCTGTTTTCCGACATTTAATCAGACCGGAGCATTAGCTCACGTCTCTCCAACTCCCACGCCCGGCCGCCGGCAGGGCAGCGCATTGCTCCAGCCGCCGGGGGGGAATGGAGAAAAACAAGTTGGGGATAATAAACAGAGATGAGGAGCAATGAAGGGGGACGGAGAGTGAAGGATGGCAGACGGCCATCGAACCTGCTTCACGGCAGACACATGAAAATATTCACTCCTGTTTGCCAGAGTGAAGAAGAAAAAAAACAGCCAGCATGTGGACACAATGTCTGTCCTTGGCTAGACCGACTGCTAGCTACTAGCCTCAACCTCGCTACTGATGGACATTTCATAACAGCCGGTGCTGATATTTATTCAGCCGTTATTGGATCCTGATTGTGTCGCCTTCCCCTCTGCAGAAAGTTGAGCACCTGTGCGATCGCAGATGCTGCACGGGTTCAAAACGCTCCGACTGCTTGCGGCTCAAGAGTCCTTCTGCTTTTCTCCTCAGGGTTCGTCTCCCACGTAACTCGACGCTGCAGCTCGGGAATCTTCATGAAGGGAAACCATAGGAACAGTCCAAACTCCCCAAAGATCAGGGAGAACCGAGGCCACTTTTCCTGGAGCAAGGCCTGGGGGCGCTGAGCTCATGGAGGGATGTTTTGGCTCTTGAGGCATCACAATGTCCAAGCCAAAACAAACAAACAACCAAAAAAATAAAAGTCTTCAAAAGCCCAAGTCAAAGGCGAGCCGGTACCTGACTTTACAGGGTCCAGTGACATGGAACAAAACCAACTTTCGGGTTTGAAATGAATGTGTTTTGACATGAATGTGGGAGAATGGAGCCAGAAATAGATGGTTTGGATCAGGACCCAGAAGCCCTGTGCACTATCAACTGTGCAACTAATGTGTCAATTACATGTGGGCGAAGCTATGCAGAGACATTTATCACTTAGCAAGAACAGCACAAGGGCACTGCTGAGTAGAGCCAGGGAAATTTCCTACTTTATGTAATCTGTAGTTCTGCTCCAAGACAACCTGACCAATTTCCCTCACTTTATTTTCCTACTACTCTTAACTTTTACATGATCTTAACTGTTAATTTTATGCTTTTCTCCATTGACGCTACAGCTGGTCGCTTTCTGTTGGCTGGTTGCATGGAGGGAACTGGCTGAGATATTACTGCCAACAATTACATTTTGCTGTTAACCGTTTCTTTTAATGAACATAGAACATAGAAAGACCTCCATCGGCTCCTCGGTTTCTTTGTCGTTCGTCTCCTCAAATCCCCAGTAGGTCGAGGTGGACGGTCGTTCGTACTGAGCCGGGTTCTGGTCCTGCTGCAGATTTCTTCCTGTTAAATCGGAGCGTGCTCGGTTTGTGAAGACACAGTGCAAGTGGTTGTCCGCTGTTGCTTCGTGCTCGTCAAGGAGGAGTGAATACTGCAAGTCGGCGACTTGTAGCAATCTAAACCGTTTCCACGGAAACCCAGCAAACTGATTTGAACAATAACTGAGCTTCATGTACTGTTTGATAAGTAGGATCCATTGCAGATGAAGAATCCTCTCCACCTGCTGCATCGCACTAGATGGACCGATCAAACGATTGAAGATGATTAGGTTCAGGGTTTTCTGGGCATGTCCAGAAATCCTAATCTGGGTCTCGTTGAGAGGAGACCCAGATTACCGTATAGACGATAGACTGTCCTCTAGTCTGTGGTTGACTTATGCTGCAGGATTGGGCTGAACACCATCCTGGAACCAACGTGATAACCGTTCTCAGCTTTGTGCTGAGCATCACAACGCTAAGATTTTATGAAGCGAGCCTGGGGAACGGGAGAGCGGAGTGCAATTACTGCATCACACTGAGAAGCTATGCGTAAGGTTAGCCCACCGGTTTTTATGGCCGAATTTTGAGAAGACGGAGGAACGGCTTTTCAGACTAATGATCTCCAACTCCAGTCCTCGAGGGCCGGCGCTCTGCAACGTTTAGATGTCTCTCTGCGCCGCAACACCTGGCTCCAATATAAGCTCATTAGCAGAGCTGCGTGGAGCTCGCTTGCATTGCCAGTGAAGCGGTTTAACCGTTTCATGCAAGTGTGTGAGACAAGAAGCGCACATCTACATTTACAGTCGTCCTTCCACAAACCCTAAAATGGGGGACCGGAGTCCCAATGTTCAGCTTTTGAGTGACCCAACCCCCATAATTTGCTAATCAACAGTTTTCCTGTGACCGCGCATCTCTACAATATCAAATAAATATGCCTGTGATCTGGTTCCAGTGGTTAGCAGAATTGCCTCAAAGGAAAAGTTTGACAGTTCAGATCTCAGTTGAGGTTTTCCATGCTCCCCCCCCCCTTCAAGCATGTGTGGCCTCTTTTAAAGTACTCTGGCTTGCAGCTAGAATCCAACAGTGTGCATATTTGGTTAATTAGGTATGACTGCAAGGAGTTGTGGTATCTCTTCGGCTCCTTGGATATTTCATAGCGAAAAGGTTCCTGTCAGTCAACATAAGCTGAGTGAAAGAGCATAACTGGACTCTTCAGTGGTTGTGGATCTTCTGAGGTCAGAAGCACCAACATGTGGGAATAGAGACTTTTCAAAAACCAGTCAGAGTCACTTTGCGAGCTTATTTTTGATAGCACTCACGTTTTTCTGGGGACTGAAAAACCCAGAATTCAGACCATTAGACACATTCAGCAAAACAAGCAGCATCGACTATGTTGGGATCTTTGCATAAAACCATAAAGGATTTCGGATCTGCATGACAGCAACACACAACACAATACTTACTTACTGCGAGGTTGTGAAAATGTGCCTGGAAACTTTACGTAAAAACAAGACCTCATGGTAAACATGTTGCATTTTTTTGTTGCACTTTTCGAGTGATCGCTCAAAAGGCCTGAGGTCACGCTGTTTGTTTTGCTGTCCATCATTTTGACTGAGATCAATTTCATGTGCTGTTTTTTTCCCGTCAAATTATAACCATATCGACATGGGATATTCAGCCGCGCTTTTTTTTACGCAGTTTAGTTAATATTCACCTTTTGAACCGTGAATCCAGATCCCACACATAAAGCGGACGAAAGCGTCGAAATTTTTCTCGCCAGCGCCAAAAACCCACCGACTGCGGCCCCAACAGCTTCTGTTAAATGAAATGAAACGACTCCATTTAAATGATGAGTATATTTCACCTGCTGGGGTCTGAATGCACTGCATCCGTGCCGACCCACAAGTCAGTTGGATCGGCCTGATCCGGACCGATCAATTGAACTTTACCCAGAGGGGGGGGGGAGAAAAAAAAAGCTGTGAATCAAACCAACGACCTTCCGATTGCGAGATCTCACCCGCCTGAGCCTGAGCTTTATCTGCAAACCCTCGGCACGCCGACCGCAGCATGAGGGTAGACAGGACAACATCTCTGTGGCGCGTATCGGAGTTACGTAAGCGCGCATCGCAGCTGGCTGGCTCGGTCGCAGGGACCCGCGGATAGTTATGTGAGGCCGACCTGACCCTCGCCAAGAGCAAACAAACCGAATAGGTGACTCCTGCGCCAGGAAACCAAAAGGTCCAGACAGAAAGATAAACACCGAGACAGTCTGGAAGAAGGAGATGAAATCTCACTATCTGATAAAAGCGGGACTAGAGAGGTAAAAAACAAAATGATGGAAATAAAGACAAAGTTTTTCCGTCCATGTTTTTTAGACGGATCTTTGTGGAAGGGGAAGTGTAATTAATTGTGCAAATTTCAGGCTATTTGCAGAGTTAATGAAGAGTTTCGTTCTAAGATTTGGGGTTAGATGAAGGCAAACTAAGCGAAACGCAGGTGACTGCATGAAAAACAGGAGCACAATGGCGCAATTTGTGCTCGTATCCCTTGGCGATCCTCCACGGCTCTTTTCATTTCCCTTCAAGTTGCTCCGGCGTTTCTGCCTTCTCCCCCGCTCCTTCTCGTGCACCTGGAGTCGTGTTTTTGACCGGTCGCCTCCTGCTCGGTCGTCCGCGCCAGGGGCAGAGATGGACGATAAACGAGGAACAGGGAGGATGTGGTAAACAGGATGAGAGTCAGCCGGGCGGGACGCGACGCGACGCCAGCGGCTGCCTTCAGCAACGCTCCTGCACGGCACGGAGCGACCAGGAGCTATCGGCAACCAGATCGGCATGCAGCGAGAGGCAAACACACGCCGAGGCCATGTGGAGGAAATTTACAAAACTCCGTGGCATGCGATAGTGACAGACAAGTCTGTTGATGAAGTCCTGGAACGGCGATGGGAGAAGGCGTGGAAAAGGAAAGAATGAGCCCTCGCCTGGAAAGAAAGTATGAAGGAGTGACTTTTGACTTCATTATGAGGCTATTACCACAAATGTGTAAACTATCCATGTAATGTCTGCAAAAACACCTTTGCAGGACTGTTTGTGTTTGGGCAGGCTTGTACCTCCGGGCTGCTCTGTGCGTGTCGGTCTGAGCGCACAGAGCACAGGCTGACAAACACCAATTTGAAAACAAGTGTACCCAACATGTTCTCCATTAATAACTTTTTTTTTTTTTTAAGCCTTATGCAACTATCTTTGCTGTGATTGACACAACGCAAGGGAAACATGGAGGTGTGTGTGTGTGTGTGTGTGTGTGTGTGTGTGTGACTCAGAGGGCGTGATGTAACCGCGCTGCTCTGCCCTGTTTGAGGGATGCTGTGGGATTGGGCCGGTCGAGGTGAACAGACATTAGTCAAGTCCGCCCTCTGAGATTGCAGCCGTCGTCTCGTGGTTGTGAGTTTTGTCGCGTGAACGTCGACAGAACCTGATGCAGATTTATGGACGTAGCAAAGCACCGCCGGGCTCTCCTGACGGTTTTCTGATACGGCGCCATGCAAAAGTTTTCCCACTCTTTTCATTTCTTCCTGGGACTTTGTCACATGGCAACGGCTGACTTCGGCATTTCATGAAACCCATGTAAACGCAGCATTGCAAAGCTTTGAAGAGGAAGGAAAACGGTATGTCCAATCATTGGCTGGGTGCCAAGAGGGTAACAAAGACACCCAGTCATGATCCATGTCTCATGGCTGTAGGTCTCAGAAGTCTTCAACATGACAAAGCGGATGATAATCTACACAACTACAGTCATCCATCAACTCCTTTGTTCTGTCGTCGCTTGTCAACAACATGTCAAGGCACTGAAATCCTCTGCTTGAGGCAAACAATGATCGCCGATCTCTAGAAGGGAACAGATTCTCATCCCATCTAGAGATCAGCTTAAACCTCTATGACCACATCATTTTTAAAATTCAAAGGTAAAACCTTGATGGTCCCAAACCGGACTCTCTTCCCTCCATTACTGCGCCCTGAGCTCCTGTCCATGAAGACAACAAACAGGACTAGAAACAGGATTCCAAGATGCAGGGTTTGGGTTCCGTCTGAAAATCCCACAGTACGTCATGTTGGCGTAGTACTCTCCACAAAAAATGTCGAGGAACGACTTTGGGCACCGCTTTTCTACAGAAAACCTGACGGTTGGTTTTCTGTAGCAACGCCTCTGCTGGTGCTAAACTGCTGGAGACGCACCAAAAGGCCTGAAGCTGACGATGCAGCAAAAGGAGGATCCACAAATTATTGACTCACTGAGCACAGACTTTTGTGATTGTCTGTGAAATGTTTTGAAATTTCATCAACGTGGTTTTTAGTTGAATACAAACAAGGGCTCAAGGGGTAAGAAAACATTTGCAAGGCCCTGTAGTTTACCGAATCACCTAATCCTAACCCCTTACCTTTACCCTAACCCTAACCCTAAGTCTAAGCCTAGGCCTATTTACTGGAGTATTTTTCCCAAACCCATCCACTCTACCTGCATGCGCCCATACTGAAAGCAAATGGTCATTAATGAAACTTTCCAGGTGGGGCCGTTGCTGAAAAGTCGTCTCTTGTGGTGACGCTGCAAAGATTTGTCATCATTCGTTGCTCCGAAAAAAGCTCTTGTTTACTTATAATCTCACTGATAAATCTCTAAACCGCCAAGCAAAGTGGTAATTAGGATATGAGCAGGAACTCCATGAACACTTTTAAATCGCCTGTGTCATTTTGCTTCTTTCCCTCCATCTCCTGTAATCTCCCGAACGAGGCGCTGCGGTAGGTTTCCCATGTCTCGGAAATATAAATTTAACGGCAGGGGCCTTGATATCATCTAAAAAACGTCCCGAGATTTGATTGAAGAGGTGCTTAGCGTTGCTATTTCGGTTTGCTGTTTTAAAACGGGCAACGCTCGGCTGTTTACGTTGTATTAACACGACCAAACGGAGGTTGTTTTTTTTTCTGCCAGGATCCCGCTGCAGCTGCACTTACAAAGTTTATCTTTTCGCTCCTGAAAAGCTGTCGGCTTTAAATTTCATGTGCTGTTTGCTTAAGCCGTCCCCGCCCGCCTGCTCCTCTCATGCCAGATGCAACAAGCAGGCCTCCAGAGAGTTTCACTCGCACTCTTACAAAAATCCAGTGAATCAGATAACCATCAAAATCTGGCAACATAAATCACCCCAACACACTGCATGTGTTCATGACAAGCCGAATAAAAGGCAACGTTGCCACGGACGGCAGCAAAAACATCTCAGTGCAACAACATGCTCCACATCTGGGCGTCAGAATTGTTTATGCAACTTCCCCCCCTTTCTGCTCATCAAGTTTTCCTTCTACCGTGAAAAAGGTTGATTGGTAGATTTTCCCCCGTCTTCCACTTCATCCCTCGATTTTCTATGTTTTTTTTTTTTATTTTTAAATTACACCCTAATGCAGCCTGGAAATGTCTATTTCTAGACTTTATTTTGAAATGTCTGTTATGTCCTCCCATCATTTCGTCTACATGTTCTTTTCTTCGTGTGTTTTCCTGATTATCTTCACTAGTTTATACCTTATTTCATTCCGTCAGTCTTCCTTTTCTCTCGCTTGTCTCTCGTTTTTCCCTTTTTCGTGACCTTCCTTCCTTTTTACTTTGTGCATTTCCTTTAATCCCTTCCTTGTCTCTGTCCTTATTACCTCCTTTTTTTTTCTGCATCCTTCCTTCTTAGTGTCCTACCTTATCTTCCCTTCTCTCCACCCTTGTGGCCTTCCATCCTTCGCTTCTTTGAGTTCTTGCTTCTTTTGTTTGTTATGCCGTCGGTCCTTCATTCACTGAAACTTACCTGCTTCCTTTTCATCCTACCTCCCTTTTCCCATTGTGGAAACGTCGACCGTCTTTTCACAGCGACCCATTCGGTGTTTTTAGAAGCTGAAATGAAACGCGTCGCCGTGAGACCAGGTTCATATCCGCCGCCTTTGATTTCCTGCCGCTTTTTTTTTTTTTGGAACCCCGGATCCCAAAGTCTTAAATTACGCGTCGCTTTCTCAACAGGCCAAACTTAAAACTTTACCACCGCACACCAAGTTGTCCAAAACAAATAAAAACCGTGTACCGTGATGCAGTAAACTTTGCTGTGTGCGTCTAAAGCGGCCCCATAAACCGGGTCGCGCTGCTTTGGTGGACTCGCTTCAATCTGCCTGCTTCGCCTGCCGTCACTCCGGCTCTCCGTCTTTTTCCCTCTCGCTGTCTGAGGCTGTCAGAATCGCTCGGTGCAACGACACGTTTGCACAAACACAACGCGGCGACAGCAAACTGGCCCGTGACATGCGGGGCCTCCGCTGGGCACCGAGTGATGAGGAGGCTGCTGACGGGCCTGCAGACTCTTTCTGACCCACATTCCTTCCCCCGTCAGTCAGGAGCGCGTGAGGTGAAACGTTGCCGCCGACGGCGCGTTAATGTCTCACGAGCTGCCGGGTCACAACTGCAACCTTCATTCGCGTGCGCCATTAGGATTCCATGTGACAAAGCGGATGAGTGTGAAGTGGAAAGGAAAACAAGTTTTCCTCGTTAAAACCAGCTCGTCAGGTGAGATTTGTGTTTTGCCTGCTTTTTGTGAAGTAGGTGATGAATAAGGAGACGGGTGAAACGCAGAAAGCAGTCCTGCCACGGAGCAGATTTCTGTGACAGGGTCAACGTTTGGGTAAATACATCATGAGCCCAAATCACAACAGGAAAGCCTCTGTTTTTTTTCTGCGTATCACGCCTGCAGCTCATGCAAGGAAAACCGCAGGCTTTCTTCAGAGCGGACTCTGGTATGAATGAAGCGTGTATAACGCGGAGCTGTGGTCAGACGCAGCAGGCCTGGCCTCTTTAACCCTTTTCTGAAAATAAAAACAGAAGCGGAAAAAAGCGGCGCGTCCGCAAGGACGGGATCTGCTTCGCGAGCCTGGCGCGCCCCCTGCTGGAGCTGGAGCCGTAATTGCGACGGGAAATGTCAGGAATCAAGAGCTCCATCACTGGCACTGCGGAAACAGAAAAAAAACCCCTTTATTATCAACGGCCGGACCTTCTGGTTTGACTGACAGGATGTTTATTAGAGCTTCCTCTCCTCTTGCTACGTCTCGGCTCCTGACAGGCTCGCTCTCCCACGTTGCCGTGTGAGCAAAACCCTCCGCCGAGGCCGCGCTTCAAAAGCCTTTCCCAGTCCGCGCTGTCGGGCCAAATGAGAGTCTCGCTGCTGGCTCGTCTCCCCGGAGCTTTCCTGACCTCTGCCTGACTGCCTGAGAGCTGCCGGCTGAGACTCGTAATGAGGCAACAGCCCTGATGGAGGCACTGGGGAAGGGCGGGAAGAAACACTCCATCTGTTCTCTCCTCTCTTTAAGTATCACCTCAAGATTTCTCCCTGGTCTTTTTTTCTTTTTAAGTGTGGTAATCTCTCTTCCTTTTTCTTGATTCTCTTCATTCCGTCTCGCCGCCATGGGCCCGACGCTTCCCCGTCTTTCCGGGTTTTTCAATGGCGCCGCAGTCAGTCTCTCCTGTGACATGCCTCCTTTTTTTGCCGCAGAGCGAGTGGGTGACGGACTGAAGAGACGCTCCCACCTCCCCTCCACCTGCCTGCAGTGGGGATTTGGGCTCAGAGGAGCGTTTAAAGTTCGTCGTGGCTCACGGGGGAGAACAGGACGCTGCAGCAGAGAGCCGCCTCAGGCACACAAAAATGTCTCCTCGAGGACACGACTCTGTGAGATCGCTTTGTTGCTCCAGAGACGATGTATAAGTCCAGTTAGCATTTAATGTATTTTTCATTCTGACAGTATTTCCCCATCTGATTGGCTGCTTTAGAACATTTTGCCTTCAAGGTTGCTGAAGAGGAAGCAGTTGTGTGAAAGTTTGAGTTTGTCGTTTGAGCGTTTTTGCGTCCGTAGCTCTCGTGCGAAAATCGCCCAATCCAGCCGATCTCGCGTGAACGGCGCCCTGAACGAGCTCCATGCCTTCTGTCGGCCTCCACATCTGATGAAGCACGTGACCGTCGGCTCCCCACGGGCCGAACATGCATGAAAGCGTAGAAAAACTTATCCCGAGGCACAACGCCTTCTAATGAATCCCTGGGCAATTGCCCATGTAGAGTGTGAGAACGGCACAGAGGCTGAATCAATAGTGTATGTGGATGGTGAAGGCGTGTAGGTGGTCCGATCCAACAAATGAGCCTCTGAAGCTAAAACTGTTGGAAGGACTTAATGCCGGTTCCCACGCTGTCAACACACCGTCACATGCTTGCTGTAACCAGCGAGAAGGCCTGTCTGTCTGTCTGTCTGTCGGCAGGGTCCAGGAATACGCTCAGAAGCAGAGCATCCGGTTTGAGGGGTTGACTCGGGTCAGACCGACTTGTCCAACGTCGGCGTCTGACCTTGAGAATGTGTTTATTTAACCAGTTCCTAAACCTCGTGGAAAGCCGTCCGAGAAGCACCGAAGCCGTTAATCCCTGCGAAGGGTGGCGGACATTAAACCAGCATAATCAACAATCCAACATGTTAAGGGCAACATGGTGAACTGGGACGTGCAGACGACAGATTGTTACTATTATTTACGTAAACTGAGCAGCTTAGTAGAGCTTTCGTACTCGAGTTGCTTCCTTTAACTTTCCCAAGTGAAATGCTGACACTTCCGGAGTCCGTATCGGGTTGCGGAGACATTATTGAGACGTGCTTTGCTGGGTTTATTTCTGGCTGTTTAAAAATGCGCAGCGTGTCCAGAGGTTTTATTATCTCACAGCCGCTGAAAACCTACAGGATCCATAATGTGGCTTCTTCAACCCCCTCCCTCCTCCTCCCTCCTGCTCCGGTTTTAATAACAGCCAGAGAGCCTCCTTCCTTCCCTGCATCACAATGTTATGGACTCTGTTAAAGTATTTATGAGCACATTACTGCACTGCGAGCTGGAAATGGATTGTTTAGGTGGCCGGCGGGCGAATCGGGTAGTGCGGGTGAATAATGGAACGAAACAGATTGGGAATTTACGGGCTACAACCGAAGACACCACCATAGCACAAACAAAACACGCGCGTTAATCTCATTCATTAGCAGGAAGGGGGAGTTGCATGGCAGCCAAACACGAGCATGTGGTTTGCGGTGGAGGGGGGGGGGAGAGCGGAGGGAAGACGCTCAGGCGCAAGCATGCAGAACTGATTGCTGCCATTAAGGATTTTCACATTAAGGAAAACGGGAATTTATTAAAACGTGGCCCATCGTTAAACGCGTTTCCCCGGACGGATCCCTCCGTTTCATTCCCGATCCGGCAGCGACTGCATTATTTACAATGTCTGCAGGCGGGAGGAAGTGCGCGCGTGTGATGTATATTTAAAGGACGGTGCGGAAAAATCTGCAGAAAAACTCCCAGAATCGCACATCTGGCTCCATCCATCAGCGCCAGCGGCTTGGCTTTCAGGATGATGGGTCCTCTAATGCTCTGGGAGTTACTGTCTGATCAAAGCGCACGCCGTCCCCCTCCAGAGGCGCTGAACGCCTTCACGCAAAAGTTTCGCCTCTCGACAAGTTACAAAGTGATTACAGCCTCAGAGAACATCAGAGAACAAACGAAGGGCCAAGGTTTAACGCAGGATCAGGTCGTCAAAGCCGCTTCGAGATGTTCGGACGTCTGCCAGGGCATAACGGAGAGCTGGGAGAAAAAGCTGCACACATACAGTGACAGGAGAGGAGAGAACTGACCAACCAAAGGATAGGAAGAGTTTGAAAGAGCCAAAGCTCCACAAGTCTGGACTTGACGCAAGACTGCCACAAATAATGTACTGATGAGAGAAAGCAAGGAGAAAAACGAAGCAGAAAAAGAACGGCAAACATTCAGCCTATAGCAGAGACAAAATGGAGAGAGATGGTGAGAGACGAGGCAGAGTCTGAGCTCAGCAACAATAAATTATGAAGGAAGGAAGTAAGTCCAGGCTGTTGGCAGCTGAAGGTCAAACATGTATGAATGGAACATCAACAATAAGAAAGTTTACAGAATGGATGAAAGAATCTAATGGGTCCCAATCAGAGTCTAGACCAAAACCCAAATGGGAATTCGTTGTGACCCCAGAAGACGGACGCTCACAGACGCTTCCCGTTCAGGCCGTCTTTGTGTTCGTGTTGCTTCGCCGTCATTAGTCTCAGATAATCGACTCCCGACTGCTGTCTCCAGGACGGCGAGGCCGACCGCACCGTCTCCAGCCCACACAGTCAGCTCTTGTGCCACGGAAACATCAATCTCTTCGAATTAGAGACATCCAATTAGTCTCGCCCCCGGAGAGGCAAGCTTCACAATCCGCCCGGCGTTCCTCTCCCAATCAGACCTACGGCTCGGATTTACATCTCCGGGGCTTTTGTCCCGATCCGTTTCATATCTACCGCAGCCTACTTTCTTCTCCGCTTCTTCACCTTCGCGCAGCTCCGAATGCTGCTTGTCCAACCCGTTGTTTGCAAAATCATGTTGCCTCAAGATTCATGCTGTTAGAGTTGGAGATTCGTTTTTATTAATTGCTAGAAAATAAATGGGAGGGGGGGATCAATTTTAAATGTCAGTACATTGTACTTCACCTTTGGTCTTATGTGAAATAAAAGAACAAATGTGACATACAATATAGTGTCACTAAAACAAAAAAACTAAGCCTGCTGGGAGAAAGGAAGGCAGGGGGCAATGAGAGCAGAAAATAGAGTGTCCACAAGAGGGCAGCGTGGCGCTCAGAGGCCTGCCAGGTGTTTCCCTTATCGAGCTCAGATTGGATGGGAAAGCTGAAAAAACTCAAAAATGTATCTGAAAATAGTTTTAATTTTTATATGGAATAACAATTTCTATGTTTTTTGACTGACATATGTTCTTGTCTCTCATGTGTATAAAATATCTACTCATTAATTTTGCAATTTAAAATCAGTCATTGTTGTTTTTCTGCTTTTCCCCTCATTATTCAGTAAATTTGATCTCATATCTTCATCTGTTTTTTTTGTTTGTTTGTTTCTTTTCCATTTCCTTCTATGACACCGAAATCAGGGTCCAGCTTCACAGCGGCCCTGAACTTCTCTCATATTGGTGCGACGCTTTTTCCTGCTCGTTCTTTTGTTTGTTGACTACGATCTGCTCAATTCTTCCCTGCTTGCTGTTTCCTTTCTGTTTTTGTTTTTGTTTTCCTTCCTTCCTTCCTTCCTCCTTCCTTCTTTCCTCTTGGCTCGGTGTTTTCACTGCGTCCCCTAAATGAAATACGGAAAACAAATGACTGCACACCCACACGCCTGCCGCAGAGCAAGTCGCTCGCCTCTCGGCCCGAGAGGGAAATAATAACAGGATTTGACGGCGGCGCAGATCTCGCTGCGACTCTGATCTGAAAAAAATGACTCATTTGTTCCAACGTAAATCTCTCTCAGGCTCAGATGTTTGGGATGAGAGCAGGAGTTTAGTGCCAAAATATGAGTCCTGTTAACAGCAAAGAGCGGCAGAGCTTGCTGAAGTTGTCCTTTGAATGTTTCCTCATGTTGCTAACACAAATCTTAAGTCTGCATCATTGTGGTTTTGCAAGGTTGGAGCAAAACAGGATAATTGTAGAGGAGAACAATGCTCTATTTCTTCCCCCCAAAACACTTTCTAAAAACGCTGAAAAGTGTGGAAGGGATCTTTATGTGTTTTGAACGTTTACGGTCTCTGTTCTTGTTTGCGAAATGTCGCAGGCTCAGTCAGCCTGGACGGGGTCTCCAACCTTTAATCCAAAGAGCCATTTTTATCCTCAGCTCAGCTAAACAGGATCTATTTAGAAGCTCAAATGTTACACTACCGTTTTTGTTTTTGTAAAAAAAAAAAAAGACAACTTTAGATCTTTTGTAAATCTCTTCTAGGAACTTTTTCAAGAACCCTAATTGTGTGGATACAATTTGGTCTGTGTTGATTTATTTTATTTAAAAAAAAAAAAAAGGAAAAAGAAAAAAAGAAAAGCACAACCTAATAAGAAATACCGATAGAAAATATCGATGTATCGGTAATCGAACTCTTCCGGTGTGAATCGGTCGAGGAATCCAGTCGATGCGTTTTGACAAAATCAAAAGCCTGCATTCGTCGTTTTGTCTGTGTTTCAAATCACAAGTTCGTTCTGCGTCACTTTCAGTCAAAATCATCAGGAGGATGTTGATGCAGCCGCCGCCGTGCTTCGCAGTCGGATTGGCCTTTCCCCCCCGCTTGCATGGAGGCAAAGCTTTAAAACCGCAGCAGGTGAAATTCGTAAAATAAAGTCTTTATCCGTTTAGAAAGTCAAAATGCTTTGTGGAGGAGGAACAAAAGACTTAAAGGGTTCCAGAAACCGAGCCCAGAAGGATCCAGTGACGCCACTCGGCATAAGCCCGCACAATGAGATTCGGGTCAATCTGAGCGTTAGAGGATTCTTTTCCACAGAGCAATCGGTTCAGCACACCAAGCCTCCTTAAGCTCTTACATAACTCCGACACAAGACGGAAAACTGGCAGCAGCGCTGGAGGGACGCCAAAACCTGGGAGGACTTTTCCTGCCAACCCGTCGGAGGAACAAATGATTCATTTGGTGACGGAGCGAAACACGAGGATGTGTTTTCTCGACGGGGAAAGGGAAAAAAAAACCAAAAACAACACGCCCCTGCCCCACCTGGGGGAAGGTGGGGAAGGAGAAACGCAGCGGGGGGTTGGAGACACGCTGCTCGAGATTTAAACAAGTCATCAGAGGCGAGATCAGATTTGCATTTCTTAAACTCGGAGCAGCAGCAAACAAACAACATCAGCGCGTTCTGTTTGAGGACGCAAATTGCATTCGCCGTGAGAGTCAGAGATTAAGGCTGAAACTGATGGGATTTTACACTCCAGAGATTAAATGCGCGTCGGAGACAGAAAGTGGAAATGCATCACGCATTTGCATACTTTAAGTAAATTTCTGCAAGCTGAGCCGTGGTGTTTTTATTTTTGAAAGGAGGAGAGGCTGAACTGAAATAAACAGCCTTATGCAAAAAAAAAAAACAAAACAAAAAAACAAAACTGGAACTTTTAATATCTAAAACTGGTGCAGCAGCAACAACAAACAACCCGTCATTTTAAGACAAACTTTTCTGATGTAAAACGAGCCTTTGGAGCCACGCCTCTCTAAAATAGAAAGCCACCGCCTTATTTGGGCGGATGACGTCACGCTGTCTGAAGCCACAGACGTAACAGACATGTTCTTGTAAACAGGACATGATTTATTTGGCCAGACGAAGCAAACCTTCCTAGAAGGAACGTACAAAACGGACGTGTGGCTTCTGAGCGATGTGAAGGGCAGCTCTCAGTTCCTTCTCCAGAGTGAAAAAGATTACAGATATTTTAGTCTGAAATCATGGAAATGTGTTGGAAGTATTTTGAATATACACAAAGTTTGGATTTGAGCAAAACGATTCAAAGAAAAACCACAAAAACGCCTAAAGGTGAGAAGTTTGATGGAAAAAGTATCGGTATCAGTATCGGTATCAGTATCGGTATCAGTATCGGTATCAGCGATACAAGCCGGGTATTAACTTTGTATCAGTGCAAAAGATGCTGTAATGCACACCTCCGTTACTTGCACCCTTGAAACAACTGGAATCTCAACATCAAGGTGAAAATGTGGCCTGTGTTTCTGTGGTTTTCAACTTTGTATGTGCCAGAGCCAAATGAAGGAGTGAATCGTTTTTGTTCCCTGCAATTGTGAAATCAAGCATCTGTCATGTCGTTACTTCATCCGACTCGCCATCACAAAGCCCGAGAAGGTTTCAGAGAAAAAGGCAGCGCAAACGGGAATCACTTGATTCCAGCGTGAGGACGGAAATATCTGAATGACGGGCTCGAGAAGCGGCAGCGCGCGCGTCGCATTCCGGTCATTTACATGTCTATTCCCTTGTTTTCCAAAGAGCTCCATGCAAATAAAACCGGCATCGGCCTGGAACGGCGCTGCAGCAGAATGGCTGAGCGCTAATCACCGGAGCTATTTAAAGGGGGAGAAGCAGAGCTGCAGGGAGACGAAGAGAGCGTTCTGGGAAAAGACGAGAAAGACTGCTGAAGGTTGAAGAAGGATCTCTGATTACATTATGGGGGCAAAAGAGCGAGGGCTTAACAACCGCTCCTGTTTCTGACTGAAGCCTTTATCCTGGATCGAATGAGCGACTGGCATGTCTTTAAATTCATGGCATCATTGAACGATTGTTTAGACTGATTGGACACGCATAAGATCATACTCTGAGATCTAATCAAGTCATAAAATGTTTGACAAAATGCTCAAAACGCAATAAAAGCAACTTTGTAACGCCACAGTAAGTAAAACAAACAAAGGAAAACCAGAGATTTAGGTTCAGGGTTTAATGAAATAAAACTGTCCCTGAAGCGAGACGGACAGCGTTTATGACAAATAAGGGGAAACGGAGGTAGCCGCATGAATTTCAAAGAGACTTAAAGCGGAAGACGCGAACACAGCCGCCGTTACTTTGATTGTTTTTTGGCAGGGAATGTGATGCGCTGGGACAGCTTGAGCTGAAGAAGAGCCTTTACAGCGACTGCAGCCAACATCAGATGGACTCCAGGGAAGATCTGTCAGGTTTTAAAGGAAATTAAATCGCCAGCTGGATTTAAACTCACCGTATAATCGCACGTAAAATGCGTTTAATGGAAACGCCGCAATTTCAAGGACAGGGGGGAAAAAAAACTTAAAAAAAAACATGTTTTTGTGAGAAAATTTGGGCCCCTTGGAGGATTTTCATCTGTATTTAAATGAGAGTATTGAGCAAAACTGCAAAAACAGCCGAATGTGTTTGTCTACCGTGCGAATGCGACGGTGCGAATGCGACGGTGCGAATGCGACGTTCTCGCCAAAAGCGTTACGCGTGTCGAAAACACATCTGACGCTTCGAGTTGGATGCGTTTTGTGTGAACGTTTTTGATTCACGTGTGATTTCAATGGCGTTTCTTATTTAATTGAAAATATGTCTGTAGCTAATGTCTGCTAAGGATACATTGCAGTCATTAGCATTTAAGAGCCATTGGATACTTTCACAACTCAACATCAGGACAGGATATCTATTGAAGACGAGGCTTTTTTTTTGTTTTAAAGATTTTTCTGGCTCTCTAATACGAGAGGCAAAGGTCACCAGGCCGGGAATCGAACCTGCGACGGCCGCGTCCAGGCCTCTGTATGTGGGTCGTGCTAAACGCCTGCGCCACTACAGCACATCCCGAAAGTGAGGTCGTTTTCACTCAGTGCAAATACTGTGAGAAAACAACCGACGAACCAAAATTATTATGCATATTTTGGTATTTTGGTGCCATAATTTAACCCAATACCAAAACCCTACAGGCTAATAGTGGACTTACATACCTGCCAATCAATAAACCAGAGCAAACTGAGAAGCGGCGTCACTCATCAGAGTATTTAACCGTCCATTCATCTGTTTGGATCTTTGATTTGTATGTATCTTACATATGTTTTAAATCTACCCACACCGGCAGCACAGATGGAAATTAGCTACTAAATTTGGTACAATGCATCTCTTCTTGGTTCCCTGGCAGAAAAAAAAAAAGACACTTTAAAACCGGCTCGTTTGTACGACCAACTATAGAAACGCGTGATAAGTTCAGCTGCTGTGTGTCCTGGTCAGAGGTCAGCGCTGCCGCCTTTAGAAACGTCTCTGCTGACTTTGGAAAGCGTTGCATTTTGAAAGTGGGCTGCGGTCGCGCTCCCTCGAGTAGAAAGCTCCGGTTCGCCAACGTCTGAGTCCGAACTGAGCAAACCAGACAGTCTGAGCTCTCTGCCTCCATTCATCCAGAGCAGACACGCTCCCAAAGACATGACCACACGGCTAATATGAGAGGAGGCTTTGGGTCATACAAACAGAAGCATGCGTATAAATATGCACTGGTGCAATAGTTGGAAGTTGATTGTGATGTTAAGGGAATAAACAACTTGCTTTGTAATTTTGACAGTTTAATTTCTTGACTATGGATAGTCGGCAGGACTGTCCATAGTCCTGTCGTCATTTTGGACGATGCGGAAATGAGATCATCGTTTCAACACAGACATTGAATTTTTAACTGCAGACATCAACTTCTCCACTCACATTTAGACTGAGGGATGATTGGATTTGAAAAATTATGCGGAATAATAAAGGTTTTTTTTTTTGCGCTTACCTTTACTCTGCTGTTCTCAGCTGACGTTCAGTCAACGAGCTGGTTGACTCGAGCTCCTGTACCGTCGCTCCGCCGCAATACATTTGTATTTGATTTGTAAAAAAAATAATAATAATCATGGGAATCTGCCATTTTAAATGTCGACAACAAAGTAGGAATGTTAAACTTGGAAGAATTTTACTATTTCCATCTGAAACTGTGAGGTAGGTGATTTTTATTTATTTTTGTTACTAAATGCTATAATAACTTTGGACTAAACCTTCTAATGTGTTAAAACCAACAAAACCCTGAATGCAGTTGAGCCTGCAGTTTATTCAAATTGTGACATTTTTCTTTCAAAGGGCATCTATCAGCACGCAGATATGCAGCCTCATGACATCCCACACGCGCGTCTTCTTTAAAGTCCCCCCCCGCAGCGCATGGCAGGCGCTTTAGTCAAGGCAAAAACCCATGAAAATCAGAAGATGCCATACCCGGCTCATATTTATGTAAATCTGACAGGTCGGCTCATACGACACGCGAAGCCAAACATGTGGCGAAACCTCACAGAGCGCCAGACTTGCATAATATTGTTGCTCCACTTCAACGTTTTAATACCGTCTCCTTTCCTTAATCGAATTAGTAGGAGACGTATTAAGGCGTTTGCAAGGAGACGCTGAAGTTGACACACTGACCTGTTGGAAGAAGACGGGGCCACTTGACGTCTTTACAGCAACTTTCAAACATGCTTGTGTGACTCAACAGAAGTAACTGGACTGCTGTCTGGACTCGAGTTTGAAAGTCTTTGCAAAGTTCCAGACGTTTCATGGAAAATGTGCAAAAACCAAGGCTGGAATGCCATCAATTACAAAGACATGAGGAGGTTCATCGAGAAAAGTCGATCGTTTATAAGAACAAGTAAATCAAAACGGCCTTTATGAAAGAGGCCAACACCTCTACGTTCAGCCTAGATGGTGATAAAGTGGCTTAGCTCTGGTCATGTCCTCCTTCTGAGTTCAGCACCAGCGCCGAGTGCCGGTCAGACCTCACCGGACCAGCGCAGGATATGATTAACCCCAATTCCACTCCAGTTTACAGAATGCAGATCAGCCCTGACACGTCGTTACAGCATCCTTGTAACACAACAGACGGAGCAAACAGACGTTTATAAAACGGTTTGTATGTCATAGAGGCCAACAAAGGTTTTCAAACAGAAGAGCTAAATTCAAACTTTCAGATCTCTATTTGATATTTAAACAACTGAGTCTTAGTCAAATCCTTTGCAAAGCTCGAGACCGAGATGTTTGCCCATTTTTCTTCGTAAAGCTGCCAAAGCTTAAGGAGGCCATGTTTGACCATCAGAGTAAAAGTTATGATTATGACTGAGCCATGTTAACATATGAAAATATGCTTTGATCCAAGCTGTCCTGTCTGGTGAATATTTGACCAAATCTAAAGATCTTCAGGATCTCCTGACAGAACATTGAGATCATGAGTAAATAAAGCCAAGACATAATCTACCGACACCAAGCTGTTGAGTTTTAATAGCACAAAATCAGAAATTACCTCTAAATTTTTAATATACATACATATATATATAATATATATATATATATATATATATATATATATATATATATATATATATATATATTATTTTTTATTTTTTTTACTTGTTTAATAAAATGCATTTTGAAAAACAGTCAAGGTAGTGTCCATACACAGAACTGAATTAGATTAAACTGTACTAAACGAAAACTCACTGTGTGTATTGCACTGGTGTTTCTAAATACTTATGGCGTCCTACTAGCGGTTTGACCATTTATCAAAATTATCATGATTATCACATGACTGTAAAAATCAGACAGGTTCTTCTCCACTGAACACAAAGATCAGTTCTGAACTCTTCTGCACGCTGAACCAAAACAAATAAGTAATAATGTCATCTGCATAATGGTTGACTTTTGTTTCTGTTACCCAGAGATGTATGCACACAAATAGACAACAAAGGAGCTAACAGCAAAATTCAGAGATGGTTCAGTTTCCAGGCAACAAGTTTGACATCTTAAAATATTAAACCTCAACCGCAGTCAGGTTTTAAGCTGCAAGATGCAAGTTGTGCTTCCATGTGTGTAGAGCAGGCTTTCATAAACAAGGGAAAATAACGCAGTCTACAGATAGTTTTTTTAATTTAAATTTATTTATTTATTGAAAGTTTTAATCTCTACTGGTGTCGATGGCTTATTTTATGCATTCATGTTGAACATAAAGTTGATTTTGCACACAACGCTGTCCATGCAATCATCCACGGTTGGGTTATTTTACAAAGAACAATCCCCGTCTCTGAAGCTTGACGTGACGCACCCGGTAAAGAAATGAAAAGAAATTGCTGCAAACGCACGCCACACTTTTCAGATCTACACTTCTGAGCCCCGGGTTTATTTTTCCTGCACCGCTTTGATGCGGTTTGTCACTTAAAATGCCAAAAATACAAGTAAAGCACTGGAGGTTTTGATGGCAGTGTGAAAAATATCCCATCGTCAAGGTGAGTTTATGAATGTGGCTCATAAAGAGCAACAGTATTTGGGCAAAGCAGAACAATAAAACAGAATTAAGAGTAAAATGAAAGAGGCAGTTAAACGAAGCAGATAAAACACCAGATCTATTTGGGTCTCATGTTCTGCTCCGGAACCTTTGCTTTCAGAACAAAGGTTCTGAAAACTTCTGAGTTTTGGTAAAACATCTCGAAACGTCTCGCAAGTCCTAAGCCTCAGAATCGGATCACGTCAGTCAATAATCGTTTCAAATCAAAACATTTAAATGTTATCTGACTTATGGAGCGTCATTTATTTATTTATTTTAAAGATTCCTATTGAATTTTGTTGAAATTCCCAAGTTTTGATCCTGCTTCTCTCTCCCTGGTTGCTCCACAATAAACCCACACCCACCCATGCGTGAGCGGCGGCTCACATGGACGAGGAACGCGAGGGGTAGATTGTCTCCTCAGCAGGCGTGCCGGGGTTTAGAGGAGTAAGCCGGATAAAAACCTTTCCAGGTTGATCTCTGACATTGTTTTCCAAGCGGCCAGCACTTCTTCTCCATGCAGGACGTGAGGGAGGGGCCGGGCCGGGCGAAGCCATGGAAACAAGGGCAGGGGATGGGATGGGGAGGGGGGGGGGATTTAGAAGAAGATGCTGGGTTGCTCGAGAAATTTGGCTGACCTCTACCAGCGACCATGTGACTGGTAAGCAGAGGATGTGGGGATTAGAGGCTGGAGGTATAAAAGCACAAAGCAGGCGATGCGTCTCAACGAAGTCGAGGAGGAACAAAAAAACCGAAGAAGCGCCGAACCAGAGTCTCCGTGGGACCCCTGCAGCAACAGGTAGGAGCCGACCGGACCGACGCCTCGCTTCGTTTCCCCGACTGATGCAGAGCTGGGAAGAGAAAGGTCACAAAGCAGTCGAGGGGAAACTACGAAGCAAAGAGACAGAACCAGGTTTAACGCTTTTGACGTTTGCCGCTTGAAACTCTTCAAAGTTTTTGAACGGCTCTACCAGAGAAGTGAGAGAGAAAAGGAAGCTGCGTTTGGCTCAGAGTGACGCAGATCGACTCGAGGAGCGGCAGATGGCTGGGGGTTCGTCCCCACATCACTGAGCTTCCTTAACGAGATCTCTGCAGTATTCTGACGGAGATTCTCCGCCGCTGCGTACCGATGCAGGCGCTGCTTCTGTTTGAGTCGAATGACAAAACGAAACGGGGGGGATGTTTCCGCTCCCTAAAGTCTCAGCAGGCAGATGAAGGGGGTTAGAAAGTATCTGACGTTCTTTGTAGGTTCTAAGCGTCAAACTTGCTAAATAACGAAACGTCATATTGATGCCAGAGGTAGAAAACCAAAACGGGTTTTGGGTTCTGCAGGCAGCAGGTCGAGCTTGAAGAGCTAATAAGAGGGCTTGAGGTCAAGAATGTGTGTTGCTTTCTGTTTTCACACTGAGAAGGACAATTAGTGGTCTGAGGATTGCAGCTGGATTAGAGCTAATCCACCAGGTTAGCCTAATCTGTCCAATTGGCCCTGATTGGCATTAAGAGTTTGATGGAAACAGGATTACAGCCGGGACAGCAAGAAGCCAGGGGCTTAAAATGTCTCCGCTTTTGTCTTCCTCAGAAATGAACGCCAGTCCACCAGCAGGAAGTGCCCTGTCCCCCGGCGGAGCCGCGGGCCCCACCACTCCCAAGAAGGGCCCACCCAAGTTCAAGCAGAGGCAGACTCGCACGTTCAAGAGCAAGGCTCCCAAACCAGGCCAGAAGGGGTAAAGAAAATTGCTTTAAAAAAAAAAAAAAAAAATCTCTAGAATCATTTGTATTCATTTCGTTTTAATTTAACACGAGAAAGCAAATCTGACGGTTTCGCCTCTCTCGCCTCCGGCAGCTTCGGCGACGACATCCCGGGCATGGAGGGCCTCGGCACCGACATCACAGTGGTGTGCCCATGGGAGGCCTTCGGCGACATGGAGCTCAGCGACTTGGCCAAATACGGCATCATCTAAGCCTCCTGCCTTCCTGCCCCTCTGCCCCCGTCTGCCCCTCTCTCCGCCCGGCCGCCTCTCCGCCTCGGCTCGGCAGGCCGCCATAAGGCCGCCGGCCAACCCCCCTAACGCCCTCTCGTCTGACTACCTCATACTTTATTCCACTAAGTGGATTTTATTATTTTTATATCATTATTAATATATGATACTGTTTACAGTATATGTACTTGAAATGAGAAGACGAGAAAAACCAAGAACCTTTTCCCGTCCCCAACAGCCACGTAGAGCAGTTTAAATCTCCCGCCTCTCTTCTCTCCTCCTCTCTCCCCGCCCCTCCGCACCCACGGCAACGGACGCAAGCCAAACGCGAGCTCGACACTAGCCCGTATTTAACGCTTCTAGCTGTGTTAAAATGTAAATAACGTCTGCTCGGAGTGAACCTTTTTACCTTCCTTTTGTACTTTCCTCCTCTATTCTGTCGCGTCGCGTCGTGTGTGTGTGTGTGTGTGTGTGCGTACGTGTGCGTGTTCGCTTTGCTCCAGTTGACCCAGGTTACCTTCAGCACCAAGGAGAGCGTGCGACATGCTGGAAGGGCTGACGCCACAACGCACTTGGAGAATGAACTCCACCTCCCTTTCTTCCTGTCGCCGTCTGAACCCAGCTCCCTCTCACAGAAAATAAAGACAGAATGTGCGAGTTTTGTTTTTTGGTTTTTGTTTTTTGTTCCCCCCCCTGTGATCAGAAAATGTACCGTGAACTGGTTGTGTGCTGATAGCTGCCAGTAAAGTGTATATTTTCAGCATCTGTGTCGGTCTCTGCTGTTGCTAAAGCCGATGCACTGAAAACATCGGGCACTGAGTTTCCAGGTTTCCTTGTGTGAAACTGTATCTGCTTGTGAAATCATCACTCAACTGACTGTGGTTAACCACAAATACTCAGACCTGATTTCTATCGGGCCTCGAGAAACAAACAAGAACGATAACAGAACCTGTCTAATCTCAGGAAAAAGCTTCAAACACCCTGAAAGGAATCAAATATTCCAGACTTGCAGTGTTTGATGGCGCTGTGATTTCTGCTCTTCCTGCGGGAGAATGTCAGGACGTCAATTTGTCACGTCATAATCCAATAAAAACTTGGGTTCTGGAGAACAGCCAGTGATCCAAACCACACCTACCTCAAAAAACAAGAAAAAAAACAAAACAACACAAAACTTTGCAGTGACCTAATGAGTCTGAGGTTAAAGATGCACTCGCAACCAAAAACAACCAATCAAAGCCAGGAGAAGGGCCTCGGCTCCGTCAATCACCCTGGTGTACCTGCTGCTCAGTGCGCTAATGGCGGAGAAACAACGCATCAGAACTTCAAACATCAGACCCGACTCGTTTGGGTTCCTCGAGTTATCTTTTCCTGACGAGCCGAAACATTTAAGCGCTTCGGAGCGCATGACGCAAAACGTGCGCGGAGGCCTGAACAACTCACTGACGCTCAGAGAGCTGGAGCAAGACGCAGCGTTATCTGTGAACGGCTCGTTTTTACAGAACATGAGCTGCGTCTCACCTGCTCAAATCACCTGAACGGGCTGTTTTCGTAACGCGCAAAATGACAGTCTTTGATCATAACGACCTGGTAGAGCGCGCTGCCCTGCAGAAACCAGCAATTACAGCAGCCACGAGCAGGTGGATGCGGCCGGCGGCACCGCTCGGTTACGCTGCGGCGTTTAGAGGCGGCAGAGTTCGTGAGGTGTCCCTGCATGGCTTCGCGGCTGACCGTCCCGACACCCGACATTCCCATCGAGCAAGCAGACGCTTCCCAGCTTGCCCAAGAGCTTTTCTGGCACTAGAGCTAAAGGGTTGGCTTCGAAACACAGTTTAACACGCCCTGTGCGTGTACAGGCATGAGCTGCGCTGTTTTGCAAGGACTCACGAGAGACAAAAGTCTAAAGGTGTTCTCTAGTCTTGCCGCAACTCTCCCCCAAAGGCTAACGAACTGATTTCCAATGTTGTTGCCGTGATTCACCGGTAGCCCAGGCAACGGCCGCGTCCCGGCGACACTTCGGGGGGGGGTTGTGAGTCAGTCGGACTCGCCTTAAAGCCGTTCCTCACGACTCTTGTGATTTTCACCCCTCCTGTGTTTTCAACACTCAGGCTGTCTGGTTAATCCGGATGGAGCGGCAGCGCCATCAGCAAATGGGATGCAAATTCTGATGGCAGACGGAGGTTTGGATGCACGGGAGGTGTGACTCCTGCAGCCGTCGCCGCTGCCAGGCGCGCGGGCCCCAACCTGGACTCTGAAGGGTGGGACCCGAGCGGGGCAGGTCAGGGAGGAAGGAAGGAACGAGTCTGGGTGCAGGTTTTCTGTTGTCTTGTTTTCTGTTGCTGCGAAGGCAAAAACGGTCCAGCCTTCGAACGCGTGACCTCACCACCTCCGTTTTACCTGGCGCTGGCAGAGACAGGAGCAGCACAGGGCGAGATAAGAGCTGCATGGCTTCACACTGAGGAAACTCTACAGCCAAGATTTCGAGAGGTCAAAAGGGTAAGTGTCTTTTATTAGAAATTTTTGTCCAGACTGGAGCAGGAATCTTTCCCTACAATTTTAATAAAAAAAAAAAAAAAAACGCTTCAGGAGAGTTTTAGAATTTGACCCCGAACGAGATGAAAGCGTGGATCCGTGAACATGTTGGGTTTTTTTTTTTAAAGCACACTAACACATGCTTAAACTCCCAGCTGCTCAACTACAACACCCAACGAATCGCTGTGATTAAACTCCCAGGGTTTCCCCTCGGAATTCAATCAGAAGTCCGAAACAGGGACACCGTCGAGCCAAAATGTACGATTTGGACCGGATTAAATCTGCATAAAGGTCATTTCAGAATCTCTGACAGGCAAACAAAGGCTTCACTTTACAGGCTGAAGGAAGTGGCACTCGCCTATCAGGACTGCTCATCTCTGACCGCTCGCCATTGTGACATGCAACAGAGTGTTTATCTCGCGCGTGACAGACCGAATCAAATCAGACTTGATGGGTCGGCAACAAGATCTCAACAGGGGATCTTAAAAAGAGGAAAAGAGCACGAAAGGCAGGATCGGCGGATGTAACCTTCAGTTTGTAGCAACTGACTCCTACCACGGAATGTGCTCAGTTATAAAATTCAAGCTATGAGAGAAGTGAGAATGGTATGGGCCCAAGAACTGAGGCTTGAGGCACTCCGGCCAAAAACTGGGTGCTGCAAAAACTGGGTGCAGACGCTCATCCTGACACACAGGATGAGCGTCTCATAGCCAGGATGAGACACTCGCAGAGGCTCACTGATATGTAAAATCTGACACAATTCAGACGTAGTCCTTCAGATTAGAGAAGCGAATATCGTGGTCCACGGTGCGAACAGAACTGTTGTGGAAGAAAGATGTCAGAGCAGCTAAAGCGACAGGATCTTTTGGGTTCTGTACCTTTGGGATCTGTCGGAGGCTTTATTTATTTATTTATTTTTTTTACTTCTGTCTCAATCTTGGCTCCGAACTGCATTTGTGATCCTGCAGCTGTAGCCTGGGATCAGTCACTGCTCTGCTTTGTCCTGGCATGTTCGCACACTCCCCGTTCCTGCACTTTGACTGAGAAACCTCGTTCTCCTCCGCCGTGCTGTAGACCCTGTTAACTCGTGTTTCTGTCGCAGGAACGAACCGCCACGCCGAGAGAGAGTTGGTCAAGAAAAGGCCGAGAACCTCCTGCGGGTTACTGAAGCCATCATGGCCGTTTCTCATACGAAGCGCACGTCTCTCTTCCCCCTGGTCTTCCTCGTCTGTGCCCCTCTCGCATGCCAGTCCCAGAACAACACCACAGTAAGCTCCACAACCACTCCCTCAAACATTACCTACCTGACGGGTGTGCGAGGCTGTGGAACCGGACTGAATCCAGAGTACAGGTACCTGTGCGACCGCCGGGCGGCATGGGGCATAGTCCTGGAGACCTTCGCCTCTGCAGGCTTCCTGTTGAGTATTGGTCTCCTTCTGGGCCTGCTGCTCTGGGCCTTGTGCACCTGCGTGTCTTCCCGGCACAGCCGCGGCGGCACAGTCGGGGGCTCGATACTCTCCATGGCCATGTTCCTCCTGGCCACGGCCGGCATCTTCGCCATCACCTTCGCCTTCATCATCGGCCTCACGCCCCAGACCTGCCCCACCAGGGTCTTCCTCTTCGGGGTGCTCTTCGCGCTGGCCTTCTCCTGCCTGCTGGCTCGCTGCCTCGCGATGCTGGGCTTCGCTGCCGCTCGAGGCTGGGGCGAACCAGGCGTGGCCCTGGGGCTCTTCGCCGTGCAGGTCATCATCTCCACGGAGTGGCTCGTCATCGTCCTGGTGCGGGACCAGAAGCCCTGCCAGTACAGCCAGAAGGAGTTCGCCATGCTGCAGATCTACGTGCTGTGCCTCTGCTGATCGGCCTGATCCTGTCCATGCAAATCCTGTGCCGCTCCTGCTTCACGTACAGCTACAGCTACACGGGACCCACCAACCAGCAGTGGAGGGCTCAGGCCGCGACGCTCTGCGTCACCCTGCTGCTCTCGGCCTGCATCTGGGTGGTGTGGATCGCCATGCTGACCAGGGGGAACCCGGAGGTGGACCGCCGGCCGGTCTGGGACGACCCGGTGCTGAGCATCGCCCTGGTCGCAAACGGCTGGGTGTTGGTGATCGGGCACGGCGTGTCCCAGGTCGCCTTCTTCTGCAGGGGGGAGGCCACGGCGCAGGAAGTCCCCCTGAACTTCGTAGGCTGGACCAGCCCCAGCGCCGACATCCCCGGACTGGGCAGCCAGAAGGAAGGGAAGGAAAACGGGAGCTTCGAGACGGACGGCGAGAACAAGAGAGGTGAGATGGAGGCATGGTTAGAGTCAAGTCTCTGCTCTCACTCTGTCCAGCAAGGGTTTACTGACGTAGCGCAAACAAAACTTATTACATGTAGCAGATTAGGAACTCTTATTAAATCTGCTCGGATCCGTGCAGCTTTAGTCTGGGCTCACTCACCTCAGCAGGCCGAGAACTTGATTATAATCCTGCAGATCAAGTGAGACGAAAAGATTTGAACTTAAAATGGCAGCATGTTTATGTTTTTTTTTGTTTTTTTAAATGCCCAATTACACATGAATTAAATACTGGCAATAAAGCAAAACACCATTTCAAGAAAATCCCCATTAGACTCACATATTTCTCTGTCGTTAGTAATGCGTCTTAATTCAATTAAATGATGACATCAAACAGTTTAAAGGCTCAACTAAGATCGCAATAATATATATGTTATTTTGCTGTAGTACAGAGGAGATTAAAGTATAATATCAATTTGCTAATTTATGGTCATATTAGTGATTTAAAAAAAAATAAAAAAAAGAAGCTCATTTTAAAAACACAGATGTTTTCACACCCTTCAAACTTTGTCTCATTCCAATGACCAACTTCATTGTACTTCACTGGGATTTACACAAATTATCACGTGAAATATAATTTGAAAACTGTTTGAAAATCTGAGCAGTGTGGAGGTGTGTTTGCCCCCCCGCCCCTTGACTTTGACGCCCAAAATAAAATCCAGTGCAAACAGAGAAACAGATCACACAAAATCCCAACGCTGCACACTGAGGGGTGCAGATTCAAAATGAGGAAACGGTGAAAAGTTAAAAGGGTGTAAATGCTTTTTAAAAAAAAATGTTTTACATTTTATATTCTTCTGTCTTGGCGTCTCAAGTAGAGAAAACATACGGAACCAGTTCCTGCTTGAATCCCAGAAGGTTTCATTTGAGAAACTTAACGTTTGAAACCAAATCGAGGATGTTTTCTGACAATTTCTCTATTCAACACAGTCAACTTGCATGCCACAAAACCACGCCCGTCTCTTTTCCCCCCTAAGATCTGTTTCCCTGTTCTCACACTCCTGATTCAAATAAGTGGGTCACTTGTTTTGGGTTTTTTTTTTTAGAAACTCCACAAATTTTTCCATACGAGCTCAAAATTTCTGATACTCTTGATTTAACATGTTTTACTCTATTTACCTAAGAAAGTGTTTTCTAACAGTAAGTGGGAAAAATCTTTATTTGGACAACACCGGTCAAACACTTCGTCTTGCTGAGCAGCTCTTTGCAGGTCTCCACCGGTATTTTGGATGATTTATCTCAGGTGATGAGCTCATGGATTTGGAAGTCAGAAGGCCTCCTTGCCATCACCTTAATCATCAGCTGTTTGCAGATTCTCTGGTTTGGAGAGACGGTCTGGGTCAAATAAGAAGTGAATCTAGGTCCAGACCCGGTCAAATCAGCTCTCAGTCTTTTCCCTGCCAGATTCTGAGAGAATCTCCTCCCTGCGCTGAGCTGCTGCTGCGGATGATCATCATCCTCCTGCGAATGCAAACAGCCCCTTCTGTGGTTTCGTTTATGGCGTTGACTCGGATTTATAACATCCAGAACATATCGCATATGAAAATATCTGCCATGAAAGAGCAGAGAGCCATTTTGTACTGGGAGACGGTGAATCTGAGCGCATGCAAAGTGTTTATGGGGAACGTTTTCCTCGAGGAAACTGATTTTTCTGCCGATAAAAGCTGCAAAGATCGAGCCTGGGCAGGTGAACGTGCCGTCGTTCTGCTCAGGTCGCACCGTGTACTGCAAACGCTGAACCTGATTCTTCCCAAACTGCATCATGTCTCCTCCTCTCCCCCCTCCCTCAGGCAGGAGAGCTGAGCCAGCGCTGCGATCCCCCTACGAGTCGGGCTTCTCCATGACGGTAAAAAAAATAATAATTTCCACCCTGAAACTTTCTACCTGAGCAATACAATAAAACTTAATGAACACACCGCTTGCCCGTGTCTTTCAGGAGATCGACCCCAACAAGGACTACACCATCCCTCGCCCTCAGACCACCAACTTCAATGAACCCTACGATGAATACTACGGAGAAGAGTAAAGCCAGCGCACACGCGGGAAATCCACCGCAAGGCCAAAAGGTCGCGGACGTTTGAATGTGCGAATGTAAATATCGTCGGTGCTTTGTTTCGTGAGTGAAATGGGAATCGGCTCGTCTGACACGCGCCGAGGTCGGACGGAGAGCGGAGGAAGTGAAGTCTCTGTCGTTATGCGTGGTCACGGTCTGTTCTGATCAGAGATGTATATAAAAGCCCCTCCACGCCCCCCCCCACACACACACACCCCCCGGCCCCCGAGGTGACAAAGGAGGCGCGGAAACCATCGCCACGAAGGCGCCAAGAGCCGCCGAGGAGAGCGGGTCGTCAGAGAAAACGTTAGGTGGGACCTGAGAGACGGGGCGACGGGACTGAGTGTGCCATCGCCGAGTGGCATCCTCTCGTTGCAGATTCACGGTTCTGCGGTTGTTCCTGCACAAGGTAGATCAAGTAGACGTGCACAGATTGCATTTTTAAAAAGCCTGACCTGTTGATACATCTTTTTCTTTTTTTTCTCCTTTTTTTTTTTGACTGAGAGCTGCTAAATATAGCGAGAAAGTCACTAACTTGACAACGGTGGGGTGGCTACTGTTTATTGGTGGATGAGATCGGTTTTCAACGCGCACCGTCCGTTTGGCAGTCGCCCAAAATTCAGAAAATTGGGGCGGATTTCAGGGCGAGGCCATGGAATTAATTTCACACAGAAAGAAGTCTTATCGATGAGTTGCAATTTCTACAGCGTATCAAAACATTTTGTCAATAAAAAAAGTTCTTTTACAGAGGCTCCAGTTTCTTGCACCATGATCTGTGCAGACAGGCTCAGATGCGATCATCGAGAAGGTAATTCAGTTCAAGAAGTGAAAGCAGTTTAATATCACTGAAACAAAGGCAGACTGACATTTCTCAGAAAAATAACAAAGCACTGTAGTGTCACAGTTTGACCGCCAGATGGCGACATACGGGCATTCTAAGGAACAGGAGCTGCCATTGAGAGTGCAGTTATGATCCCTGTCTCTCTTCCCTTCCAACTAAAGCGGCACACAGGATGATTTAAATTCAATAATCGCATTTTTTTTTTTCCCCCCCTCCGCTGAGAACCGCAGCGATTTATGCCTAACCTCAATAAACCCAAATCCCTCTTCTGTATCAGGACGCTCTTCAATCTACTCTTCCAATTACCCCAACTTGCAATTATTCAGAAAGGCACGTGCCATCAAATTGGCAATTGGCCTCTCGTGCATTAGAGCAATTAGCGAGTATGAGGTTTTTCCTGTCGCATCCAGCCCATTTGCTCCACATGCAATTAGAGCTGGTTCCAGATTGCTCCCCCCCCCCTTTCGGCAGCCATGAGGAAACGTTTGGAGCCGCAGAGGATTTCGGGTCCCGGGGAGAACAAGGAGGCCTCTGCAATCCGTCAAGTCATCTCGGCTGAAGCCAGAGACCCCCACCTCGTTTTCTGACAGAGAACCCAGAGACTGGACTGGAGTCAAAGCAGCTCCAATCCAAGTCAAACTGAAATGACTGGAGTAAACAAAGGTGTCATGTTTTTAAGTTGGGCAGACAAAATAGAATGAGTGAATTTATGTAAACGCGAAACATAATCGCAAAATAATCGCCAAATGTTTCAGTTGTGATACTCCATATCAATAATTAAAAAAATGAATAAAATAAAATGCTGCGTCGTAAAACTATTCCGAAAAAAAGTCTCTCCAGTCATTGGAGCCACTTGCTGCTCGCCTTTCTCTGCTTTCTGGAAACTTCCTGGCGCAGTTAAAAGTTTTCCATTCAGGTATGTTACAGTTCCCTATAAGCAAAACAAGAAAACTAGAAGTACAAGATTAAGTCTAATCATCAACATGGCGTATTCGAAACCCAATTAAGAGTTTCTAGAAATTCATTCGACATTTTGAGGTTTTTATCCTGATACGAATTTAAGACTTTCTAACGACACACCAACAACCCAAATGATCTGAAATGTTCCATTACGGTCTATAATGTCGCGGCCATCACATAAAATCCTGCGGGTGCACCGATTGCTGCGTTCTGGCCGATCGTGATTTTGAACAAGTCTGATAGAGATAGTTTTTGGGGGAGTTTTTTCCCTCTGAAAAGTTGCTAAATCCAGCAATTTAGCAACTTTTGGATGAGTTGGCAACAAAGGAGTTACTATAGTTACCTAAACATATGCAGACACAACCTGGTGCTCCGTCAGTCAAATTTCTCGAGTCTCGGCAAAGCAAAGCGGGTCAGCGGTTCATTTTCAGACCTTTGTCGAGGTGGGTGAGATCGGCTTCGTGCGCAAGCATCGGGCCGGTCGACCAAAATGAAGGAAATCTGAGCCGAACACAACAAAAACCTCAAGACATGTGACTATTTCTGTCAGGCGACGCGAGGGACGACATGAAGACCAGCATAAAAACCAAACAGTTTATTTATTATATACATTCAATAATAATGAAGAGAATAAACAGAAGGCAGACACAAGGCTGGCAAAATAAAACATCATGAGAAAATACACTTATTTACTTTCACTTATTTAAAAAAAAAAATCACTTGGATAAATGAGCTTTTTAAGAGCATGTGACATAGAAAAGAAAACTTCACATGCAATTCAAACCCATTTATTAACTGCTGTACACAGACTCCCACTGAGCTGGCTGGCTGGATAGGAGAACCTTTGCTTCCTTCGCATCAATCCGTTTCATTTATGTTTCTGTTTTTGACACTTTCCAAATACAATTTGCCCCAATTATCAGATATGAGAACAAGCAAACATCTCATGCACCCGTCGGCTGGGGGTCGGGGGGGGGGAGGATCCCTCCGCGTGCCAGAATCCGACCTCGGACGAGTCGGAGCCGAATTTTGTGATTCATCCAAAACGACCGGACGTTCACCGGGACGACGGAGGCACAGGCGAGAGATCCTCCCCGCCAGAGTAACGCGGAGCGCTCCTGTCGCCTCCCGTTGAGCCTCAAACAACTTTCACCCCATGACTTTCCATCACGTTCCTCGTCAGTCACGTCGCGGCGCATCACATCGCAAAAAGCTCTCCCCGCTTCCTGAGCCGTAAACACTCCCATCCTCCTCCAGCACTAGGATTTGAATTCATGCACAAATAATAATAATAATAATAATAATAATAAAAAAACAGAACAAAAAAAACAAAACAAAACAAGACTGACACCTTTCCTCTCTCGTAAGAGCATGCATAGCAACACTTCTGATAATACTTATAAGGAACAGAAAGACAAGAAAAATAAAAAATAAAGAGGTAATGCTCGTCAAGAAATACTCGTTGGACCTACTGCACACGGTTTTCACAATCATACGAGAAAAACAGAAAACACGGCACATCACGCGTCGCGCTGGTACCAGTCCCCCTCTGGAACGCCGGCGGGGTCACATCCCCGTGAACGCGCCGCGCTCCTTTTGACGCGTACGCAACGTGGGAACAACGTGCGTCGTCGCGTCGTCAACGTGATGCCGTCGCGCGCGATATTTTGACTCGTACCCAACGTGGAAGCGTTGCGTACTTTATACGTCTGGGCGTCGGAGGGATGCGGAACGTTCAGACGTGTACGATCCTCCTGAGGTTCCGCGTCCCCGCGCCGTTCTTCTGTCAAGCTGATGATCGACGGGCGCCGCTACTCGCCTTCGCGTCGTCTCGCCAAACGCGGACGGCGTTGGACCCATTTCTACCTGCTCTGATTTCCTCCGTCTGCTCATCTAACGCTGCGTTCGTGTTTCCCCCAGATCCCAAAAAAACAAAAACAAAAAAAAAAACCTCAATAAATTAAGGGTGAGAAGCAAATTCAAATCATGTCCACTGCAAACCTTTTAACGCTTTTGTCGTTTTTTTTGCCTCGATGACGTTTCTCCCCTCCCGAGGTGCAGCTGCGAACCGCTGGGTAAAATATTGCAAAAGTAAAAGCCTTTAAAAAAAAAAAAACAACAACAGGAAAATAACACAGAAGAAATACATCAGGACCAAAACAAACAAACAAAAATTAGATGTGCTGTCTTTTATAAAAAAAAAAAAGAAGAAAGAAAGAAAGAAATCTTTGGAACCCTAAAACAGGAAAGGCAAATGATAGCGAGATTCAGAGAGGGGGTGTGGAAGTGGTAAGTCCGTCGTTTCCATGACGCCTTCAGTCACCGGGAGTAAAAACCACAACATGATGAATTTTAAACTAAACTAGTTGATGAAGTCCTATCTTTTTTTTTCCTGCTGTTTTTCCTACTTCATTATATCACTGTGATCTCTACGTGCTGCTGGATTGGAACTGCAGTGTAAACAAAAAAACAAACAAAAAAACAAAGACAAAGAAAGAAAAAAAGAAGGAACAGAACTGAATCGTTTCCCTCGTAGCTGCTCCCGCTTTTCCTTTCAGTCCTGTCGCGTTCGCGTCCGTCCGATCCGCTCGTTCGCTGCAGCTGGAATGTCTTGACGGTTTGGGACACAAACATGTACGGAGTTTTTGATTTTTGTTTTTTTTTTTTTTTCCTTTTCGACTTTTTTGAAAGAAGCAGAAATAAAAGCGTCAAGAGCGAGCGAGGCGCCGAACTTTCACAACGAACTGGAATCTACATCCGCCGGAGAAAACGATTACGTCTGCTCGAGTTGTAAACCGAACAACTGAGGTAATGCAGAAAAAAAACCCCCAAACACATCTTTCCTTGTCACGTTCAAACGCATCGGAGGACTGATTATCTCGTTTTCTCGAGTACACTGGGTTGAAATGACAAAGATGAAGGCAGTGGGATATAGTTCGAAGCAGTGGTTTCCATTATTGAAGTGAAGAAGAAAAGAAAAATCCTATATCCTGAATCAAGTACTTGGTTTCATCCATTTTGTTTTTGTTTTTCTCTTCTCATTATTGTTTCAACTATTACGCCGGAAAAGATGCTTGCAGCAGATCTACGCCGCGCGTAGCTGTGAACGTAGTGTTTAAAAACAAAGAGTACCTTTGCACATCGGCGCTGTGGCAGTTCGGAGTCGCAGTTCTCCGAACGTTACGCTTGGTGCTGAACGGAGCTGCGGGTTTAAGTGGGTCGAGTTACAGGGCAGCTCGTGTGGAGAGACGAAAAAAAACAACAACAACAACAAAAAAAAAAGATTTGTAGTGTTTCAGAGGTCCCTCTCCGCCTGGGTCCCGTAGTTTTTTTTTGTTTTTTGTTTTCTTAAAATGATCCCAAATGCTGCTCTGAAGTTCAAACCAGCAGCAGGCTCCAGCTTCATACGTGGGAGACCCTCGTCATGGCAGGTTTTTCTGTTGGGTTTTTTTTTTTCCCCCTGTCTTTTACCCCCCACTTGGGTTTCATGTCGGCGACAGAAAAAACATAAAAATAATTACAGGCAGTTTGGTTTTGGTGATGTGGCAAAGACCACGAAAAAAGAGAAAAAAAAAAGAGAGAGAGGAAAAAACAAAACTGGCAAAAAAAAAAAAAAAAAAGAGTGAGAAGTGAGCTGTCACTATTATAGTCTGCCTGCAGATAAAATGGAGGGGCGGCTCCTGCCAAAAACACGGAGCTTCAGAGGGAGTTTTGGAGAGAAGTGGAATTCCTTGGATGGGATTGGGTTTTTTTTTTTTTTGTGGCTTTAGTAAGGAGCGAACCGACTGTATCCCGCCCGGTATAAACTAGCCTGGAAGACAGAAGACAGACAAAAACGACAAAAAATTAGACACTTATAGAAATGTCTACGTTTATTTGAACCTTTACAGGTTCCTGAAAATGTTCTGTTTCAACGTTCCAGAGTCGATTTGTTACACTATTCGTTTAGAGTTTATTGTGGTAACGGACTACTTTATAGTTTATAAAATATATTTTTGTTTGATATAACCTTGAGTTCTAGTTTAGTACCAGCAGTAAAACCATATGAATGGCCAAAACTAATTTCAAAATGGTCCTTTGTTGTTTCATTTTTGAATAATATTGTGTTGCTACAACCCTAGAGAACCAATTGTCATGTTCTATGACGGCCTTAGATGTTGTATTCATGTTTCTGACTTCTCTGCTGTCCATGTTTCATTTTGTTCCTGTGTGTCTCTTCGAAAAAAGACACGAGCAGAGAAAACGAGACATTCTTCATACACTTCATAGTAAGAGCATGAATATGAACATCTAACTGTTTGAAGAAATCCTGACAGGAACCAAATATCAAACTTAAACTTCTATTAACAGCCAAGTAAACCGGCCTTTCGAACCAATCCTGAAAAATGAACTTTCGATTTCAAAGTTAGCAAAAGCTCGAAGTGAAAACTTAGCTTCGCTATTAGTGCGTTAGCAGAAGTGCGCCCTCCACACCTGTCATCTATTAGTTAGGTATCGATCAACATTCGAAAGGATGTGCAGTGAAGCTGCTGTTTACAGCATGACCGTGCTAACCACGCTAATTGCTAACAAAGAAAATCTTATGTTGTTTGTAGGACTGTCGGCTCACGCCGTGTGACAAAGAACCACTCACAGCAAGATGGGAAACAAGAAAGCGTTCTTAAAGAGCAATCTGCATTGGCAAATCCAAACTTTACAAAAGCCGGGTGCCAGAAAGTGGCAATAAATCTCTGATTTTCTCATTTTAGAGACGTGACCCTTACCATGGCTCCCACGCCGTAGGCAGCAGCAGCTGGAGTTAAAGCGTGGTACGGATCTGTAGTGTATACCCGCCCATAACTAAATGATCAACAACAAAACAAAAAGGTTAGAAATTAACGTTAACAGCTTTCTATGTTCATCTGAGGATCAGCCAGTCCTCGGTCATGCAGCGCAGCCGTCAGGGCCGGCCTCACCTGTCACTGTAGGCGGCAGCCGCGGCTGTTGCTCCGGTTACGGCAGCAGGCTGGGCGTAGCGATATGCGGCGGCAGCGGCGGCGGCGGCAGCGGCAGGGTAGCCTCCCTGGAGACACGCACACACATACACACACGCAACTAACTGGCATGGCTCCGAGGAGGAAACGGCTACTGTGAACAGGTGATAATATCATTTGCAAAAAAAAAAAAAGAAAAGAAAGGATTTTATCACATAAAAGCCTCACGGCATCCTAAAAATAACTATATACATCTAAACTTAGAAAAGAAAAAAAAAACAACAAAGAGCACAATGTGTCAGTGTGAGACAGAGGAAGAGACAGAGGAAGAGACAGAGGACACTGGAGTGTCAGGATTACTGTATTACCACTAAAGGGAAGGAGGGGAAAAAAGGTGGAAGACAGAATGTCCTGCTCAGGGAACAAAACTAAACTCTGTGCGGAGGAAAAAAAAAAAAAGGACTCAAATGATTTAGAGAAAAATAATCTAATGGTGGCTCAACATGATGCTGCTGCTGATGATGATGATGAGGATCAGATTCATGTTACAAACGGCGTTCTGTCAGAGGGATTCAGGACAAATAAAGAGACAAAAGAAAAGATGGAAAACAAAGTGAGAACACACTCACACAGGCCCAGACAGACAAAAATCATCCCTCTGCACCGAGACTCCATGCATGACCCAGAATTACAATTCAGAGTTCAACAAGAAAAAAAAAACAAAAAAAACAACCCAAAACAAAAACAACAACGGCAAACACCCCCACTGCATTTGAACCTGAGGTGAATGTGAGATCAGCAAAGCCGAAAAGAAACACCAGATCGTTCTCTAAGGCTCCTGTGGGGCAAAAAGCAGCAGCAGCAAGAGCAGGAGAGGGAGGGCGGGGTTATTAATGGGGTGGGTGGGGGGAACAGGAGGAAGGGGTGACAGCGATGTAGTAGGCCCGCATGCACCAGCTGATCAGCGCATGCTTGGCTTATTATCCTGGGAGGGGGTCATTTCAGGCAGAACATGCTCTCCGCTTCAACCTGGAGGCAGAAGGCTTAAAGAGAATCTCGCTAGCTAAGATCGCTAAACCAAACCGCGGAGCTCTAAATGGTTAAGTGGGGGGAAAAAAGACAAGAAAAAAACAAAAACAAAAACACAGCTATAATTGTTTTGGGGGAAAAAAAAAATCAAAACAGTGAGCAGTTGTTGGTCACAGTTGTTGCACGGAGGCTGCAGTTTCGGATGCAGCATGAAGTGGACGATATCCACGGGAAAGCCCACGAGGAGTTAAATCAGGCAAATACTTGAGACTCAACTCTAAAGAATGCTTGTATTTTAATGGTTAATACAACAAATGTGTATGATTATGCAATAATAATAAAAGCGGAAGCCGTCTTAGCACCGCCGCAGAAGCTAATATCTACAGTTTTCCTGATTCAGCATTCAAGAAAATAAGTGCAGCTCCTGGATTTGGCTGCTTCGCAAATTCTTTTGTCGAGTAGCGTCATCACAGACTTCAGATAAAGACCAATTTAGTCCGATGTTCATATTTCGTCTGATATCGGACCGATTTCCAATATGAATATCGGATCAGGACGCTTCTGTCTCAAAGGTGCTGAAATTAAAGGAACTCAAATAAAAAATGTATTTGACAAAAACTGAGACCAGCACTGTAACTCTAATGCAGGTATAAAAAAAAATACCTCAGACCGTAAATGAAGGGGGAAAAAAAAAAAAAAAATCACGTTTTTGCCAACGGGAAGATCGAATAATTGCAATTTAATTTCCTGAACAGCCAACAGGTTCTCTTTTGAACAGCTTGTGACAAAGACTACAAGCAATATATATATATATATATATATATATATATATATATATATATATATATATATATATATATATATATATATTAGTAGTAGTAGTTTAGTGAACACAAAGTTCCCCTTTTTCCACAACCGTAAAGATTCAGTGAGTTAGTAGAAGAAAAATAAAAACAAGTAAAGCAAAACTCCAAAGCATTTTTCTCAACAACTAGAAGACGACATGTTCCAGATCAGATCAGAGGATGATTCGTAAGATCAGAGGAGGTAGTAAAGTCAAACAATGCACACTGGAGGTTCGATGGTGAGGTGACCCTACCTGAGGCAATCTGGGACTAAGGACTGAGTCCTGTAACACTAGTCTATAGAGAGAACAGAAACAGCCGTTGTCAACCTGGATACGCACACACACACTCTCACACACACACGCACTCAAACATGCATGCACACCGCAGCATCCGCCCACAAAGCAGCCTTTGTAGTGGTGTTTCAGATCCTCCCTACTATGATTAAGATGGTCTCTTTTTTTTAATCGTAATCAGCTTGTATTATTTTTAAACCCAGACAGATCTGTGTGTGTGTGTGGTGTGTGTGTGTGTGTCACTGTTCTTTTTTTTTACTACAGATAACAAAAGCCCTCCAGCATGAAATATCTTGCAAATTATTGACGCGTTTGAGCAGTTTCACCATCATACAGGCAGCTCTGTGCGGCGCACGACTGAATGCACATGCAGGATCACCCCGAGAGGGAAAAGGAAAAGAAAAAAAAACAAAACAAAAACAACAGAGCAGAAAGAAGGCCGTGAAGGACAGAGATGACGTGTCGTTTCGGAAGTGAGTTTACTTACATATAAGTCTGCAGCTCCGTAAAACCCATCCTGATACACCACGCTGAGAGCAGGGGGAACGAGGAGGGGGGGAGGGCGGACATGGCAGATGTACACAGAGGACGAGGGAAGCGGAGTGGGAAGGTACAGGAGGGGAGGGTGTGGTGGAGTGGAGGGAGGGGTGCAAACGGAGTGGTGCACAGTCCCCAAAAAAACCCCAAGGTGGATGAGGATCACAACACAGCATAAACAAAGAGAGGGAACAGAGAGGAGAAAAAACAGAGAAAAAAAAAACAAAACGTGTTATTTCACACCCATGCAGCATGCAGAGGAAATACAACTTCCATTTAAGCTCCATGAGTGCAGCTGGAAACATTTGTACGTTTCACTCCTGGGGCAGGGCCGGCCCAAACATCGCTAGGGCCCTAAGCGGGTTTTCATTTGAGGGCCCCATTAATGCCAACATGTCAACCCCAAATGATTTATCATTCCTAAGCTACTCTATGTCTGTAACATACCCGTTATCGTTAGCATAATGTCAGTGTTATCATGGCCATTAAAGCTGCAGTGTGTAACTTTTATTTTTACTTTTTTTTTTTACATATTTGTTAATGTTATATCTTACTGTCACAGCATAATGATAAGACAGACGATCTGAAAAAATAAAAACAAACAAAAAATCTAGCTCCTCTACCTTCTCCCAGTACTAATCGCAAAAACAACCAATCAGAGCCAGGAGGAGGGTCGTCGCACTTTCAATCATGTTTGTGCTCAAGTCAAATCAAAGTTTATTTATGAAGCACATTGTGTGATTCCGTCACGCTTTGACCGTTTTAATGAATGTGGAAAAAAACATGCTTGAGTAAAAGTTTCGTACTGCAGCTTTGATTTTAACCATGCAGGAACAGCAACCAAAAAAAACAAAAAAACCATTGGCTTTTGAGATGCAGCGTAGTATTAAAGCATTCCACACTATTTTAATTATTTTTAAAGTAACATCAGCTCCAAATTTACAATAAGTTAACAAGTTTGATATCATATTTTCCCAACAGTAGCAGCAGCTGCCAACAACAGAGAAGAGATTAATATTATTTTTTGAGTACCAACTATATAACAATACAGACATTTTTTTCCATACAGTTTATATTGTTCAATATTATTTTGAATGCATGTATTTTATCATGCTGGCTTGGTGTTATTTTGGCCCCTGTGGTAGTGTGGGGGCTTGGGCCGGCTCTGCTCCCGGGGCCAATATGTCAAGTTTAAGGATCTAAAACGTGACGGTAAAGAGCGACTGTTCCCCTGCGAGGAGAAGTGCATTAAACTGCCTCTCTGATTGGGTCGTTTTACTGAGAATTACGCCTGGAGGTGGAGCCGGTGTGGAGAGGGTATTTCCTGCATCCTTCAATTTCCATCTTCCCGAGTTTAATCATATCACAGCAAGTAGCAGCTAGGCCGTAAATCATTCAAATCTGCTTTGATCGCAGTGGAAATGCAGCAGCGGACTCCCCCCACGCCTCCCTGCACCGCCCCGATTAGCCCCGTCATCACAGCACAACGACATGCACAGTACACAGAAAACAGACCCAGGAAAACTGGTTCGTCTTTAACTAAACCCGTGTACAAGGTGACTGCGTTCTGCATCTTGTGTGTGCTTATGCAAATCTGCTGTCGGAGGGCGTCTGTTTATTCAAATCAACCCGCAGTGGTGCGGTGCAATCCAATCAGAGCGCAGCGCCGCGTTTCGGCTGCTTGCGAACAGACTGAAAAGAAGCTGAGGGTGACCACCGACTGAGCGTTTGAGTCAGACAGAGACCCGGGCGAGCAGATTCGTTCAAGCACCACACGAAGCTGACTAAGATTTTATTTCTGATGTCCCGTGTTACTGCGCATATGAAGTCAACAGCTGCTGTTGACTAAAACAGGAAGATTTTCATTACCCAGGGTAGGCAGGGATGGCGGGCTGAGGCACGGCCGCCCTGACGGCGCTGTAAACGGGCCGGCCTCGGCCTCTGAGGTGGGCGCCGCGGAACGCCGCCGCCGCCGTCGTGGCTGCCGCTGCCGCCGCCGCGGTTGGGTAGGGAAACCCAGGGACTGGAAGGACATGACATGGGTTTGTTGAGGTGAAGGCGAGAACGTCGCTGCGATCGTTTGGCAGACTGAGGACGGCCTTACCTGCGTAGATCTCTGGCCCATACACCGCTCCCACCATGGGACTTAGCTTCCACCCTGCTGATTGGTAACAGATACGGGCAAAGGCAAGCAATAAAAGAAGCACTTTAAAAAAATCTATATCTTTACATTTAATATATAAACCATGTTTTTCACTTTACAATTCGCCTAAGTACTCCAATGCACCACTTTCACTTTGCGCTGTTTGTTTGGTGTTTATTACTGCAAACAGTGATTGACCACTCTATTCCACCTGTGGTTAGCATACGCCCACACATTAACATAGCAGATGTTACTAGCACCGTGGCTAATGTAGCAACAAGTGGTAACTACTAAATTCCAACTCAGCAAAACCTGTTGACTGCTGTTAGCCAATAAAAATTAGTAGCAAGGTTGCTAATGCTAGCTAGCATACCATCAACATGATACAGTGCTAGCTATTACAATAAAAATGATGTTAGTCGCATGTTAGCTAGTGGTGGCATATTGCCTGACGATAGTATGCTAAATTATAGTGCTTAGTGTTTAGCGCTAGTGATAGGCGTTACCAATTGTTGCATAATGCTAAATTCCAGCACTGTAGAGGACATTAGCTACTGTTAGCTAACATGCTATTAGAAAGATGTTATACATTGTGATTTAACCAGTTAACTGTGCTATTTTCTTCCATGTTGGTCAACTGACTCTTCAGTTTTAAAAACACCTCTAAAAAAAAATTAATAAGTGAGCGGCTACAGTTGGCTGGTGTGCTTTGATTTCAGTTTCTTCAACACTTTTTGATACCTATTTCTGCTCGTATATTTTTACAACTTTGTGCTTCTGCTTACGGCATTTTCTGAAGAAATGCCTTTTAATAAACAGTTTATGGTGCAGTGGTGGGATTCTTTTTTTTTCCGATGAGAGCTTAAGCTACTGCACAAATCGTTTTAATATGATAGCACGCGTACGAGCGTGATTAAACATTTTGAAGGAGGCAGAGAGGACAAAGTGGGGATTTCAGTCCAACTGCCTCTCCCTTTGGGTTTTTTTAGGTTCGGTGTTGGCGTGCGTCACTGCGGTTGTTACCATAGGGCAGCGTGCTGAGAGCCTCTCCATTAGGGTAAGGGCTGACGATTTTCTTGTTAGTCATCACCCTGGCGGTGGCATTATTCACCTGGGGGGGGAGGGCGGAGGAGCAGAGAGTCAAGCGCACAGACAACAGAGGAAGAGAAAATTAGCACACAAACTCAAAATTTAGGCCAAGGCTGATGTGTAGCTCGCTTATAACACCGTGGAGATAATTATGTGCACATTGCTGATTATGATGCCTCCCTCTGACAATTTTATTTGCTGTCCTATTAAAAATGATTATATAGAGCATTTAGAGCGCAGGTTGATTTCCTTGTGTAAACATCTACTTTTCATGTCTAGCGATTTCACTCTGAAGTTTGTTTTGAACCTTAATGATGCCATGAGGGACGTTTCTAAGGAAAACATTACAATATTTCTACTTAAAACGGGAAGAATATCACAAATTGAGCAATATGGAGGCACAATTTGTTTTTGTGACTAGGCTGTCTGGAAATCTGATGGTTTTTGCCATCGGTGAAATGACCAAACCTACAATGGCTCCAGCAAAAAGCAATAATTTTCTCGGTAGAAGTTTTACTGATGGAAGAAAACTCAAAAGTTAGATATACGTGGAATCAGAGTAATCTGTGAAAGCATAAGAAGCTTCTGGAAAAGAAGCTGCATTCAATACAACTCTGGATTATGGCTGCTTAAAAAAAAGAGAGAAAGAGTACGACTTTCAGCAGAAATGCTAAACATTTTATAGCTTATTTTCTCTTAATCCTTTGAGTTTTTAGCTTCTGTCAGCCATGGACAATTCTGGTTCTGCAAATGTTTATAATGTTTGGAAAACTAAGAGTTAAAAGATATGTATTCCATAAGAAACTAACAGAGGCTGAGGTATACAGACAGCGATGCTAACCAAGCTACTAGTTCTATACCCTAAAAAAACAACAACAAAAAAAAGCTAAAGACTCTGGTTCATTTTTGTCTCTTCCTCTAATTTGTAATTTTTTATATGTGTAATTCTAGGCTAGAAAAAATTGCTGCTAGTTATGGTTCTTAAATACAAGCTAGTTACAATTTGTGTAAGTAGGTCAAAACATAAAAACTATAAAGTGGGAATAAATCACATTACCTTTTGAAAATAATGGCCCAAGTCATTTTGTGACCAACAAACAAAAAAAGTGGCAAAATATGACTTGGGCCATTTTTTTTTAGGAAGGTGATGATAAAACATACATGTAGTTCAGAGAGCTGTATAACGTAATAAGCCAGTAATACTCTATTGTCTAATGTTTTAGAACTGGACCTCATTGTTATCTAGTCTTCAGCATCAGCAATAAAAATAAATGAAATCTGCTTTATTACAGAATGAGAGCATTAGTGGTCAGGGGTTTGGTCCATATCCAATAAAAAAAATCTTGAAAATTTGCCCACATAGCAACATTAAAAGGTCAAGTTAAACACTGACAAAGGCATTAAAAGTGAAGCCCTGTGTTTAAGACAACAGAAGAGTAACCCTGCCGTTCGGCTGGTTTAACATGAGACTTATAAGGTCGCCATTAAATTATCAAAAGAAACTTGAAATCTCCAGATGTCTGAGATCATGTCTGAGCAGGATTTTAGGAGTTGTAATCTACCTCTGAAGACATTAAAACGTCACCGATGTGCAGTGAGACTACGCATCACCGGCGACGACGTGACTCTGTGTCTGTGTTTGAGGGTAAAAGTGGATGGAGGTTGTTAAGGTGGTTTTCAGTCATGCAACAAAAAGCAAGCTGTGCAGTGGAGTTTCTTTCGGTGGTTGGCTCTGGAGGGATGTGTGAGGTTGCGCAGCGAAGGAAACCCAGCTGTTTATTTTTCGGCATGCGCAGACGAACAAAATGGGGCTCTTATTGATGGCGTTGTGTATGTTCTGTGCATGCTTCCTGCTTCTTTTTATAAGGTTTTCTATCAAAGATGGCTGATGATGCCTTTGGGCTTCAAAGGCTCACACTTTTGTCCCCTTGATGTTTCCTCGTCTTCCCTTTGATGGGCTTTAAGAGAGGGAGACTGTGGCTCTCCGTAATAAGCGGCCCTGTCTGAGAGTGTGCTGCCCGAGTTGCGTCTTTAACTGCTTGGGAAGCCAAAGATTAACAACCTTTTGGCATATCTCAAAGAGAGGGTGTGCTAGCATGCAGCAAATGGAGGAGAGCGATGGGGTCGAGGAATGAGCGCGTTGGAGCACACGCGCACACACCACTCTCCCATTTAGAGGGGGAACAATCAAAGCCTCGGCTGCTGTTCGCAATGCCTCGCCTGGTGAGTCACGTTTTTCGTGTGCAGAGCTTCATTCAAATGGAAATGAGCTTTGCCTCATTTTTCCCCTCAACGCAGTTGTCAAGGTCAGGGGCGAATAACTCAATTAGCCTAGCCTGGCTAGCTCGTCTCACACAGCTGTCCAGATGTTGCAGAATGGAAAGGGGAATCAAAAAATTCCTTCCAATGGGTTCGGACCAATTGTTTGGTCTATATGTGATCAGATGGCGCTACCAGTTCACTTTAGAGGATGTAAATGGTGGGTCTGTATACGGCGCCTTGCAAAAGTATTCACACCCAATGAACTTTACACTCATTTTTGTGACATTGCGACAACTACTATTTGTGATGTATTTTATCTAGGTTTTATGTGGCAGACCAACGGAACATAGTAAAACAAAAATGATGAATGGATATTAAAATTTTAGAAAAAAAAAATTCATCTGGAAAGTGTTGTGTGCATTTGTATTCAGTCCATTTAAGGTGATACTGCTGAGTAAAATCCACTGCAGCCAATTTTATGGAAGTAAATGGGAGCAATAAAGTTTAAACTAAAAAAAAAAGTCGATTTAAAACAAAAACTCTGAAAAATAAAAATAAAATCGGAAACTGAAAAAAACTTTGAATCTGAAAAGTAAACTCAAACTTCTATTTTTCAATAAAAAAATTATTTTTTTCCACTTTGAAATTTTTTTTTCAACTTGAATTTTGTTTTTCAGTTTTAATTTTTAACAAATTTTATGGCACCAATGTAGCTCCGTACGATGGCTTCCAGACATCACCTTCTTTGACCGCAGAGTCCACCTGTTTGTGCTTTAATTTTAGAATAAATGCAGCTGTTGTTCAGTTAAAACTGACAAGATAGGCTTTATACTTTATTGAAATTGATTAAATGACGCTGTAGCTCCTATTGCACAGATTTCTTCAAAGAGTTGCAGATGCTGATGGCTGTGGGCGGGAAATGTCCCTTTACTTTTTCAGCTTGCTGAGCTGTTATTAGTCACTGGATCTGAAGCCGTTGGTCTAGGAGTGCACAGACTGCAGTTTTCTGTCATATCACCAATGTTTCATAAACCTGAACAGGTTGATCAGACGTAATCAAAACAACTAAAAACAGTAAAATATACTTTGAAAACAATGTATAGTTTTTGCATCGTGATTTGAGTTGGTCCATCACATAAAATCCCAGTGAAATCTATTGACGTTTGTGACTGAAGCAAAATCCAGTGACGTGTGAATACTGTCCCAAGGCACTGCATATGTACACAGTGATAAGTGCATTTAGGTCATGCATAATCAATGAAATGGGATATGAACACATGCAAATCAACAGAGACCAATATGGAAGGCAAAGTGTTAATGATTTCGAAAACATTTATCCTTTCTCATCCCACTTTTGCCCTCCCAGTCCAGCCTGGCCGATAAATCCAGACCAAAAAAAACCAACAAAAAAACAAACAAACAAAAAAAAAAGCAAATCACATTTCCATATGAAACCAAACTTGTGGGGTTTACGTACCTAAAAGAATAAATGCAGTTTTAAATAAAATACAAAAAGAGAGGGAGAGAAAGAGGGGGGTGCAAAAAACATTTGTTTGACAAAATTAATAATCATCTAAACAAAAAAATTACACACAGCCATAGGGCCCTTAAAAAAAAAAAAAAAAAAAAAAAAATTTTTTCCAAGCCATATACGGGCGCATCACATGACCCAGAGTGAGTTACAAACTAAATCAACCAAGCTTCGGATGCAGAATAGAGACCAATCAAAAACAATCGGAGCACTCCCACGTCAAACACATAAGAGACAAAGATGAGACGGGAACGTTAGGGGTGAGGGATGCAGGTGAGAGGTAAAGAGACAGAGCCAGTCCGTATTCAGAAACAGGGAAACATAAAGATGAAAAAAAAAGTGGGAAAATAAGTTTACACAAGCAACACAAGAAAAAAAAAAATAAAATCAATAAATCACTGTTGAAAACGTATATATACCAAAGTGCATCATTCAAATAAAGCAATTACATTTGGTGACCATTCTCCTGAAAAAATCTCATCGTATGTGGTGGGTTGAGAAACAGAGCACCAAAGGATGGAGGGAAGAGAGAGACAGCGAGATACAGAGGGAGAGATAAAGGTAGCAGAGGTAGAAAGAAAGAGAGACAAAGATAAAGAGAGAGAGAGCAATTCTCATTCCCAAAAAAGGAGGAAAGTAAAAAAAAAAAACCAAACAAACAAACAAACATGAGACACTTTGCCAAGCATTAAAATTTTGTGTCACAAACTTAGGACCAGTACACTGTAACTACTACTACGACTACTAATACACAGACAATCCACTACAAGAAAACCAAACCAAAAAGAAAAGAAAATGGCAGCATAAGAAAGACCCAAAACAGCAAAGGTAAACCCCATATCGGTTTAGAGATGCATATGGTTAGAAAAAAAGCAAAAACAAAACATTTGCTTGATCGGGTGAGTGACCAGAAGTCAGTTGCACCAGCTCTTCATCCTCTGAATATTTTTTTCAGGTTTAATAATCTGAGTTGCTTTTAAATTAGTCCATTTTGGATCAAACCAAAAGGGAAGGTGTAACAAGAGATATGACGACGTTTTGTGGCACCACATTAAAGAAACCCCCCCCCCCCCAAATAAAACCTGCTTTGTGACACGCTGTAAAGTTGTTGTCAGAATGTGAGCTAATCTAGCAAAGTTGTCGTAAGCTAACACAATGAGCCCCAGGTTATAAGAACACCAAGCTACAAAAGTGCTAAAGATGCTTTGACCACTTTAAAATATTTGTGTGAAAGCATTTTCAGTAGCAGGTGCAAAATAGAAACAATGACATACAATGTGAATGATTTTTTTTTGTGAGAATACAGCATCTAGCTAACATTAAAGTTGGGAAGCACCAAAACAATCAGTCTGAAATTAAATTCAGTTTGGTACTTGGTATAAAATAAAAACAATGCCAAAAAAAAACATAAGAATGACAGCTAAGCACGGAGAGAATAGCACATCTGGCTAACCAGTAGCCGCTAATGATGCTAACGTTAGCCTGGGTGCTTAATCAGAGGGCTATTTAAGAAGTTTTTTCACAAGTCTGAACAACTTTTGATCATATTTACTTCAAATGTTCAAACATGTAATCGACGACTTTACACTTCATAAGCCTTTCTCTATATGTGACTTTACACTTCTGAAAAAACAACAACAACAAAAAGCTTATACCAATTAATGCTTTTTTTTTTGCATGAGAACCGATTCAGAACAAGGCAGGCAAATATTTTTACATTTATAGATATGGACACAAATATCTCCTGGGATATTATTTACAAATTATGAACACAAAACTCGGTTTGTCGTCTGCAAAGGTTTTTAGCTTAGTACTATTTAAGGCAATGAAAGGTCATTTACATTTCGTCTGAAAGTTCCGACAATCAATATTCAAAAATATTTGATGTAACTAAGCTCATTGTGAAAACAACTTTGCATTTGATAAAGCTGCTTCAGCTTGTTGATGAGAACTGAAGCTCCTCTTAGTCTGCCGTCGGGCAAAACAGTGGATGACTTAGAAATGACTGGCAGCTAAAGGAAATTAATCGTTAGTGGCGCAACCCAGTAAAAACAAAAACAAAAAAAAACGGGCAAATGGTATGAACAAATTTATGAAAAACTGGTGCAACTCGGCCCAGATTTGGAGCATTCTAATTCAAATGTTCATACAAAGTGAAATTAAAATGATTAAAATTTACAGTGCCTCGCAAAAGTAGTCAGAACAAATGAAATATTCCACTAAATGCAACATTAAAAACACTTTTTTTGGCCTCAATTTGCTCTTTATTTCATAACTTCCCTCATTTTTCGACTGCCGCACATAAAATCTAATACAAGCACAAAAAAGTTTGCAGTTCTCACACAACCACCCCCCCAAAAAAACAACAAAAGTTCAAGAGGTTTGAATTCTTTTACCAGGCACTGTAGCTATTGAAAATTGTTCCTCTCGGTGAGATTTGTTGTACATTTATAAACTCCTATAAAAATATAATAATAATTAAAATAAAAAAAAAAGTCAGGCAGGGGCGTTACGGCCTCGTCTGCCGACGCCGCGTCTGGCCTCACGTAAGGACATCAGTCATACGCCTGCATGAAATCCTTTCCTTTATCAGCAGTGTCTAGAATCTCAACGTCTCAACGGCTCCAATTGTGAAACGTTTGAAATATCTTTGCCTATAGCAAACAGGTCAGTTCAATATATATATTTATATATATATACATATATTTATATATATATTTAAAAAAAAGGAAGAAAAAAGGAAAGAAAAAAAAAAAAAAGGAAATAAGAGCAGCCTTATTTGCCCTGCAGCTTTGCATTCGCTGAAAGAAACTGTGGGCAGCAACAGGGAGCAAAGCTTCACATCCTTTCTGATGGGGTTTCATTATACGAGAAGATGAATGCTGCACATATCGAGTCCAATGGAGAATTAATGTGTCATTGCATAGAAGGAGGTGATTACATTCAGTCATTCCCAGTGAGGTGTTAATGACGTAGTGTGAACGGGGTATTACACTTCGTTAAACATGTCATGTCCACCTGTCTGTGTGTATCTATATATATGTATATATATAGATGTAGATATGTGTTGTGTTTATTCTTAAAGGGGCCAGACACAATAAAAAAATTTAATAAAAAAAAAAAAATAATAATAAATCACACGTGGAGATGTCATGGCGCTCACTCTGACTGCACTAGCCTGGAAAGATTACTGTCAAATGCCTCTTTTTCAAGGGATCAGTTCAGTGATAGATGTTTGTACACAACTTACCGTTGCCGAGGAAACAGCGAGTGGTTACCGTGGAGACTGACAACAACACACAGAAGTCGTCAGGGAAACAGAAAAAATATAATAAATAAAGGAACAAATCATCCCTAGGAATAAAAGAAACCTAGTTGTCCCCCTGATTGCCAACATTTGACATAAAAAAACAAACAAACAAACAAACAAAAAAAATTTAAAAGAAAACCTGACTGCAGCAGTGTCAGCTTAGAGCAGACTGAGGGAGAGGAGGAGAGAGGAGAGAAAAGGAAGAGGGGAGTGGGGAGGATGCTAACTCTCAACGCTCAAACCACCAGTCTGACCAGTAGCAGATCTGGTTCACTGGAGAAGGCCGTCTGGTAAATAACAGCCTAAACCACCTTTAAGACAGAGGCGCCATGCAAACGTATTCACACCCTTTCAGCTTTCACGGATTCTATGTGGCGAATAAACCAATAGAAAGTAGTGCACTTTTGTCGAGTGAAAGGAAAACGACACAGGGTGTTAAAAATGTTTTTCCACAAACACCTTCAAACTCGTTCACCCATATATTTAAATCCAGTCCAGGGTTAGATTTCAGGGTGTCTGCGCATCCTTCAAAAAGTCCTAAATTCATGAAGCTAAAATCAAGGCCTTAAAAAGTCTTAAAGTCTTTAAAGAGAAGGTAAGTTGGCCTTAAATTTGTTAACCACAGGTCTTAAGTTTTTGTCGAGGTTATGACACGACTAAATTATGACACGGGAAACAAAAGTCCCTTTTTTTTTATTTTTTTAACCTTAAAGGTTTTTAAAGGAAAAACCATGACTCTACACCAACAGCCTGAGCTGCCATGGAATGGCAAAAGTCTAAAAACAAGCTACAAACACTGGCTCCATACTTCGCCAGACTATTTCCAAATGGTTTTTAGGGATTCTGATAACACTTGATCCTGTTTATAGTTGTTCCATTTCTAAAGCAGGTATCCCTGGAGAACAACTCATTGCTCTGTATGTTGTTTTTGAAGATAAAACAACCCCAAAAAAAGCGTGTTAAATGAATTGTTCCAGCGCACTTGGCCTCATGCTAATTCTTCAAATAAAATAAAATCTTGCTTTGAAATAGAAGTCATGCATGTAATTATTTTCCAGCCACTATTCTCTTTTTTGTGTGTGTGTGTGTGTATACATTTATAATGAATCCAAAGCCTTATAAAACACTATTTAGTTAAACATGTTATCATTGATTGCAAGTTAAATCATTGTAAGTTTAGAAACATTCAATAAGCAGCCCTAATATTAACCATCTTGGATCATATCCTGTAAAAAGAAAAAAAATTATTTCGTGTACGCTTTTTGTTCCACTTCACAATTGTGCACTAGTTGTTGCCCCCGGCCCCAAAATATGCATTCAAGTGGTTCGCAAGGTGTGAATATCTTTTGTAAGGCGTTGTAAATTTGCAGCTGATTAAAGCAAAATGTTGTCCACCACAAAACAAGAACAGCCAAATTAGTTTGCCGCTCTCGGGTTTGAAGCGAGAGCACTTTTAGTTGGATGAGGAGACGGCTCTCATTCTAGCGGTGAAGCTACGGCACAAAAGGGAAAGTGTGTGCTGGGACACGGGGCTGAATTTACCGTCTTTTATCAGTCACCAGGAAGGCAGTTAAAAATATATATATATATAAAAGAAGCTAAAAATAAAATATGGACGTAAGAGTTTGGCAAAGATAAGAGGAGAAAATTAATTTGAAAAGCTACATGTTAATGTCAGATCAAATTAAAATAAATTAAAAAAAAAAGACAAACATGACTGGCAAGAAGATCACAGAGGTTTATGTGAAAGAGACAGAATGAGTCAACAAGAGAGAAAACAAAAAGAGAGAGAGAGAGAGAGGGTTGAAGAGGACAAAGGTCGCACTCTTTTTTTCAAACTTTTCAACAATTTTACACATGTACAAATGACACAAAAATAAGTTCACACTTCAGTCATTTATCATTCCAGGACGAGGAGGGGGGAAAAAAAAATAAAAAATAAAAAAAGTCATGCGGGAACAAAAATTTAGACTGGTCAGATTCAAACGGAGCTCATCTGCCAAAACGGGACAAAAGCAAGAGGTGCAGCGTACGAAAACACTCGGTCAAATTTTATTTGATGCATCCCGTTCAAGGAGTTTGGAATGCTTTGGGCTGGACCGGGTCCGCAGGGTCAGGCATGCACAATAGCTCCCAATCCACTTTCACCACAAGCATCCATGCAGTGAGGACCGACGGCTCGTATTCACCGACGCCCCGCAGCACAACCATCGGCTTGCATGCAGCACTGCTTCTGCACGCGCACAGAACTCGGCCTTTCCACCCTTTACTTCTGCGATATCCGACTAAAACTCTGCGCTGCGGAGAAACCGTCACTTTCCTCCACACTCCCGACAACAACAGATCGCCCACGAACGACTCGGCTTGGAACGGGAGCCGGCCTTCGAGGTCAACGGTGACGTTCTCTCCTCTGGTAGTTTTTTTTTTTTTCTTCTTCAACATTCCCGAAATGAAACTGCTATTTTGGTTACTTACTGCCTAATAAGTGGTACAAAAACAAGTTCAACTACGATGACATTAAACTGATTGATACCTACAATATGTAGTGATTGCGGATTTAAGGCCGATGAGCGATCCTTAAAAAGAGCCTCGACATTTCAGATAGTTTTCTTTGTTTTTGTCTGAAACGTTGCTGAATATAGCAACAAAATCGATAAGTTGGCATCTGTGGGGTGACGACTGTTAATGCGCATGTAGATGTGACTTGGTGGTTGGTTTTCAGATCTTTGCAGAACTCCCAAAATGAAGGAAATCAGAGCCAATCTATTGGTGCAGACATGAAACACTAACGCAACACCGCTTAGTAAAATATCTGGGTCCCCTTGAGCAAAAACGAATCATTTAAATGACCCAGCTGGATTCTCTACAGCTGGCCCACCTGGGAAAATCTTATTAATAACAATAATAATGCTGAACGCTGGAGTTCCTCAGGGCTGTGTGATTGGTCCACTGCCGACCAAGTTATCATACTACAAGACTGCAGATCCACATTAGAGGAAAACCTGACTGCTAAATCAGCGAAAGATACCACAGAAGTGGCGGATTCAATAAATCAATGTCCAGACTCAAAGTCAGAACAGTTTTTGAACTGCTGCCACCACACAGATCGGCATTAAAATGATTCCTTTTATACTCTTGAACCTTTGTTATACGTTTTATCCAATTCCCACTATAATACACTTCCAAATTGTTCAAGATGTCAGAGAAACTCTCAAATGCATTTGTCTGCCGTTGGCCGAATTGATAATCTCACCAAGGTTATTTTCTCTAGGATAACACAAACGGTTCAGTAAAGCCCATATCTAGAGACGATGCTTTGAGGCCACATAAGAGTGAAATGTGGGTCAAATGAGGACAAAATCTGAAGAAATCATATCTTCATAATTATCTTAGACAAGAAAAGAAAAGTAATGTGACTATCAATGGCTTATCCTAACGCATACACATGATAACAGAAACAGCCATGGACGGGATGAGAGGAATGAACCGTGTTTGAGTGCATCCTACGAGACACTGAACCATGCTTTGTGTGTGTGTGTTTATATATATATATATATATATATATATAAATATATATATATATATAAATTTCTGGTGACTATGATGTGATGAGGTGGCAGAAAAGCAGGTAGTGAACTGTAGTTGGGCCACTTACATGGACACACTGGAAGCATACAGGAAACTGACTTCTTCAAAGCGCAGAGTTTTACCCCAGACAGAGAAAAGTACGTCATAACTGTGAACACAGCAAATCCATTCCTACTCTCGTTTTCGTCGAGGCTACACATGCACAAAATGGGAAGCCACGACAAGAGCGCTTAGGCAACTTCCACCGACATGCACCGAGGGATCGAGTGCGGCGCTCCTTTCCAAGTCGTCAGGTTTGTTCAGCCTCTCTCTAAAAGGGGACTGAGGTCGTCTGGAGGCAACCGCGGTCATGCTGACTGAACAAAGGCACTGATAATGACGCCTCATTACTAAAAGTAATCCGCCAGAACAAAACAAACATGCAAGGAAAACATCTGCGTCGACACTACGGGTTCCATTAGCGCACGGCTAGCCATGTTAAAACATGAACCATGCACACCAAGGCCTCTTCCGCTAACCGCATGCCAGTGGACAGATAGGACACAGAACTGGCAAAAGGCCACATATAGATACAGAAGCGCCGTATGGAGGGGGGAAAGTTATGTTGCACGTAAAATTCATGAGCAGTAAATATTGTGCTAGTTATCAGTGTTGGACCAAAGAAACTAAGGCAGTTGCAAGCCTTAAAATTGAGACGCTGTTGACAGGTCAAAAAACTGTAACAGCAGCTGCGTGGGGGGCCCAGATTCATTTTTGTCATGGTGGCCCAAGATTCCTGGCGGCGCCCCTGTATAGATATCACCATACAGTGTCTTGCAAAAGGATTCATACCGATTTGTCTTTGCGAACATTTCGTTTTTTTACATCTTCAAATTTGAAAACATCTGATTTAAGTGAACGGGTGATTATTAAAAGGCACTTGATGTCATGTCAGCTCTAAACATTTGAAATGATGCTGGGAACTATTAAATGGAAAAATATAGAAAATGCCGGTTTAGAATTTTTCTTTGTTTTCATAAAAAAACAACACATTTTTGCATTTATAAAGCTTTTTTTTAGAAAATTCTTTATTCTAAAGCCAAATGATAAAGAATTTTTTTAAGGGGTGCACCGATTGATCGGCCGACCAATCAGGCCTGAATCCCCAAATTTTGGACCGATATTTACTCAGGAAATCTATCTTATCCACTAATCTAATGAACCTCTGCAACGGTTTGAAAATCAACTACTGTTCCCTATTTAAGAAAAAAAAAATGGTATCGGCATAAAATCTGAAAACCTAAAATACGGCAATTTTTTGCCGTATTTTATAGCAGTTATTTGTAAAATTTGCAAGGTACCCTTTTTGTTTTTGTTAAATCAAGGAATATTTTTTTTACAACTCAAAAAGTAACGTCAAAGGATCCTTTGGACTGAATTAAAGTTGCTGAGGTCACGCAATGCTTTGCGTTGACCTTTCACACAGAATCAGAATAAGACACGGCGAATAGGTCCGAGTCCTATTGCAAGACACCGTAACGTGAGGCCTGCATTTCAGAGCTTCTGAACTGAAAGACAAATATCCCACTTGTTCCGTCCAAAGCGCGCTTCAATGAAACTCTGAAATTGTGACCGAATCTAAGTGAGAGGAAATGGGAAAACAGAAAACGTCCGCAGTTTCTCTTCTCTCTCATGCTGCCGATCGCCCCGGCAACGCTACAGACCATCACCATGGGACGCATGCGACGGGACGACAAACACAAACACGCACACACTCTTTTCTTCTCTTTGCAGATTTCATGCAGAACCCCACGGGTCAAACAAAAACAGTCCAACATGGGTGAGACTGATGCAGGATGAAGTGGCTCCGGTGGCATCCGCTCTGCTTGCTGATTGGCTGAAGATGGAGAGGGAGGGGGGGAGGATAGATGGAGGGAGGAGGGGAGGGAATCATGTTGCACCGCAGGATGCAGGTGGCTGCCTCTCTTTTTCAACTGTACTGCAGCAGGAGTTTTAAAAAAAAAAAAAAGGAGAAAAAAAAAAGCACCCAGCCTCATCCATCATGCAGGAAGTGAGGTGTGTGTGTGTGTGTGTGTGTGTGAGGGGGGATCCCCGTTGTAAGCCCATGCAGAAATCCCAGCTTAAAGTGGATCAAGTAAGATGGGCTGGAAAAAAAAATCCCCTGATTAGGAAACCAAAATCTGCATTCAAACACTGAGCACATGCTTCAGTAAAACAGAAAACACGCAATTGTATCCAAACAAACCTGAAAGAAAAAAATAATAAACACACACATTGTAGCCACTGGAAAAGAATCCAGCGTTGCGTAACAGTGAGCATGCGAACGCCAGCATGCTGCTGCTGCAATTACCCATTAGCACCAGAGAGAGAGAGAGAGAGAGAGAGAGAGAGAGAGAGAGAGAGGTGAACCCAATGCCACGGAGGAGAAACAAAAGAGCATCCGACTGCAATCTGCCATGCATCATACTTTCACTTTCACCGGGCTCCTCTCTCATGCCCTCCGGTGGCAGCTACACAAACATCATTCCAGCTGCTGCGTGGAAAAAATCGGAACATCAGCGTGGCTAACGAGGGGAGCGTCGTCGGGGAAACGAAGCCAAGGAGGCCGACAGGTTGACGTGAAAACAAGGCATGCTTTTGCTCTCGTTCTTGCACCCCCTCCCAAAAAAAAATTCCAGCACATTTAATTAGAAAAAAAAAAAACAACTGACAAAAAAAACAAAAAACAAACAAAGAAGGTGAGGTCTCTTTGGATTTCAAACAAACAGGAAACAGATTGCAGAGGACTGGGGGAAGTAGGATACCAGTGGGCTGCATCAGAGCATATCACATAAAGGATGATGGGATGGAGACAGAGAGGCAGGACTGATGGAGGAGCGGAGAGAGAAGATGAAGGAGCGAGAGAGAGGGAGAGAGAGAGAGAGAGAAAGAAAGAGAGGAAATTACCTCAATTTTACGGCCCTCCACCAGCGTGCCGTGGAGCTTTTCTCTGGCTTTCTCCGCGTCGGCGCTGTTTTCGAATGTCACAAAGCCGAAACCCTGCGGCACACAGTGAGGTTAGAGAGGAGGAGGAGGAGGGGAGAGGAAGGGCGACGGCAGAACGGACCGGGTCCGTTTTTCACTGCTAAAAAAAAAACCCAAACATTTTGTTGCCGTTTTTTTTTTTTTTTTAAACCGCTAAAGGGTCCCGGTCTCGAGGTTTAAAGCGTCCAAACTTTTTGTAACATGAGCCAAAATTGTCAACGAAATACTAAACGCTATACTAAATCCTGTGATGATAGCTGCAACTTTTACTTGCACACGTTTTCCTTCCACCAAGCTTTCCTTCAGCGTTAGCAACGCCTTCTTAAATCTGCCAACTCAGCAGTTTTCCTCATGATTGCGTCGGCCATAAGTTCATATTTTCCTCTCTGAAATGGATTAGTGAAAAACAGAACATCTGCTGACGATATCTTCAGTTTGAAGATATAGATGCTCCAGAAAGCACAATCGAACAGAAAGAAGCAGCTTTATTTTATCTTTGCACGTGTACACAGAGCGACTTTTCAACCGGAGTTCAAAGGTCAGGCAAAGGAACCATCACTCGATGAGTCTCTTATTATTCTTGCAGCAGCAGCAGTTTATTGTCGCCTTTCTGTTTTAAATAAAAGCAGGCAGATGATGCAACACATTTTATTAAATTTTTTTGTGTGTGAATACCGCTTTAGTGTGTGTGTGTGTGTGTGTGTGTTTTTTTTTTTAAATCATACAGTGAGAATCTCGGGAGAAAATCAAATCAGAGCTCCGGTTGCTTTTTGGCGTCGCCGTCACATCAGAACTGATCTCACTCAAACAAAGACAAATTAGAAAAAAAAAAGAAGAAACGACTCACCTTTGACCCCCTCTCATTGAAAATAATCTCTACATCCAGAATCTTCCCAAATTGCTGCAAAAACACCAGAAGGCAGAGTTCAGCAAATATATACACGGATAATTGAGCACAATTGCACAGCAAAGCCTCTTTGAAGCCTGTTTGGAAGTCGGAGGCTTTCAGCGAGCGTACACTAGGGGTCACTATTACACCAAAGACATTAAACTGTTGTTTATCTGTTACTTGCTCTGTCCCATTTCCCTCCCCAGGATTTGCGACTCACACTTAACACACTGACACAGTTAGAAGCTTGCCCCCTGGATGCATTAGCAGGGACCCCCGTGGTCGCCTTCCCCCTTGTCCCACTTTGAATCTTTTGCCCACTCAGAAAGCGGTCGTTTCGCCAGAGCGCTCCGCCACGCGTCTAGACTGATTTATCGATCTTGCCCGGAGCGGTCCGTACCCCGAACATCTGCCTGAGGTCCGGGTCCCGGAAGCGGAAGGGGATGTTGGAGACGTGGAGGCGCTTGGGGGTCCCCTTGGCCTCCGCGGAGTCTCCCGTCGAGCCGCCCGCTCCCGTGCCTCCTGCAGAACACTGCGCACCCGCCTCGCCCTGAGACGTCTCCTCCGTCTTTCCCTGAAGAGGAATGAGACAGCGGTTTGTTTTGTTTTTTAAATTGTGATTTAACTTGGAAAATTGACAAAAAGCAGAGAATAAAAGTGAAGTAGAAGGAAACCTTTACACAAACATCTGGAAATTCATTCCAAAATGGCTCAAATTCAGGCAGACTGGATGGACAGTGTCTGCAAACTCCCAAAATTTCTGTCTTAAAGAAGCGGTATTATGTTTATTCTAGCTACATACATTTTACAGCACAATCAAGTAACTATGTGAATTCAGTTGTTATAAAAATGCTGTGTTTAACAAAAATGGCTTAAAAAGAAATTTGACTTCCTAATTTAACATCTTGAAATTGGGCATCTGTCTCTTTAAAAAAAAATCCTGCCCTTTCTGAAACTCTGCATTCAGGAAGTCATCACAACATGGCTGTTCAATTAACCCATTAAAGTCTTTTTTTTGAAGCGTTTCACTGAGATTTATCTCCTATAACGAGCTCGGCTGATGCATAATTCCACCAGGTGTTTGCTAATTGCAGCTGGCTAGTCTGAAGGAGCTGAGCGGTGGAGTCGTGGAAGCTCGGAAGCTTGGAAAGTGCAGCTCTTGGGGAGGAGCTTCGTCCTTGAAGGCGGAGCTCGGTCCACCCAGGTGTTTTGCGCAGCTGAATGGTTGCCGCGGGAGATTAAAGGATTTCTCAAACACGCATGTTTTTTTGATGAGGGAATAAAATCATACCCTGATTTAAAGCTAAAAAATGTCAATTTTATGCAACACTGGCCCTTTAAGCAGCACCTTTAGTTCTATTTTTTTTTTTTTGCTAGATTGATGCTAAGTTATTAGTCAGCCCCTAACAGGCATTTTACATTCTAAATAATCTTTTAATTTCACTAACTTGTTTGTTTTTACTTGAATCTGATCAGAGAAGCTAAATGAGTTCAACATTAGCGTGACGGTGAGAAAGGTCTGGGTCCCAAAATGACGACAAAGTATATTTCAATTCCAGCGTGCCATTTTTATTAAGATGCAAATTAAAACCTAATTTTTTTTTTCCCCCTAAACCTAAACCCCCTTTTTTTATTCTTCCAGGAAATGAGAGAGCCATCTCATTTCCTGTCATTAAATTTTATAGGTGCACGAGGAATCGTTTTTAATACAAATCTGCCAGTACCATTAATGCAATGATAGCTTTCTATGTCGGGCGAAACACGAACATTTTGTTCTCGCCCTGAACAAAGAGCCTTCAGGTAGAGCAAAAGGAAGATGGGGGTTGATTTTCAGACTTCTGCAGCGGGAGGTAATATTGGTGGAAAATGTAGGTTTCTCATGTAAATATTGCAAAATCGCAGATTTCCCAAATTTTTTCTTACATTCTTTGAAATAAATTTGTTTTGGTTTTTTTTTTTAAATAAGACATAAAGGAAAATCTAAACCATTTTCCTTGTGGCTAATCAATAAAGTAGTTCTGAATATCGGCCGATTTATCGGCTGCACCTCTCTAGTCTCTGTAATGTTCTGTAACAAGACCTCTGATGCCTACAGACGCGCTCAATTTCATATTCAGAACTACTTTATTGATCCCAAAGGGAAATGGCACGCAGCTCGATTTTATTACCTACATTTGTTGACTTCTAGCAGCAACTGATTGCACTGGATTTAATTCAGGGGCAACCGAGTAAAAGCGGTTGGATATGAATGCTCACCATTCGCTATATAAAATGTGGAGACCTTTATAAATGAAACGTATACTGGAGGTTTCTGCCAGTAGTTCAGACGGTGTGGAAAAACTCTGCAGAGTTCTGCATCTGTCTGAAGATCTCGTCCGACGTGTCGAGAAACCGATAATCTTCACACCGTTGAGCATGAAAGCAGCGTTTATTTATGTAGTAAACAATTCTGACGCTGAAGCGCAGCACAAAGCGGAGCCGCTTTAGATCTTTATCTGTGTGTGTGTGTGTGTGTGTGTGTGTGTGTGTGTGTGTGTGTGTGTGTGTGTGTGTGTGTGTGTGTGTGTGTGTGTGTGTGCGCGTGCGTACGGGGTGAAAAGCAGTGCGCTGTGCTCCATAAACACATTTCACAGAGCTCAAATTTAAAAGAAAAATGAATAAAAAAAGACAGCAAACTGTGCATCTCTCAAATTAAAAGTGGTAGACAGCTTGACTAATTAAAATAGAAATAATAATAATAACAATGACTTGAGGAAAATGTCTCAGCAGCAAAGCTGCGCATCTCTGAGTTATTTGCTGATGTCGGCACATTATTATGATGCTGAAACGCTGCTGATGTAACCTGAACCTGTTTCGCCATATTACTGTCATCTGCTGTTAGCTTCCTAAAAGCTCATTTATATCATTAAAGCCAAACTCGGCTCCAGCTGATGAGAAGGGTTATTAGATTTGAGCTTCTTTGGCGATAAAAATGAAACCCTCACCGCATGTAAGTAATTCGACTGTCATGCCATAAAATTAAATTCTCATTCATTTAACCTACACAGATAGCGGATAGAGTAACGAGCCCTGAACAAACAACCACCTATCCGCTGGTGAAACACGGTGGTGGCGGCATCGTGCTGTGGGGGACGCTGAACATCCAGCCAGAGCGCCAACAGATCAAAGTGTATTCATGCACTAGCATGGCCCAGTCAAAGTCCAGATTTAAATCCAGCAGTTTAAAAAAAATCAAAAATCCTTCCAGTCAAATACTTTAGGTGATAATGTGACAAAACGCATTAAGGGATACTAAAGTACATCCAAAATAAAAAAAAAATTAAAAAAAAATCAAATAGTATGAAAATGTCTTGGACTTTTTTTGTCACCCATGAAACAACTAGATTATTTTAGAAGTTCGATTATTCTGACGATTAATCGATTAATCGGATGAAGAAGTTGGCAAATTTCACAGATTTTTCATTTGGTCACTCTCGTCTTTTCAAGACAATGTTAGAAATGGATTACAAGATGAGCAAACTATTCCTTTTGTAAACAAGAAAATAAACAATTTATTGCCTAAAATGGTAAAACATAGCATTCCTTTAGTGAATTTGAACTCAGTGAGGCTAAAACAGTGCTACTTGAGGAGTTCTGTGTAAGACACGTTTACAGACAAAAGCGCATTTATCTTAAATGCAAAATGTATATGTACAGTTTGGGGTTAAATTCATGCTCTGATCAAGTTTCATCAGCCTACTCCAGTTAGTAATTAATCGATTCCTATATTAGTTGACGATTATTTTAATAACCGATTAATCATGATTCAGCCGATTAATCGTCTCCGCCCTAATCTACATAATATACGAGTTTCAGTGTCTCAAACTAGAGACAAAAGGTATTCAGCTCTTTCAAGGTGATAATAGTTTTGGGGGATGTACTTGTAAGGGGATTATGAAAACATTTCCTGTCCAATCTCGCATGTTATCAACGGAGGAGTCCTTACGTTGTTGTTGTTGGCTGTAGTCGTGGCTCCGTTAGCACCCGCTCCGACCTCCACTGCACTCTGGCCCGCGGCGGCAAACATGGCCCCCGGACCAAACTCCGTCCCCGGTAGGCCGTTTTGAGGAGGGGGAGGCGGGGGGAAGGTGGTAAAGGGCGGGGCTACTAAACCCTCCTGTCCTCCGGTTGAGTCCTGGGAGCCCTGTAGGATTAGGGAAGAGGGTGAGGGGGGTAAAAGGGGAAATTGAGAGAAATTATTCTCCGTTCACAGAGTATCGGCAAAACGAGGAGGGGTACATTTTTTGGCATCGAATTTCACACTCGCTCTCTGTCCCTTCCCTTTATTCCCTGTGAATAATCCCCTCCCCCACCCTGACTCTACACCTCCATATCTCTGACAGGCAGGTGTTTTCAGTCAGCCAACCATGAAATATTTACAGCAAACCCATCTATTATTAAGAGTCGTAAAATTTGATACAGTTTGAAATACAAAGATGTTTTCGGGGTGGATGGAGGTGAGGAGGGGGAAAAAAAAAAAAAAAAATGAATTAAATATACATCATAAAATACAGCGACGCATTAAGCGCCGCGTTCAAACGCCGGCGCTGTGCTCTTGTCCCTGCGTTTTCCCGCTTGACTTTTAAAGCAGAAAATAACGCCGCGGGCTAAATATACGTGTATCCTGTCAGCAGAGCTGGATCTGTATCTGCAGCTGGATGAGCTGCAGATTACAGCAAAACCAATTTACCAGCGTGTGGTGACTCTGCACCGCTGCTAGACGGAATCATTTTTCACACCCAAGGGCATCTCGGACTGAGCTGCATGAGAAAAAGCTTTGCAGGAAAGAAAGGAAAAGAAATGTTAATAGAGAACAAAACGAAGAGGGGAAAAAGGCATTTTAAACCAGAAAAAAAAAATAATAAAAAAAAATAAAAAATTTTTTCTTAATAGTTAAGAGTCAACTTCGGGTTACACAATCATACCGATAAAGAACAACTTTAGGAGCCAACAGCCTTCACAGTACTCAGATATGAATTATGAATAGAATTTAAGACTCGCATCGTGATAGAAATGTGCAAAAATAAAATTGCAAACAAGTAGGAGAGCCAACAGCGAACACTAACATCGTCCAGCCAACTGGCGATCAGTTTGCTCTTACCCTCTGTAGGTCTAAAATATCTAGCCAACTAGTTAGCTGGCCGAGCTTGCAAGCTAGCGAGAATATCTTAGCCGCTGGTTACAGGTAGCAGCAAATGCTGTGAGTGCAGAAAAGAAGTCTGAGCGTGACTCAAACTTTTGTGCAACATTAAAGTCCCGTGAGAAAAATTAGAACGACATGCGAGATTAAGTGATCACATCAAAAACGTAAGACCTGTGATTAACACAGGTTAACACAGATAAAAGTCCCAGCAATCTCTTTTACAGGAGTGTCCTGACATTGCATGCAAGGGCAGCTTATTTTCTGTCATGAATTCAAGACATTTCGGGCTTCAGATTCAGATACATGAATTTAAGACTTTTTCCTGGATGTTCAGAGACGGTGCATATTCCTAGAGGAATGCGTTAATATCGCACTCTACGTTATAAATAGAATATTTACTAATCATAATAGTATATATACTATTCCCGATGAGCCCGTGGTGATGTCGTGTGAACCAGCGACCGGCCCTCTGCCACGGGTTGTATCTGGGCTGGCTGACGCCCGGAGACACTGCGTCTCCAGATAGCCGTTTTAATTAGCCGGAGTAACTAAGATGCCGCAACGCGACTGGCCGGGCTCTCCCTCTAATCCTATAGCCTGACAGCTCGGCGCTCTGCCGCAGTGACGGGCGCTCTGGCAGCAAGCAGGCATCCAAGGCCAAAAGGCCCATCTGCAGCACAGACGGCTTCTGGGGCCTGAGCCCGACAGATAGGGGATGTCGCACAATCCGGACGAGCGCGAGATAGGAAGTGCCGGGAGGGGGGGAAAAAAACAAAAAAAAAACCCGTGCTGCTGCATCTTATTGTACGTGTTTATTGTCTCCAACCGATGGAAACGGAAACAATAAATCTGTTCAAAGAGATAAATGCAAAAGTGATTCGCTGCCTGGGCTTCTGTAAGTCCCCGGATGAGCGCACTTGTTAAGGCATGCGAGCGCGTGAGGCGTGCGGTGGCCTGTCTGAAGCCACCCAAAAGGGCGCGTCTTACAGGCACAGCCTCGCTCGGGGCTTCATCGCACACAGCACACAAAGTGCCGGGCAGAAGGAAGGAAAACAGGATGAATGAAATATTGAGTGGTGAAAAAAAGAAAAAAGAAAAAAAGAGGAGGCTGAGTGCAGGGAGAGAAGGCTTTATTGACCGCGATGCTGCAATCTCGACTCTGATTATCCACTTGTATCATGAGGCTGATTTAACAGCGTGGGGTTCATTTTCTACACCGCCTTAAAGAAGCATCAGCACCCCTTTAACTTTTTCTCCCGCATTTTCTCCCCTCAGCCGTATTTTGTTGGGATTTTATGCCACCATTAAAACGTAAAATAGTTCAAATTAAGTCAGACTGGATGCAGAATGACAAATTTTTTTTAAACTCTTGCAAAACGTGGTTCAGAACCACACTTTGACTGGGTCATCGTAACATGACTGTATTTTGAATCAAATCATTTTGTTGGAGCTCTGGAGGGTCTCAAGTCTTCTGGCCAAATCTGAGGATTGCATAACAAAATCGTGAGATTTTACCCCCGATTAAAATCGCTAATTTTACGGAGCTAATTAAACTACGTGTCGTTATCTAAAGCAAAAAACATGCAGCGATTATTATATCTGCGCAGCTAATATTGCAGTTACGATCAGTGGTCGGGCGCTCTTCTGCCGATGCGGAGCTGACATTCGGTATTGTGATTTTGCCAACTTTCAGAAACAATCGACGCACTTAAGATTTCCCTAAATGAATTTTTCCGGCACAAGTTTTGGTTCTCGACCACTAAGAATTCCTCAACTAGATAGACATGCTCTTATTTTGAAGTGGGAGAAGTCCGTTTCCACTTCCTCTCTTTTTTCACCAATAATTTCACACCTAAAAAAAAACAGTAGAGAACAACATGTAAACATTAATGCAACATCTATTTGATTTGTAGTTAGCGCTTTAGCATTAGCTCAGCTGGTGTAGCACTTTAGTGCTTTAACTAAGTTAAAAAAAACAGTGCCCGCCTCTGGCTACAATAATGTTGCAAACGACGTTAATTCCGACTATTTCGTTTAAGACAAGCGTAGAAAATCCATGAGATTTTTTTCAAGCGTTTTGGGAGATTTACTTTAAAACAAATAGACACAATACTAGAGGACTAAACCGAGATACGAGAGTCGTGGAGCTGGAGATGAGATTGCTTCTTGGTGTTTTGCTCTTTATAGAGGAACATATTAAATCACCATGAGCTGATATTAGCCGCCTGAAAAGCTTAGCTAGGAAACAGTTCCATCTTTCCTGCAGTAACGAGCTGTGCTCCTTCAGTTTCCATGCCGTGACTTTCCAAACAGCCGACTGTGTTGCTTCTGGCCAACAGAAATCAGGCTGATTGTAGTGCGCCGGCCAGGAACACTGGAACACTCCGTTCCCCACAAACCCTTCTCTAGAGTCTTCTTTACAAAAGACTTTAGCTGTAGAAATTGTTCGACTGAATACTGAAGAGCGTTTGAAACGGTGGCACGCCGTCGTAACCCGCAACTAACCCGTACCCACTCGACCCATTCTCCCAGCGGGGGTGCGGATCTCGGCAGCTCCTCCAGAGTTACCTCAGGATTCAATTACATACCGTTTTGCCGAATGGGCGACAGGGATGGAAATTTATCGTTTATCGTGATAAATTCCATATTGTGATAAGAACGTTGCTTTATCGTTGTCTCAATAAATTCCAATGAATTACTTCTTTTTTTTTTTTCTTTTTAAATGGTCCGTTTCGTGTTTTGTTTTGTTTTTCAAACGTTTTTCTACGATGTTTGTTCAGTGAGAGCATGTGCAGGCTAGTGATACTAATCACAATTTTTTATGCAATTGATGTATCAAAGATTCAAATGGGAATGTTGAGCTGCATTTGTGTTTATGTGACTATGATGCAGTCACAACTACTACCTAAAAGAAAGCAGTAATAAAACCAATTCTTATTATCACTTTTGTTATAGTTGCGTCAATAATTGCGCAAAATATGGCAATGAAACGGTAAGTTCACATTGCCCATTTATTTAAGAATCAAAGTAAAGACAGCTGAATACAAATGCATTAAAAAAATTTTTTTTAAAAAAAAGCATATTCTTGTTTTCACTTCATAATTATATTAAACAAAACTCTGTGTTGGTTTAATTGTAGAAATTTCAGAGAAAATGTAACACCAGAAATCTCTGTAGGCACTGTTTCGTTGAGCCACAGATTTTTTTTCCATGCGAAAATATCTTAATCCCTCAACACCCAAGAATACAAAATAGCCTAATGGCGTAATAATAATAATAATAATAACAATAACAATAATAATGGGACAGACTTAAATGAGCACAGCAGTTGCTGACTAAGGAGCTGCTCGCTTCCACATGGCACGATCATATGGCCCAACAGAGAGGGGGAGAAAATGGAAACAAGGAAAAAAAAAACGAAGTATGGTGGGAATAATAAAAGTGAGGCCTAAGAGTGGGGCCATATAGGAAATGATGAGGCATTCCTTTTTGGAGTTATAGGTGGCCTGAAAACATCAACAACAAAAACTTTCCACTGCGAATTCTGACACTCCCGAGATGTGATTTAAGCAGACGGCTCGAAAATCAAGCTGAGCCGATGTGACAGAGAAGATCGCGTCGTCAGGCGAAAGGTTGTTTTCTGGCGTAACAAAAAGTAAAAAAAAAAAAACAACAAAAAAAACCCCCAAAAAGAAACATAAAACAAATCAGAGGGGAAAGGACATTCATTAAAGCACTCCACTCATGCACACACAGAAATGCGCAGCAGCTGAGCTACCTGTGACACCATATGGCTTTCCGTACACACAGAGCGAAGGCGAGGTGGGGGCGGCGGGGGAGGGGGAGGGGGAGGGCCTTCTCGCCTCCAACTCCAGCCTCCTAAAGCGCAGACAGAACTGACAGCCACGTAGTGAAGCTGCTGAAGCTCATCAATCACAGTAATACATGATAATTAGACTAGTGGAACCGACTGCCGTCTGCAGAGAGAGAGAGAGAGAGAGGCTACGCTCTACTTATAGGTTCGGGTCCTGCGAACCGTCTCGTTTCTTTCTCTGCGGTTCCAGTAAGCGGCGTTTACCTCCCATCTTCCTAGCAAAACCCCCCAGGACTCCCTTTGCTTGACGAAACCCAGGCGGTAATTTCTCCTGTAAACCACCAGCAGACACCATTACAGCTCACAGCTCCTGTCTGCGCCGCGATGTCCATCAAAGGACAGGCCACAGCCTATGACCTTATATGGCCGTGGACGTGTGGGCCTCTCGCCCCGCCATTTGTTCCATTCAAAATGAGCCAACTTTATTAATGAGATATGTCTGTCAGTGTTTGGAGAAGCCATGCATACCCTCTGAGGAAGAAAATACACAAAGAGTGAAAAGACAAGATCCAAAAAGAAAAAGAAAGAAAAGAACAAACAATTGAACAAATGAAACAAACTAAAGAACAAATGCAAAAGGAAAAAGCTAACAAACGGATTGACGAAAGAACAAATAAACAAGCAAACAAATGAAACAAAAGGAGCGAATGAATGAACAAAAACAACAGAATGAACAAACAAAACAACAAACGAAAGAAAAAAAAAAAGAAAAAGAAAATGGTCAAAGATCCGATCTGTGTGCAGAGAGTAAATCTACGTCACTTGAAATAGAATCATCCATTAAGTCTTGAATCCAAGCAACTATAGATGCACACATTGATGCTGCAACGACTAAATGACAGGAATCCAATTGGAAATCTGAGGCAAAACTTGAAGTCATGTTTACGTCTCATCTGATGGAGCCGGAGATCATTTCCTGTGGAGGACAAGGAAACATTTCATTCTCTGGATGTGCCGAGCTGGTGGGCACCGAAAAAGAACTGCAGATTTTAAAATCTTCTCTTTTCCACTTCCTAACTTTTTATTTTTTTATTTTTTTTTATGTTAGTCTGCCATAAATCCAAATAAAGCACATTAAACTTTGTGGTAGTTTCCCCAACAAATCCCAAATGACTCCAAGAGGCGTGAACACTTTTGTGAGGCACTGTAAACATATTTTATGTAGTTTTACAGCAGCATGGCACAGATGGTATAATAAAAAAAAATAAAATAAAACTTTCCCTACAATACACTGAACAATGAAACGCCAAAAACGCAGAGTCAGGGTTCTGAGCCTGAGCTTTACAGTACATTTAGTCGCACGCAGCGGCCCCCGCAGACCCGCATTTGTTCTCATTAGAACTGCTCATTTCAAGTCTTGTGTTCTCCCACCGGCGACAACTAATAACTTCCTGGGACCCCCCCAGGAGCCCCGCAGATTCACATGGTCTCACACACAGGCTTCACAAAGCCTCTGGGACTTTTTTTTTTTTTTTTTAAATTTAAGATTTTGTCAGAGCTTGAAAACCCGGCTGAAAGAAGCACAAAGCTTACGTGTGAATTGGAGACGCTCTGCCGCGGCGTGTGAGACCGGAACCTCGCGACTCAAACAAACCGGCCCTCCGTCGCTCGGCGCAGGCGGCGTTTGTCGGCCCGCCGAGCTCTGCGACACGCGGCTCATCGGTTATTGACAATTCTGATCATCGTCAGCGTCGGGGTCGTTAGCATAATCAGAGGGACGGGGGCTCTTCTTTATGCCGCCCTGGGCAACGAAGCCTGAAAATACAAGCCTGTGCCGATATTTAGATGATCCTGTTTCTGTCTTTGCCTGTTACAGCTGAGGCTTTTTGTTAAATAGAATAATGTATTGAACAATTAGTCCAAGATATTCTAAAGTGTAAAAAGGAAAGTTTAATATAAATTATTGGTAGATGAATCGAGAGTGGTCAGGCTTTATATATGAAGCTACCAAATTGTTTGGATGGACAGAAACCAGGTTGTCCAAATAAAAGAATAAGGTAAATATTAGTTGATGTGTCAATTAGGGATGCGGCAATAAATCGACTCCAGTTTCCTCAACTTTGGCCAATACTTGTGCCTGAAACCAATCTTGTACACCAATCTTATTTGCCTCTGCAAAGGTCTGAAAATGCGCAGTTATCAACTTAGCGAGTTTGTAGCTTTTATTTAGTGACTTTTCAGACTTAAAAAACAAAAACAAAACAAAAAAAAACAGCATCGGTCAAATTTGGAATGGTTTCAATTTATTGATTTCTTTTTCCCTCTTTTCTCATTCCTTTCTTTCTGCCAGAAAACTAGACGACTAAAGTCTTCAGTCTGGTGCTTCAGTCTAAACTAGGTGGACAATTTTGTCTGCATTTCATTTGCTGATTCTGGTTTGTTTATTTCTTTCGGATATTGAGGACATCTTCCAGTTCCAGTGTTAAATGCTAATCAGAATTTAAGTAAGTTAATTGAGCTGTGGGAATGTGTTACTGCATCATTATGCCATTACCATTATGTTCCACGAAAACGGTCTCAAAACGACAATATTGTTTATCGCAAGAGCATCCGGGACAATTCATTATTTCAGAAAATCCGTCACTGTGACAGGCCTATAAACAACACATACGTATTTAAAAATTATGAATTTATGTAGGGGTTAGGAGGGAGACAGCATGGAGCTACAGATCAGGGTATGTCCTAAGTCGGTGCATCAATTCATGTACGTCACTACCCATGAATGTATTGTAATTTGCATGAGTAGAAGAAAATTTTCTGCAGCAGATATCAAATCTGTCTCCAGTCCAGGGGCCTTTATCCTTGTAAACCCGGCCCTGGTCGCTCCTCTACGGTTTTCCGATGTTCCAGACATGCTGCTGGGCCGTTCGGACACACCTCCGTGTTCCACATCGACGCGCGGTGCGGGCGAGGTGAGGCGAGGCGCCGTGGAGGGACTTTCACACCTCACCTCCGACTGCACACAGTCGGAGGTGAGGAGACGGCGGGCGCTCAGAGCGGCGCTAACATCGGACGGCAGGGAAGCGGTTAAGCCAGAGGTGGAGAAGCTTCACACACTACATTAGGCCAGCGGTGCAGACAGCTCTGCTTTAACTGGGACTCGCAGGGTCAGACGGTACGAATGCCATTAATCTCATCCTGTGACTCTGTCCGGTGTGGTAGGTAGATGATTTGGCTCGGCATGAAGTGCTCCTGATTAAATCTCTGACTAAACTGATTTGTCACTTTGACAAATGTGCAGCACAGCTGGCTCAGAAATCTAAATCTCATGAGAGGGGTTACTTTTTTTTTTAATGTATTTTCTCATTTTCAAAAAGAAAAAAAAAGCATGAGCTCAGAATGGAGGTTTTTGGTCTACTTGTGATTTTTTTTTAAAGCTCGGCACGTCCACGTTTAGATGGTCGCTGCCAATATATGGACATCCAGGGTCAGCCTTCAGAGCGGCGCTGTCTAATTCATGTGCTACCTGCAGTTTGTGTTTGCTGGCATCAGCCTGATATGTGCCGACAGCGGGGCAGGTAGCCATTACAGCCCAGCAGGGACGGACGGGAGCACAAAGCTACATCCACCGGTCTGATGAGACCAGAGAATGGCCGTGCATCCTTCATGTGAACCTTCTGACTTCACATGACACACAAGACAAATAAATGTGTGTGTGGACGATATTTTTACAGCGGTCGGGGCTTCAAATGCCTGAATGTTGCGTCGCTTCAGTGTCGACTAGGAAAGACCAGCGCAATGTTTTGAATATTTGTCAAAAGAAAGGAAGACGCACGACTTTTAAACTGTTCCACAAATAAATTCATAAAAAAAAAAAAAAATCTGGTGTGCATTTAAATTAACTTCTGGTCAACATTAATTAGTCAACGGTTAATGTAACTTATATTAATGGGAGAGAGAAAGAAAGAAGACAGAAAAAGAGAATGAAAGGAAGAAAAAGAGAGGGAGAGAGCATGGAAAGAGGAAAGGAAGAAAAAAAGGTGGGAAAGAAGGACAGACGAATGGGTGGATGATAATGGAAGGAAAACAATGAATAAATTAAAAGACAGATTGACGACTAAGAAATTATTCCTAAACACGGACGATGGATGGATGGATGGATGGATGGATGGATGGATGGATGGATGGATGGATGGATGGATGGATGGATGGATGGATGGATGGATGGATGGATGGATGGATGGATGGATGTGTAGATGAACTGATGACAAACAGAAGTATGAATAGATGGCCGAATGGACAATCCTTTGACAATGAAATGAATTGGGAACAAAGTCTGGAAAGAAATATCACTTCATTCTCTGTCATCTTTCCATACTAATGCAGACGGAGAAAATGCTTTTTCCAGACAAAACAGGATACCAGAGTGAAGTCTGAAGGCTTCAACCTTTCTCATAAAAAGCAGTGAATCATGAAATGTTCCTTTTTATTTGCTCTTTTATTTATTTATTTTTATTTTTATTTTTTTCTCAACCCCCAACGCAACTGGTAAAACTGCCGACTTCAATCTCCCGCAGATAAGATTACTTCACGGTTACTTCTGTTCTCTAAATAACTCTGGTCGTCTCCAAACCTTCTGGAGACGAGCTGCCAGAAATAGAGGGAGAAAATTTGCGGAGAAGCGGCGTGGCTGGTGGAGTGTCACCTTCACAGTGCATTCCCACGCGGAGCTACCCCCTCTACCCCTCATTACGAGGGCCATCCTCCATTTGCCGTCATCCTCGTTGGAGATGAATAATGTGTTTAGCTTAGAGCGGCACATGCTCGCAGGGATGTCGAAAAAAACAAAACAAAACCGGAGAAACAAACAAGGGCAGAAGAAAATAGAGGGAAGAAAACCCTTCTGCAAGAGAGGCATTTAAATTGCGAGGATAGACCAGCGTGTGCGCTGATGAATGTATAAAAACGCGTAAGTGGCGTGTGAGGATGAAGAGGTGTTTGTGCAATACTTACGCAACACTCTATGTTTAGTATAGCTTTACAACTGAACGTCGACCTCCAACTGCAGGATCGCTGTGGAGCTGACGAGGCACTCGAGCCTGAACTGAAGTTCCAACTAAAACACGCGCCGGATCTCGGCCAGCCCTGACGTGATGTCAAAATTCAAATCCTTTTCGCGTCAGCTAATGCAACACAGCTGGGGTTCACAAGCGACACCGCCACCCTTCAGTGTGGAAGCCGTCACTGTAGGAGCACTCACCGTCAACGGGACGTCGGAATGTCGGCAGGCTTTAGAAACTCTTGAGATTTAAGGTATGATCCAAAGTCCGTGATGTACGCCGATGTTTCCGGGTCACAAAAACATTATTTGTGGGAAAATTAAAGCTTGCTACGTTTGGGTACGCAGATTAAGGTACCGCAAATCACAAGCTGAGTTGTAAAGAAATTGTAATCAGTATTTAACTTTTGGTTTGTGTCATGGGTTTATGCTACATGTGTAACTCTAAGATGGTCCTGAAGTCTAAAAAACAACTTGAATATGCACCCTTGTGGTTTTACTAATGAGTGAAAGATTTCATCAATTTTAAACGGTCTTTAATATTGCATACGGGTGCAGGTTTCTGGTCGATCACCCAGCTTTCAAAACCTGCCGGTCACGATCCCGGCCGATAAAGAGTTATTTTGTCTTAAATGTCGCTAAATACAGTGACAAAGTCATGAAGTTGGAAACATTTGGGGGATTTTTGTCAAACGCACATGTGCAGAGCCGACCTGGTGAAAAGTTTATTTTCGTTAAAGAGATTCTCTAGTCAGGATTGGCCGGGCCACTTCGATATGTTACAACAACTTCCATCGGATGAAATGTGTCGGTAATATCAAAAGATTACGTCAGACTTAAGACTTTGCCAGGGTTACAGCATGAGTGGTTTTGGGTTTAACTGTCAAGCCAGTACATTTCCCTCTGGGGTTCTAGATAGCTGCTTGCCTTTCCCTCACTAGAGGAAGACACAAGCTGACAGCTCCAAGACAACACTTTGGGAAGCAACTTTAAGATTGGAGAAAAATATCCTGGTGCTTTAACGTGGCTAGATCTCGTCACAGCCTTCGCAAAACTCTTGTTTCACCGGCTCGCACGCAGTGTGACGTCGTTTCTTTCTGTAGATTGAATTATTAATGACCAATGAGGGCAGGAAAGGCACACAAAAAAAAAAAAATCAGCTGCATTCTGTTGATTGGCTGAAAATCGGGCTTAAATCAAATATCAGTGTAAATGTTGGAGTAAAGTTCTTTAATAGTGGCATTTCTGTGCATAGAAACCAGCGTGCCTCGGTACCTGCCTCTCTCGATCCAGTGCACAGATGAAGTTTAAGCTGGTCAGACAGCTTGGATGACGACGGTAAAAAAAAAAAAGAGAGAAAAAAGAAAAATGCTGGACAAAACCTTTGCCTCTCCCCGACATGATGTGGCGCACACAAACACAAGCGTGCAAAACACAAGCGTGCAAAACACAAGCGTGCAAAACACAACGTGACACTGTGTGCAGTCAGCACAGATGAAAGCCTGCAGTACCCGAATGTAAATGTGCGTGTCAACACATGCGGTTTTCAGCTGTCGCTACCTCGCGTCCGTGCGCATTCCCCTCTTCTACCCTCTCCGTTGCGATCCCAACAGCCGCCCGCCCTCGGGCCCAGAGAAAACTACGAGTGGAGAGCGGGACGTGCTACAACAGGGCCAGAACGCAGCTCTCATCCTCAGGCTGTCTCTCAGCTAAAGTAGCACAGACACACCCACCATATGCTGAGAACACCCCCAGTACGCAACATCGACTGCATTACAATCTGGTATTTTGAGTTCGGTTTTAGTGCAATACAGTGTTTTCACACTGCCAGCTCAATGCAGATATGCAGTTCTTGCCCTCGTTTCGCCTCCACTGCAGGCGACCCAACGCGAAAATGATTTATATTGCAATAAAACCGGAAAAGACAAAAACAAGAACTTGGAACGGGTAATGAACAGGACGTGGCCAGTTTTCAGCTTGCTGAGAGGCGACGCTCAAAAATCCGATATTTGTCCAGTCACTGAATGCACCATACCAGCTGCTCGCATCACTCTTTTAAGGTGGGACGCCATTTCTCAGGCAAGACGACTACTTTTGAAATACGTTCTGGGGCAGTGAAAGCAGACGGCAAGAAACTTTATGTTTCAACATGCCACGACATGTTGGGGGTTCGTTCTGGTTTTCAAGAGAATGAGAAAGATTGTGAGCAGCTAGTCGGAAATCTGAATTAACTACAAAGCAGGTCAGTTTTATCCCTTCGAAGTGTCACGGAAGATGCAAGATTCGGAAATGTTTGTTGTTGTTTTTTTGCATTACATACACAGCACACAGCTTCTTAAGTCTAGCTAGCTATACTATGTCTGCCAACCGTGCTAATGGCTAAAACAAGCTGCTACAAACACGGTTAAGAAGATGTTTTAGCAATGCTAGGTGCAGTGACGGCAGTGGATCCCCCGCTTGGTCGCAGTTCGGTATTCGCCAAATTTGATAGGTTCTCCAAATTATTTGCAGAAACTACACTAGTCGCAAATGTTTCATATCACATCTTTAATATTTAAGTTAGAGATTTAAGCTTGGAAAGTTGAAATACCTAGGCCCAATGCTACATGACATGCTACTGGTTGCCATTGGCAAAGCAGCCAATTCAGGAGTGTCGTTCAGTTTCCTTGGAGCTGATTGGCTGTATCCCCAAGAGCAGAGAAAGAAAGACTATACGTGGTAGCTTCTATGTTAGTGCCAAGATGGTTTCCACTCTGTGTGTTTAAAGTATATTTGGTGTTTTAAGAATGAAAATAAACATTTCTAAGTGTCTTTAGATGCGGGTTGTAAGTATTTTCGAGAGTTAAGCTATTTGTGGACAGTTATGCTATTTGTGGACAGTAATGCACCGTGACCATCGATTCATTATGTTAAAGGTAAATTAGTCGCTGCTTTACTGTGACTGATGTGACATAGCATTCCAACATAAACGACCACTCAGCAAGAAAGCTATAAAAACATTTTGTTCCATTCAGATTTCTTCCAAAGTGATAGTTCTTACAGATAAATCTCAATCAGTTAAAACCTTCATAGGCAAGTCAATGCTTCACAAAAAAAAAAAGAAAAGTGTCACAAATTGGCTGCAAAATTCTGAAACACTGCATCCTGAACTATAGCAAAACAAGCAAAGCAATCAGCAATAATCGGTTGCAGGGTGTTATACAAGGAGAGAACAGCAGAGCTGCAGGGACAAGCCCTGCTGTTGGTCTGAAACTCTGCCAACTATCTGACAGAGGCCTCACCTGGGCCAAGACACAGCAAAGCAGAGCGGGGCAGTACCATAAACAGTACAGCCAATTAGCTCAACACGAAGCCAAACAAAACTCAAGAAGAAATAACCGTCAGCGTCTCTGCTGCTCAGCCTTGTGTCGACGGACACGTGCGCGAGGTAGTTTACGAAAACATGCTCTGCCGAAGGAGTGAACTTACCGGGAGCAGAGCTGGGTAGTACAGCCCCATCATCGTCTGATCTACAGGAACAACCGCTGACCAGCTCTCCACTACCCCGGCGCTTCCTCCCTCGCCTTCCCTTTGTGTCTCTTCTCCTCCTCCTCGTATTCCTCCACCTCTCCTGCGCCTGTGCCCCAGGACCATCAGCTGAAGATGGCTTCAGTCCACGTCTGTCTCGCACGTTTAAATTCTCCCTAGTTCGCTCTCCACCTCCCCTGCTCCCCCTTCGTCTTAAACCGGCGTCCCTTCTTCCCACCTCTCCGGCGCGCAAGCTCCGTCTGCCTGTCACTTCAACCTCTCTTCTCCTCGTCTGGCGGCCCGCCGCTCTGATCCCCCTTGGGCCTTTCCGTCTCTCTCCTCCTGCCAGCCTGAGTCTCTTCTCTCCTCCTCTCTCTCTCTCTCTCTCTCTCCTCTCCGGGTCATTCCATGCTCGCGTTCACGTCTTGCTGCTTCCCCCCCCTTTTCCCCCCTTTTCCCCCCCTCTTTTCTAAAAGCTTCCTCCTTTCCGTCTCAGTGCCTCCTATCCATCAAAGCATCCATCCCCGCATGCAGCCACCTAAACACACCACCACCCGTCTCCGGATGGAGTCAGAACGCTGTTGTTGGTGCCTCTTCAAGCCTCTGCGGGGAGAAGAAACGGGAAAGGAAGAAGATGTTGCCTTCCATCCACGCAGTGGCTGCCTGAGAGAACAGAATGCGACCCCCACTGCATTGCAGCTTTTTTTTTTTTTTTTTTTGATGATTTATTTATTGCATGGCAGGCTGTCAGCTGCAAAAAAGCAGCGGTAGGTAGGCCAGAAGAGTAGCTAGGCTGCGTGGGTAGGCTCCCAGATCACCATCTCTCCCTCTCTTTCTCTCCCTCTCTCCTGCAGCTGTCCAACTGAGCCTCCACTTCCAGAACCTGGAGCTTCCAGGCTGAACGTGAATCTGTACTTCGCTGCATTGCGCCTTTATTTCACCCCCTTCTGGCTCTGTTCAGCCACTTTCCAACACTGCATTGTTAGGAGGCGCTTAATTTGCAGAGATGGGAGTGCAGTTCCTTGCGCTGCACTTTCATATGGGAGGGACTGAACTCTGCGGAGAGAGAAAAAAAGAAAAAAAAAAAAAAAAAAGCCCTGATGCCAAGCATTCAGGCATCTGCTGAGTCTGGCTAGAAACTGAGTCCGGAGGGATGAAAGGGAAGGGAAGGGAAGGGAAAGATACGTGGCGCGTGAGATGCAGAGGGGTTAATTTTTATTTTTTTTAACAAGTTAGCCGGACTAGAGCGAGGACGCAGTGGATGAGAGCGAGAGATAACGGGATAGGGAGATAAGTGGATAAAGGGCTGGGTGGAGAAAAAGAGCGAGGGATGACGGGATTAGGGCTGTAAGTGAGAAGGATGAGAGGATGAACGGGGGGGATGATCCTGGGATTAAGTCCACAGGCTGGACGCGGCAATAAACACATGGCGTACAGTGTACACACAGATGTGCGTTGATTGGATTCAGGCTGGCGCACCTTGGCTGGCAAAACAAAGGCTGCGACCACCAGCCAATCAGAGCGAAGAACGCAAACACTTCCCCATTACAGCTTCGGACTTTGTCCAAATATTTCAGATCCTCAAACCAATTAGGCTACAAGACGAAAAGTTAGTAGGCGCAAGGTGAAATGTTCTGATTAAGATTTAATAAAGATAAAGGGAAACGAGTTATTTGGACCGACTTGGTTCTGTGTGTAGAAGGAAGCGTCCAGACATCGGTTTGTGACCTCAGGCTGACGCAGACTTGGGTTACGCAGTCGGACAATGATCAAAAAGCACACCTCAGAGTCAACTTAAAAAAAAAAACAAAACAAAGGTTTCTATGTGCCCTAGTCAAAGTCCGAGCTTAAATAAAACTGAGACACTGTGATATGACCTAAAACAACAAAGAGGTTCAAAATTCCTCCACAGTGTAAGCTGTTACAAACATCTGAAAGCAGTTGCTTTTGCAACAGCAGCACAACCAGCTATCGGATTCAGGGAGGATTTGTTTTATTATTATTCTTTTTAGCATTGGATCAGGTGAGTCACTTATAGTTATCGTCCATTGAAAGCAGCCTTCTTTTAATATATGTAGATTATCTTTAACATTAAAATCAGTCTGATAAGTGACTAAAGCAAAAAAAAAAAAATAGGGTTTCATGATGTAGCTGCACATTGGTATAACAGTATGTTTTTGTTTTTACGTGGAGGTATTGGTCCGATAAGTAAAATTTGGTCGATATTAATAACTGATGTTAATTTCCATTTTGTTACCGTTTATGTCGGGGGTTGGTCATGTGATAGCGATGCATCATGGGGAGGCGGGGCGTTTAACTGAAGCTGAGAAGGGCGATTGTTTCCTCAGGGTAGGGAAAATGTGTGTATATCAGTGCGTATCGGTTATCCACGGCAACATCGGGTATCGGTCAAGATTTTCACATCACAACAAATCTCTAAGGGGGAAAATTTTGTGCACATAAACCCTACGACGTTGACCATCCTGAGGTCAAATCAACATACGTTTTGAAGCAATGCAACAGTAACGACTTCAAATCGGAAAACGTTGCAACGAGCCGCCTAACTGAATGCATGACACGCAGAGAGGCAAGCAGCAGGGACCCACACAAGCTTGCCACCGTTTAACACTTTGATATTGACACAGGCGGACCTGCAGGCAGTTCAAACAAGCATACATATTATAGGACAGGAGCTCGACGGAGACAAATGTACTGCCGCCGCGGCGCGAGAGGCCCAATCTTCCCAAGCTAGGCTCGGCTAACTCCATTTGCATGATAACCGGCAGCCAGCGCGCTCGGGGGGGGGGGCAGAATATATTAACAGGAGTTACTTTCTATATCAGTTATAGCGCAATTCCAGAAGTGTGCGTCGGTTCTCAATGTGAAAGATGACTAACGGAGTTCTGCATGCGCCTCGGCTTGGCCGGGGTCGTCAGGCTGGGTGCTCGTTTCGCAAGCGGATGAAGCTCCAGGTGCTTTGTTGGTGCGTTTTTAGCGCTTCGCAACAAACCGAAAATGTGCTTTTGAGGTTTTATGTGACCAACATAATGTGTTTAATTATGAAGTGGAGGGAGAATGAGTCATGGTTTTTAAGGGTTTTTGGCAACAAAAAAAAAAATTAAAGTCTGGAAAAATGTGGTGTGTGTGTTTTTATTCGGTGCCCTTCTGTGCTTGGACTTTGCAGAGCCTCGTTTTGAATCTGGAAGTCTCCTGGGGTTCGGCTCGGATCGGATTGACACGTGTTTAGGTCAATTTGCAACTTTCTGGTTTTGGTCCAAGTCTGAATCAGTCAGACTTTTTAAAGGTCGTGACAAAACTCGACTGCTTTCTTGCCAAATAGTGAGGTAAATGTGTTCACCTACATATTTTTATCTAATTATCTAAAGTTGCTACATTAAATCCAATTTTGTTAGCATATCGTCTCTCTCTCTCCCCTTTAATTAATGCATAATAAGCAGGTATATGGAAGTAAATATGTGCCATCGGAGTTGAATAAAAAATGCCTCTGAAAATTCAACGTCTAAAAATTCAGTTAAAAAAAAATTCAACGTCTAAAAAATTCGCTGTTAAAAAAAATTCAACGTCTAAAAAATTCGCTGTTAAAAAAAATTCAACGTCTAAAAAATTCACTGTTAAAAAAAATTCAACGTCTAAAAAATTCGCTGTAAAAAAATTCAGCGTCTAAAAATTCGCTGTAAAAAATTCAACGTCTAAAAATTCGCTGTCTCAAATTCAACGTCTAAAAATTCGCTGTTAAAAAATGGCAAGGTTACTTCAGGTCACAGACATGCGCAATGGACGTCAGATTTCAACACCCAGCCAATCACAAGACGCCACGTCATGTAGAGGAAACACCAGCATAACCGAGGCTGGCGACTATGGAGGCGAACGCTAACCCAACGGTGAGTTTAATGCTTTCATATTTCTGTAGTATATTTCATTTTGCGCCTGAAGTTTGATACATTATCTTAAAGCTCGATTTAAAGCACGGGTTTGGTTTGGTCCGTTGTTAATCTTACAGCATGTAGCGCTGGCATATAACTTCTCGCTACCTGCTAGCATCCAGCCCCTCTCCGCTGCCCCACACCCAGTTTCCTCCGTTTTATTTAAAAAAGAAATAAACTTGGATCTTTAAAGAGAACTGATGGGTGGCGACTTTCTGGGTTGTTTGTATGTTGTCTTGGGTGAAAACTAAGAAGTGACTGAAACAATACCTGGGCCATTTACATTCTATTCTTCAGGCTGTGATGGTGAGTGTGGTTGAAAGCTGGTGCTAATGTCACAGGTGTCAAAGTTCAGTCCTCGAGGGCCGCTGTCATGCAGTTTTTAGATGTGTCACACTACAAAACGCTGGAATGAAATGGTTTAATTACCTCCTCCTTGTGTAGATCAGATCTCCAGAGCTCTGCTAATGACCTAATTATTCTATTCAGATGTGGTGCAGCAGAGGCTCATCTAAAAGCTGCAGGGCCGTGGCCTTCCAGGACTGGACTTTGACCCCAGGCTTATGTATGTCCATTTAGGACACAATGATGGTCACAAGCATTGACTACACAGAAATTGTCTTCCAAAGGAATTTGGCATGTTTTAACGCTTACTTTGTATTAAATACGTTTTTAAAAAAATTAACTATATATACATTTTTTACCCTGACCTTACTTTGGTATTTGTTTTTGATGCACTCAATCTTCAATTACTACATGAAATTTAAACTTTTTCCTGTAACTACATTAACTTATTGTTTTTTTTTTCTCTTAGACTGGAATTCATATGCGATGCTTCAAAGGCCATTCCTCGCTGTGCAGACCATCTCCTCCAAAAACCTGCAACGGAGAACCCTTTGCTGTTGAAGATGGACTTGAGTCAGCCCTGCAGAAAAAAGACATGGCTCTGCATACTCATATAATCATATATATTATTTGTACTCTAAGTCCTCTAGTTTTGTCAAAATCATATATCTGATTTTGATAAAACTGGAGGAATTAGAGTAACAATGTTCAGAGTAGATACTTCATTTGTCAGAGTTCATACTGTTTGTAGAGGCAGTTTTAAATATGAAACTGAAATTGTTTTTATGCAAAATTTTATTGAATGCACTTACATGAGTTCATCTATGCTTGAATTATTACAAAATAAATGACCTAAGACAAACTAACTTTCTGATTCTTATGATGCCAGAAATTTAAAGTCCTACAACAATGGACAAATGTACCTATTAGCTTCATTTTGAGTAAAGAAAAAAACAATCAAATTATACATTTTAAACACTTTAGTTCTTTTACTACTATAAAAGCACTAAAATTCACATTTATGGTAACATAATCAGCATTTTGCTTTACATTTCATAAATGCTGAAGACTTCCGCTCTTCAAAATAAGTCATGCTTTGAATTTAATTACAGACAAAATCATGATTATGATTAGTTACCTATATACAGTCAGATGTTAAGCACAATTTACACAATTATACACAGAATTTAACTTGATTGTACATAATTACAAAAAGGTAACGTGAAAAATAATTAAATTCAAAGCATGATTCATTTTGAAGAGAGGAAGTCTTTTATTTTTAAGAAAACTTTCACATAGTAAAAAAAACTGCTGGCAAAACCGAACTGCAGCAATATAAATGTCCCATCCAGAAAACAGTGATGTAGCTTTTGGGTTTACTGCATTTCTTAAGGCTGCCATTTGTTCATCAGTCAGTTGCAAATTAGAGTTTGGTTCTGTGACGTTTGACTCGTGACCAGGAAACCCGCTGTCCTCCCATTCAATTTCTGGAATCTGTACATCCTGAAAAATACAAAGACTTGATTATTATTACAATATTAATGACAAATTTTAGCATAGCTCAAACATTCTTTGAAACAGTATTTTGGATGATGTTATAATGACAATAAATTTATTACTTCGTTCATAAATGAATTCTTCTGTACTTTACGAAAAGGATGACAATCTTACTGTGCTCTTCTCCCATTAAAATTGTAGAAACTATATCAAACACAAGTAAATACAGTTTGGTAGGTAGCTGGTATTTTTTATTATGTCGTAAAGACAATAAATTTATTAATTCATTCATAAATGAAGTCACATTAACAATACAGTAGCTGAACAAAATGGGGTTGTGGTTATAGTTAATGTCAGAAGTGTTCACAGCCCCCTCCTTGGAGCACACAAGGCAGCCATATTAACTTATTACATTAGTTAATATGAAACAACTAATGTTGCTTTCATTCATTCTCATTGATACGGTTCAGCCTGGGATGTGCGTCTTCCGTCTGAAGCCTGTATCTTTGCTAGGACATGGTGGAGAGCGGCAGCATCTCCTGAAAATTCTGTACGTTACTAAGACTACCTGTCTCAGTCTCACCCAAGACAACATACAAACAACCCAGAAAGTCGCCACCCATCAGTTCTCTTTAAAGATCCAAGTTTATTTCTTTTTTAAATAAAACGGGGAAACTGGGTGTGGGGCAGCGGAGAGGGGGCTGGATGCTAGCAGGTAGCGAGAAGTTATATGCCAGCGCTACATGCTGTAAGATTAACAACGGACCAAACCAAACCCGTGTTTTTAAATCGAGCTTTAAGATAATGTATCAAACTTCAGGCGCAAAATGAAATATACTACAGAAATATGAAGGCATAAACTCACCGTTGGGTTAGCGTTCGCCTCCATAGTCGCCAGCCTCGGCGATGCTGGTGTTTCCTCTACATGACGTGGCGTCTTGTGATTGGCTGGGTGTTGAAATCTGACGTCCATTGCGCATGTCTGTGACCTGAAGTAACCTTGCCATTTTTTAACAGCGAATTTTTAGACGCTGAATTTTTTACAGCGAATTTTTAGGCGTTGAATTTTTTAACAGCGAATTTTTTAGACGTTGAATTTTTTACAGCGAATTTTTTATCACTGAATTTTTTTTCACCTACAAATAATGACACTGAATTTTTTTACGTTGAAATTTCAGAGGCATTTTTTATTCAACTCCGATGGCACATATTTACTTCCATACAGGTATTAATGACTTATAAAGTATTCATAGATCAATTCTCTATATACCAAGTATCAGCCATGTCCATGGCTGATACTTGGTATATACATTACCACTTACTGTAAAGTGGTAACGTCATAATTGCATTCCTATCAATTCTGAAAACAAAGCATTCCCACAGCCTGATGCTGCCGCCACCATATTTGGGCAAAGGGATGGCGAGTTCATGCCATTGGTTGGACTTTATTTCATTCAGGGAAGTCAGCGTTAAGGACTTTTACTTCTATAACAATAAAAACCCACATTTTGGCTATAAAATATGACACAACATCAAAAGACTGAACAGATTTGTAAAGCTCTACTTTAAATAACTCCCTTGTGTGTCTCTCCGCAGCTCCGTCTCGTCGTCGTCGTCGTTTTGTCTTCAACGCAACGTCAACTGAGCAGCCAACTAAAAATAACTGAACTGTTGGTCAGCGGGGACAGGAACAAGGAATCTAAATAAAAATCAGCTTCTAAACCTCATGCTCTGTCGCATTTTTGAACTGTACTTCTGAAAACAAAAACGAAAAGGAGAGGAAAAGAGAAGAGGATACTAAAGACAGAGCTTGAGGTTTGGGAGGACCTTCCATCTTGTGTGGAGAGGAGGGAAGTGTGGGGGGGGGCGTACAGGCACACAGACCAATATCCCCCTCCTGTGGCACTGCCAGAGAGCTGCACATCCCAAACACAGACTGCAGACACACACACACACACACACACACACACAGACATGAGCACAAAAAAACCTTAGAATAACTAAACACACACACACACATAAGAGTCCTGAGACGGTTTGAACCGCTGAGGTGCGCTGCTGCTGGAAGGCAGATAGCAAAATACTCGACTCCTCTTCCTCTCCTCTGCACACATAAGGCAGTGATTACCGAGAGCAATGCGCGTGGAGAGGAAAAAAAAAACGAGCGAGAGGATGAGAGAGGAGCCGAGGAGTGAAAGGACGGGAACATCCGTGTGAAAAGCCTCCCCCCCACCCTGCCGCCGCCGCCGCCGCCTCCTCCACCAGCACGAGTTCGGAGCGCGGCTCCGAGCCGGCGATGGGATAATTTCGCCCCACTTTCCGAGGTTCGAGTGTTTGAAAGGGAAGCTTAGTCGCAAGCGGCTCCGCTTTCCATTCAGTCAGCGTTCGCGGCGCGTTCCAAGTCGCAAACACGGTCGACGTAACGAGGCGCGTCTCCGATCTGGCAGGCGGGACAAACGAGGCGGGGCGGCAGGGAGGAACGAGGACGTCCACCGATTTTCCAAAATGAAATTGCTGAGTGAAATCAAGACAAGGAAAATAGGCACAAGTATTTTTTACACAGGCCTTTGAACATGTGCTTTGTGAAAGTTTTAGATGTTAAAACTGATCATATGAACATGTGGATATAAGGAAATAAAACATCTAGTTCATAATTTTATCCATTTCCTGGAGACTTACAACCTTGTGGCCCAAGATCCGAAATCAAAATTTTCTGCGACAGAACAAAATTTATGTTTCCATTAGTTATGGCAATTTGTAGTAACAAAGTAGCACCAGACCATCGCACCACCATGTTTGGCTGTCAATATGTTTGTTTGTTTTTTCCCCTCTGAAATGCTATTAGTTTTACGTCAAATATAACAGGATAAACACCTTCCTTTCAGTCTAGGGACTGAAAGGAAGCCGCCATTAAAAAGTCTAGATCTTTTTAATGGCGGCTTGAATAAAATTTACGACCAAAAAACTATAAATACAGGAGGATGACAATCAATCGTAGCAAAAACGGCGACGTTTCTAGGTTCATGTTCATGTGGCGGCGTCGTGCTTCTCGCACCGCATACGACTCTCTTACAGTCTTAAATCCCAAAGAGCCTGCTTTTATTTATTTTTTTATTTTTCTGCACAAAATGCGCTTCGTGCGAGTTGTCAACTGAAGTGTCACAGCGAAACCGAACGCCATCCAGCCAATTGACGATAAATTTGCGCTCATTTGTGGTAGATGGGGGGGAAAAAAAAAAAAAAACCTAGCAAGGGTAAATTGCCTGACAAAGTCCCACGAGAGAAAATAAACTACAAGATTAAATAGTCCTGCCGCGACACAATTTACGATCCGTCATCAACTTATATCTTTCAATCAATTTTAAAGGGCTTCATTTTAGAAAACAAATTTAATGTTGCTCTCCAGGTTGGGCCCTTTTTTTTTTTTTAATCCAATAATAGAATTGGTTTGATAATCTGAGCTGGGGGGAAAAAAAAGAGCAAAAACTGAATAAATCTGTTAACATACAAATACTTTTTTTTTTTGATAGTACCCCCCAGTATAAACAGAGATGCACACATTTTTTCCAGCAACCTCGAGCATCCAATGACGAAGCGGTAAAAGCTTAACTGCAGCAGACGTGACGTCTGTTCTGCCTTTTTGCTTTTTTTGCTTTTTCCCAGCTTTCAAAGCAGCCGGATGATGAAACCGACAGCGCTCGACTCAGTCAAGGATTCTCGAAGTTTATTGTTGCCGAGATTTGCAAGCAAATAGTAATCTCTTACCTGACTGTGAGGTGCGTATCCATGGAAACCGGGGTTTAAAGGCTCATTGTTCTGAAAAGAGACAACAGGAGGGATGAGAGCGGCGTTAAGTTGCCAGGCTTCTGCAAATGAGTGCAAAAGCAGCGCGACGGAGCAAAACGTGAAACGTTCGCAAAAGGCAAAAAGAGATAAGTAACGAGAACGCGCCGTTACATCATTGCTACTGAAAGTTCAACATTATGGGCAATCCACATCAACGTGGGGATTTTAAAGATGCATTTTAACAGCCGTTTTTCTACGGTTTTATCATCCAACAAACAACTTTGGGGATTTTTGACCTTTGTGAATGAATTTGTTCGATGTCCTCCAACTCACAAAGTTTCTAAATTATAAATCAAAGTTCATATATATATATATATATATCTTTACCTGCATCATTGTCCCACTTTTTTGGAGTCATCAACAACGGTCAGGGGAAATTCTGGCTCAATACTTGACCAGTATTAATGAGGCCAACCAATTCTGATAAACAGAGTCCTTTAAAGTCAACAATTAAATAAACTATACAGAGAAAAACAAACAAAAACGCTTAAACTCCAATTTTAAACAATTCTAATAGGACAATGATTCCAAGCACACAACTTTTCTGGTTTTGAAATGGGTGAACATCAAGTTTAAGGAAACTGGTTCATTTAAAAGCGAGCTAGCTTGCTTTCAATTGGTCAGCTAGGTGGAGAGAAGTGTGCGGCTTCTCTGCAACTGGCTGAAGGACGTTCGTCCAAACGTTTCTGGAGGTCTCTGCTTATGTTTGCGTGTGGAAGCACTACTTTAGGAATGAATTGAAAAGTGTGCACCTAGTTCTCATTTTCAGTAAACATCAAACTTGGCTGTTGTGAAATTATTCCACCCTAAAAAAGGAACAAGAGGTTCTTTAAAGCACTAAAAATTTATGTTGAGCACCATTCACACCCAAACCGAGTATCCAGCTCTGAACAGCAAGTCAACTTTCCCCAAGAACTGTGATCCAGCCGATCCAACCAATCGGAAGCCACCGGCGGCGCCGGGTTCCCCCCGACGACCCCCACACCCCGACTCAGAAACCCACTGTTGTGGTTAATTGCGCTATAATTACTTTTAATTGGATTATTGCTGTCTCTCTTGCTCTTTTTGTTTTCCTACTCCGTGCCGTTTCTGACTCGGCCAGAGGATCCATTGTTTGCCTTGGCGCTGCAGTCGGTTCGTCGGGGTCGGGGCTTTGGGTCTGGAACAATGGGGAAAGTTAACTAAATGATGATATTTTGACAGCGGTGAGATGAAGAGGGAGGGTGAGAGAGAGCGAGAGAGAGATGACTCTGGGCCTACTGGTGCGTCTTGCAGAGAAAACACGACCGCCCGGTGAGTTTCGTGTCTCTGCGCTCGCAAAAGGAGCCGAGGCGAGAGTCTGGCTGAGCAAAGAGGAGGAGGGAGAGAGGGGAAGGCCTGGAGGTTTAACAGAAAGAAACACGAACGTGTCTGAGAATAACTATACACCCCAGAGTTGGGTAAATTTAATCAGGAAATATTTGAAATCCATGAGCTTGCGGGCTGCTCTAACCAAAAAAAAAAAAAAAAAACCCAACAGATTCAGACTTCCGAGGACTGTCAACAGAGTTAACCTCCTAGCCCCGACCTCGAGCTGCCCGCTGCGGGAATCGCTTCCTAATTGCTTTCAGCCAGCCAATCAAGGCCAAGTGTATGAGAAGGAGGGCCGTGATGACACAAAGTTTATATAAACAGACGGAGAAAAGGCTATTAATCCAGAAGAGCTCTCTGTAAAACTGGGCCTGGCAGAGACAGAGAGACTAATGGGAAACGCAGATGTACAGACAGAGCCGGGCAGAGGAATCTGTGCAGAACTGAGGCCCAACGAGTCAAAGCTTTGTTAAACCAACGTTCACTCCAATTAAAGCTGAGAGTCTTTAAGGGTTTTTTTTTTTTTTTTTTAACCATCTTTGAAGATACACTTTTGACCATTCTTCTTCGTAAAAATAGCTGAAGTTCAGACGAGATGGCGAGTGTTTGCAGACCTCATGGTGTTTTTCATAACCGACAGTCCGGTAGACTTGGTTCAACTGGGTCATTACAGACCGGTCGCCACGGTATCAACTTAGCAGGCCACTCAGGTCTTTTGGTTCCAGTCCATCTCCAGAACCGGAACCGAACATGGAGAAGCAGCATTCAGTCCCGGAAAACCAGAAAACTTGCTGAAACATTGACATCCTTAGAATCCAGGCGAGGAACCCATTTGTTTAGAGCTCATAACTGGAACATTGATCAATACATGTGACGTTTATTTGTTTGACGATTTCGATGATGGAATTGAACAAAACGCAGCATTTATTGCTGGTTTCATAGTCGGTTACTGAGTGATACTTTACGGTGTAGAACACTTTGAACTGCCTCCTTGCTGAAATGTGCTACACGAACAAACTCGACTTTACCGAATTTGAAACATTCGTTGCTTTTTCACCTGCTGCGGTTCGCTTTCACACTGCCCCCGTGTCTAACGTCAGACATTAGAAGTTGTAGGATTTCTCTTTTGTCTTTGGCAGAAAACCGCGAGCAATTTCTCTAGCTAGTGCCACATACACTCAGGTTCGCTTTGGTTGCATTTACCCAAAATGCCCTGCACCGCAGTCCGCTTCCTGTCTGCAGCGTTCACGTACGCATTCGAACTGCACCAGAGTTCACTTGAACTTAGGTTTGTAGTGTTCAAGTGAACGCTGAGTAGTGTTGTTGTAAATGCACCCTCAATTTCCATTGCAAATGAGCAGAAGGAGAGCATCCCTTATACGTATTGGGAGTGGCTCCTTGTGCGAAGAGCAAAAGGTACCTGAACGTATATTCTCACCAGATTTTTATGTCTCTTTACATTTCACAATTTCGGGCTACCTTCACAAAAATCTCAACTAAATACTTTGGCCTGACAAAAAACTTTTAAAAGGTTCAATTGTGCTGAACTGCACAGGGCACTGCAATGCTAATGCGTGGACCACTAAAGACGTGTGCGGACGTCGTGTGCTTCATGAAAGCCAAAGGAGAGTCGAAACAAGACGGGTTTTCATAAAACGAGCCGCATTTGAAGGAAATAAACAGAAAAAAAAAAAACAAAAACTAACATTTGTTATATGAGCTGTAAACTCAGGCTGTCAGAGAAGCGGGAGTTGGGGCCCGTCCTCCCTTCCCCCCCCCCGCCTGAAACAGCTCTCTCTTTGTCTTTTCCCTCCACTTCCCGTTTCATCTGGAACCAATTTCCCCCCTCGTGCCTCGTCCCCAGGGGGAAAGCGCTCCTTCACAGGCTCGCATTGAGCCGAGGACGGACCGCTGGTGACGCGAGGGGCCCCCCCCCCCGAGAACCTGGGATCTACGAATCCCGAGGCACGTTTTTCCAGAGACGCTCTAAAACATCTGCGGCGCTTCTTCTGCATTTAGCCCCCAATTAACTCCTTTCCGCTAACCAAAAAAGGCCCTGAATGCGCCTTCCTCGGCCAACGTGAGGGGGTTCGTTTCGACGCGCTGGCGATGAGGAGCGAGAGGAGACCTCGCCGCGCCGCAGAAAAACGCCAGCCGAAACCATCAAATTGCAGAGTCTCCGGAGGCTCCACGGTGAAAAAAGGAAAAGAAAAAGGCAAAAAAGAAGGGAGGGGTTTATGGAGGAAAGAAAAACACAAGGAGGGAGAGAAGGAGGGGTGGATGAGTTTAGCAACATCTGGAATCAATCTGCTGGTAGAAGAGGGGGGGAAGCAACGGAGGGAGGACGGCTGAGAACGAAAGAAAAGAAAGGAGCAGATGAAAACAGACGAAGGAATGTGGGGGAAAAAGATGGCCAAAGTAAAGAAAGGGGAGTAAAATATTACAAAAGAGCGAAACGGAGACAATGAGTCACAAGTAAAAAATGTCATGTGACTTATATTTTCTTAAAGGATGGGGGAAGGGGCCGGGGGTCTGTACTTGATCTCTGCCTTCTTTATTCACGCGCACACACACACACACACACACACACGCACACGCGCGCGCACATTATGCCTTTGATTCAAAGACTTTGAAGTATATTAAATAAGCACAGGCATTTTTTTAGGATGGGATAAAAAAAAACCCCTAAACTCTCATTTCTACAAACCATATGGCTTTAAACAATTTTTTTTTTTTCCCCTCCAACTTTTCGAAGGCGTTGGTTTCAGACTCCACTGGCAGAGATCAGACGAAGGCGCAGACAACCAGTCACACGCTTATGAACACGGCCGCCCACTCGCTCGGTCGGTCCCCGTCTCTTAACTCGACGCGAGGGCAAACCTGAAAGAGGGCGCCTGGGCTTTATTTATTTTCTTTATCTCCCGCCAGCTATTTTAGGAGGGAGAGAACGAGAAAAAGTTGGGAGTAGCTGGAGCAAACTGCGAGCGGCGGGGTTGGACATGGAGGGAAGGAGGGAGGGGGGAGAAAAAGGGAGCAGCGGTGGTGAAGGAAGGCGGAATGACATGAGGTCAACAGATGGTGAGAGAGGGGGAGGAGAGAGCGGGGTGGGAGAGGCAGGAGGGTGTAATTAGGCAGGCTGCTGCAGGCATCCGGAGGTACCGAACAGAACGGCCCGCGGAGCGGAGCGAGACTCTTGCCACCCGAGGCTGCCTTCGTGGCGTGAGGAACGACGCCGGTTCTAAGGAAGCCCCACCTGCTGCCGCTAACAGACACTCAGAGACGCGAGACTCGAGTTTTCATTTGAGGCCAAGCTGAAACGCGCCGTATGTGTCGTTTCATGCGTTCTGGAGTTTTTAACCCTTCGGGGGGGGGGACTTCTTAGTGGCACGAAAAACGAAGGCTGGTCATCATAATATGCGATGTGCAGGAGAGTTAAGGGACAGCAACCGCCGGGCGCAGGGCACAGCCAAAGAGGAGAAACCTGCAAAGGAAGTTGCAAAACAAAAAAAAACTGATTCGAGTTCAATCATTTTCGGGTGAGCAGCGACCGAGCTTGGCACTGTGCGGCGGCGTCTCAAGACCACTGTAGAAAAAAATAGAAAAGAAAAAGAAAAAGGAGAGCATTTCTGCTGAAAAATCGAGGAAAATTAATTGAAAATGTGAGGATATTTATGAGTTTGAAACGTCAAAAAATTTGCTTGGAAACACGACACGCTTTTACGGTAAATCTCAGAAATCTTCCAGAGTGAGACTTCTTATAGTAAACTATTGTATGAAGCCTAAAATATTGTTCAGTAAGCCACGTCGGTACATTTCCAGTGACGGACATTAATCTTAGACAGTAGCCTAGTAACAGGACTCTGATAACAGGACTTTGATCCACCACCAAGTATCGTCCCAAGCTAAGAACAAAAGCAACTCTGCCACAGTACATTATAAGCCTGGCGGGCCACCAGGCTAAGCGTTGTTTATTTTAGAAAGCGTTTTTTTTGTATACCAGAGATCCTAAGAATAGATTAAGCTAGGCTTATAGTTGAACTTGGGCACAAGGGATTGTGCACCAATTGCATCGTCCCTGCACTTACCTCTGACTCTGTAACTTTTAGCATTTTTTTTTAACACAAAAACACTGCGGGTCTCTGGTGGACTGCCCTAGCGCCGCTACCGACAGGCTTAGCAGGTTTTCTGGGGGGAAAAGTCTGTGGAGATCAACAAAAAAAATGCAAGTGTTGCCTTTGGAGAGATCAATGAGATTACGTCAGGCTAACTCAGAAACTTTTCCATTTCACAAACCTTCTTCAAGGTAAGCTTCAAATTGCCTGTTCTCATTCCCGTCAACTGAATTCGAACGAGAATTGCTATCAAACTTACGCTTCTGTGTCGATCTAACAGAAAAAGTTCAATCCCTGAAACCAGATGTTACAAGCTTCGGCAAACGCAAAAGAAGAGAGTTTCAGATTTTCAGCTGCGCTTTCCTTCAAAAATAGCATATGTGATATGCTATTTTTCCCAGCTCTCAACTATTGATTTTAAGCTGCATCTGAGAAAGGGACTCCAACAGGAGCGCTCAGCCTAGATGTCAATCATACAACAAGAGATCTCAGTGACTCCACCTGACTACAAATCATCAGAAACATCATCCAAAGTCAACAAGCTACAACTGCAGAGAATCTTCCTCTACTGTACCCATCCAGAATAAGATCCAATTGTCATTCCTCCTAAAAGGAAAGCAAAGCCAATTTTTTTAAATTAATGCAATTTTGTTTCCTGGCAAAAGGAAGAATCTTGTAGAGTCGGTGTCCATCGAGGCGATTTCATTCACCCTGCGATATACATACACCACTTCAACAAAGCTCGAAGCTAGTATGAAATCAAGGCATAGCCAGGTTTTGAAAAGTTTCAGCACGGTTCAACAAGCTACTTTTTCCCGTTTTAAAGTCAAGCAATTAGGCCACGAGGTACGGCTTTTCGACTTGAAAAAACAATGGCGTAAACAAGCCCAAACGAACTAGAGTCTTCAAGTACTTGAGGATTTATTTCCATGCCTCGGACCGGCCTTGAGAAAACAAAATGTATTCACTGAAGGAGACAGTCGGAGCCTCTCAGGTTGCTTTCTTTGAAGCTTCAGTTAATGCGTTTTCTAAGAGAGTGGGAGTCCTAGACATGACTGAACAACAGGATGTAGCTTTAGGGCACTCGCAGGATGGACTTATTGATGACTGTTTACTTCTCCGCTGCCTGTGTGGCCTGCGAAGAGCAGATCTTTGAACGCATCTGCAAACAGGTTCTCGTGGAAGCAGACTGCCTGTTTCTACAGGTAACAGACCGATTGAAAGAAAAAAAAAAATGTAGCGAGACAGAAATCCGAGCCATTTTCATTTACATTCATTTATTTGTCTTTTCAATATATGAAGCTGAATGAAACCCAGGTCGTGTCAGTCAAGTGTGAGTTTCGTTGCATAGTAACTAAAAGCAGATTTCCAGCAGAATATTTAAGAATGAAGTGTCAGTCTTGTTGAGCTGTCAACGAATAGCCCATTTTGCACCATCAATAAACACTGTGCTCTCCAGTTCATCAAACAGTTTCCCACACATAACACAGTGACCTCCCACCTCTTCTCGGTGCTCACTTTGTCTCACCAGTTGTCTCTTTTGCTCCAACAACAGGAAAAACACGCAAGCTTTTAAGGATAAGTTCATCTATTCCTGCAGCTCATTCCAGCTGTGAGAGAGAGCACCACTTTCAGGTGCTAACAGGAAGGATTAACATATAGCAGCGTTGTTGCTTCCTTGTACTTTTAAGTCTTTAATCTCAGTTATGCAACATCGTACAAGTCAGGGTTGAAGGTAATGGTCTACGTTCTCTGGTTTTAGTAATGCTAGCTGTGCTAACAGCACTGCTTTCCGTGTTAACAAACTTGACACTCAGGAAAGAAATGTCAATTTTAATTTTACACTCAGGACAGAAATGTCAACTCGATTCTTTTGACTTTTTCAGCATTTATACTGGATGTGGCTTGTTTCCCCCGCAGCCCATACGCTGATAGACTCTAGGGAAGTATAGAGCACCTACGGCAACCGGTGCAGAAAATTTGGCCAGCGTTGTTGCTGAAAAGAGATCATTTGATCGTGATGCCTGATGCGTGCACGCAACAGCCATAAATCAAGCTTTAGGGACCATGAACAGCTCAAATCCACAAATATTTAAGATCCCCTCTAAAAATGTGTAGAACTGCCAATTTTAATAGTTCAAGAACCAAGCACACCTCAAGACTACGCCTGGGCGTTTATCATTGTTTTTCGCAGGGCTATAACTGCTCTGACCCACAGTTGCCAACATACAGTTAGGTAAAAAAGAAGTCATAGTCCATGTACTCGCTTTCAAAGTTATCAGAACTGAACTACAAAATATGATAAAGCTTTAAATCCAAATAGCCTACTCCTTTTAAGTTGTATTAGTACGCACAGTGGAAACCAAAGATGCAAAAGTTTGCATCGATAGTCTTCCTTAGCACTGCTCTTGGAGAACAGCCAATCAGAACCAAGGAAAATAGATGGCATTACTAGATAGGATGACATGCAAGGTAGCATTGCACCTCATTATTTCAACTGGCCAAGCAGCATTTTCTTTTTAATATTTTAGATGTGGTCGAAGAAAGAAATCTTCTCCCACAGAAAACTGTGCAAATCTTTGAACCCGCGACTAAATCCCTGTGAAAGCTGTGTAGTTTCTAAAACTGTATAGTTTTTACAGGGGAACCAGAACCAGCTAAAAATCAGCATCCTGGCAGAGAAAAGCTTCAAAACGGCAGCAGTAATTCATGAAGCTCAGATTCTGGAACGTGTCCAAAGTTTAAAGGTGCGTGGCAGCTTAAATCTTAAAAGTTGCACCCTGAGGTTTTCACCGGCGTGCTTGCGTTTTATGTACTTCTCCCGATCTCCTCTGATTAAAGGTGTTGCTGCATGACAAGATTGTGCGTCATTCGTGACACTCGGGCTGCAAAGACAAAGCAGCGGCAGTGCATCACAGATGACCCCCATGTAAGGGAAACACTAAATTGACATTTGGCTGTGTGGGTGGGTGGAGATGGGAGCACATGTGACAGTTTGGGGGCAGCCTTGGGGAGGGGACGGGGATGGGGGTGTGTGTGTGTGTGTGTGTGTGTGTGTGACATGATGACCATAAAGGGAGGCTGAACATGCAAGCGGCACGATAAGGATCATAACAGAGCGTTGTTTTACAGGAGCGAACGCAGACATGCTGAGCTATTCTTGTATTCATGCAAACTCTCCCTTTTCTCCGCCCTCTTTTCATATCTAATTCTTCCTCCACACTTTGGCAATACAACTGCTGCACTTATGTAAACAAAGCAGCAGCAAAGCGAGCTGAACGAAGAGAGAGGGAGAGAAAGAGAGAGAGAGTTGAGCAACTTTTGTCTGGGCGAAATTTTCTTTTTCTATTTTTTTTTTTGCTTATCGCTGCCGGTTCAAAAGTCAAGGGTGACTCCGCTTCGCCGCGGCTCAAAGTTTAACAGCAATCATTAAACGGCGGCGGGGAACCTGAAGCCGGGCGGCGGCGGCGGCAGCGGGACTGGATTTGACCTCCCGCAAGTCAAAGCAGCACACTTTTAGCGCACAATTAGCACAGCTACCACACCTCCAGTTCAACCCCGGGGGTATGTTGAGCTTATGCGCCTCTGACAGCGAAAGGGAAAAGCCAAAGAAGAAAAAAAAAATCTGCAGATTACTCGCCAACCGTTTCAAACCAAGTGGACAAACCTCTATTATTTTTAAGAGTTTTAATGCTCATTAAGAAAGGAAGAAAAAGCGTCTCGAATAGGAAATTTTAGATCTTTTTTTTAAGTGCCTACAAAAACAGACAGTAAGTTGTGAGTTGGCTTATCAATAATCTGCTCTAATTTTGATGTGGATTACGCAGCAGCAAACCAGATTAATGTAACACAATGAGGCACGGCGTTTTTTATTGTTTCTTTTTTAGAGGGAGAGAATCATCTGACAGAAGTTCAAATTGTTCCAAAAAACAAAAATCGCGCAATTTTTCCTCCAATTCACACGTGTAGTTCAGATACTAAGATGGCCGACTGGACGTCCAGCGCAATGATCACTAATCGCACACTTTGCTTTATTAATAAAAACGTAGTGGCAGTTCCCCTTATGTTCACTGTTGAAATATCCAATGAGTTTTATTCACTTCAATTTTTTTTATTTTTTGCTTTTTTTTTATTGTCAAGAAACATCGCAATGAAGCTACTATGTATGATTTTTGTAGATTTTTCCAACTGTTGGAACATAGTTAGCACGAAGCTAATATATTAACTACGAAGCTAATGTACTGCATAGTTAGAGGTGCACAACATTAAAATGTGCAATCACAAAGGATCCTTTTGATGCAATTTTGAACATTTCGGTATCAGCCCGATAAATAATACCGAGCTGATGTTGAGGATCTTTCGCCTCCATCTTATTGGCGTTCCTGCATGCGTTTCAGAGGGAGTTGCTCATGTAGCATTTGTGCGGTCTTGTGGCAGCCATAGCGATGCAGTGCAGCATATAGTGCTGAGTTTTTCCACTGAAGCAAAGAAGCATATCGGCCCAAACTTCCTGGATCGGTGCACCCATAATATATATTTTATCACATCCAGTCATGCTAAACCCCATGGTATCGAATGTCTGGTCAGGCTTCTGGAGGTTATAGATGGGGATAATATTGCCTGTTTAGGCCCGAATTACTCAAACGTGTTGCTCTGGACTGGAGGTTCGGCTACTTTCAAAAGGCAAAGCCTCCAAACAAAAATCATGACGCAAAACCTTCACATGCAAAACTTTACATTGCTTCATTTTTCAACCAAATGTTCATTATTACACCTTTCACAAGGGCGCCGTACAACAGTAATATTTTCACGAGAAATTGCCGCGATTAGACCTGTCACGATAACAAACGCTGCTGGACGATACGTTGTCCCGGAAGTAATTGCGATAAACGATAATTATTGCCGTTTTGAGACCAGTATCGAGTAATATTATTATGCTAATGGCAAAATAATAGCAAAGCAAGAACACATTCTCAGAGATCAATAAACTTGAAATTGTAATGAATGCTTACAACTGGAGCTGGAAGACATTTTGAATATCCAGAATAACTAAACACAAACAACAAATAAAATGAACGAACAAGTTTCTGTAAGCAAAATCATCCTTGGGGGGTGGAGGGGGGGCAAGTCACTTATTGTCATCCACTTTTGGTAGAAGATAAAAATGAAAATCTTGAGCTGGTTTTACTTTATCATGCAATTACTTGATTTATTGTTTCTGTTCCGACGGGCCGAGCCTCAACGAAGTGGCGCTAAGGTAACTAAAACGTTCAGCTAATGGCAGGAAAGCTTCCATCCTGTGGGTCAAGTGCAGATTTTCCAGGCCTGGCACTTAAACGGAACAACTAAGGAATCCTGTATGGGTAGACGTTTTGCTCGAAAAGCCACTTAAAAAAAAATAAATAAATAAAAAACTGACGTTCCACTCTCAACATCAAAAACCTATAATATTCAGCAACATTTTTGCATTCCAAGCCCAGAGCGTGAACCCTAAACTGCACGCCGAGTAACCTTTAACACTGGCTGCCTAATATTACTCCGTCCAGCCCCCTCCGCTTCTTGCTTTGGCCCGTCACAGCGATCAGTCTGGCTAATGCCCTCGCCTAAATAAGCTTTGATCTCGTTAGCGCGACACAAAGCCTCTTTACTGCCAGCGATAGGACAAATCGGCTCTCTGGATCGGAGAGAGCGAGGCGCGCGCAGAGAGGGAGAGTCGGATGGGGCGGGGGGGGGAGAACTGTAGTCCGTCCGCAGCACCGCCTCAAGGGTAAACATCAATACGGCCATCATGGAGCTGGATGGACTGAGAAATGGAAAGATAATCAAAAATGGAGGGGGAGCGGGAGGAGGGGACAGCTCCACCTCATTGGTGGACTGAAAGGCTGCAAATCAGGAGTCAATTAGCAATCTGGAAAACGCAGGAGGAAGAGGGAGGGGGGGGAACAAATGGAGGAGGCTGGATTCTCATTTATTATTACAGGCAGGCTGGAAGGTCAGCAGCCTCAGTGGAGATCCTGCGCGGTGATCACCCACCCCGAGCTCGTCACCTCCGTGCTGACCGGGATCGTGCGTCTCTGTTGTTTTGTTTTTTTTAATCCTCCGTAAAGTGCTTCTCATTTTTATCTCCCGTTTTTCTTCTTTCTCCAGGCCTTTATTTGGTCCACCGGTTCCCAAACACATCCCCGCGGCTCTCCTTTCCCCTCCATATTTGGTGCATTTCGATCGCACACAACACGTCCCCTCTTCCTCTCAGCCCCCAACCCTCCAACCCCACGCTTCAGACTTTCATCCGTCTCTGAAACTTTATCCATCTGCAGATCGTTCCGACCTTCGTCTGCGCAGGTTGTTCCATCGTTACATCATTCCTCCACCCGTTCATTCTCCTTTGCTCTGCCTCAACGCGGTCTGAGTCTGATGTGACCAGAAACGCAGATTCCCGTTTCAGACCGCTACCGATTTCTTTTCGCCGTCCCGACTGGCCGGCATCGACTCTTTTTGTTTTATTATTCTGAACGCAATGACCCGTAAAGGTGAAAATATCTGAGCTTCAGGTTCAGTAATAGATGTGAATGAAATGAAAGAAATATTGAAAAAATAATAATTTTAAAATTTGAGCTATCTGGCTTACTAAAGTCAAACAAGTGCATTGAAGAACATCTTATCTTCTTGTAGTTCTCAGTTTTTGATTTGATTACTAAGAAAAAAATCTGATTTGTTATTTAGCCTCCCATCGATTGAGGCAAAATTGACCGATTTGTTATGTGATCGGTGCATCTCTACATTGACTAGTTGGTTGTTTTGGGGGGGGTTTTTTGACATATTGGCTCGATTTAGATTTAGAAAAAAAAAAAAACAGATGTAAAATGTTGCAGCAGCTTTCAATTAAGAGTAATTTAACCTTTATCCTTTCCTTCTCTTCAAAAGAGAAAAAATAAGACAAGGAGGCATTAGATGTTGAATTCATCAGGCTTTTTGTTCAGGTATCCAGTCTCTAATCAGCTGGCTAGCTTCATTTTCCTTTTGGCCGATCACGAATCGGCCGATATTTATATGCGAATTCAAACTAATCTCCCGGTCGTCCCCGCCGGCGCCAACCAAGCAAGTCTGCTGCCAAGTTTAGCGACTTTTCCGACAAAGAAAATGGGAATTTTAAAGATCTGCGATCGGCCAGAAAACTGCAATCGGTGCACCGCTATGTCTTCTCCATTCGTTTTTGGTATCCCGAATGATTAAAGGCCAGTTTGTGGAACAGAGCAGTCAAATCCAGACGTGTCATCTCTAGATTTTGGTTCATTTGACGTCTTTATTCTAATAAAAAAACCCAAGAAAAATAAATAAATAAATATCTCCATGCAACTGTGTGCGACATCCGACTTTTCCAAACCTACGAATGTTTCCAGGCAGCCATATTTGTTAAGGCTAAGAAAGTCGCCGTTTCTCTCAAAACAGCTGACCGGCAGTGCGCAGCAGTGTAAACTCTCCGAATTCATCCGCACTCTCATTCAAATCGCAGCTCGCTGCTCTCGCACCAAGGAACTCCTTCGGGTTCGCTCACGAGGAGGTGACCTCTGACCTTCCGCTACTCTTCGGCTCCCGTTCCTTCGGCTCTAAAGACGCAGTCCCCGTCCCCGTGACTACCGGATTAGAGCAAGAATGTGAGGCGTAAAAATAAAATAAAAAGCTTTTTTTTTTAAATTGTGAAAATACATACGCCGCGCATTAGTACTGAATCGCAACAGATCCAGGTGGAGCGAGCGAGAGGCGCATTGTGAAGCCCCCCCCACACACACCCCCCCCCTGGTTCGCCGCAGCCACAGATTATTCCAGCGAGGCGGCTGACGCTCTGCCGTCTCAGCTGTGGAGTCATGCGAGCAGGGAAGACCCGTGTTAAGGAGACCCCCGGACCCCCCCACCCTCCTCACGCCCCCTCCACCACCCTGGAGCCCCCTTTCGCTCCTTCAAGCCTCCGGCAAAAAGACTCTGCTCTTTGTCTTTCGCTCGGGTTGACCCCTCCCCCACTCCTGTCTGTCTCTCCCTCTCTCTTAACACCTAGCCACGTTAAAGCAGGAGGTGATGGTGGGGCATCGGGGTGGGGACAGGGGGAGGACCAAGTGATTAACTGCATTCCTATCTGGACCATCGGTCCAGGTGTTTATTGTCTTTGTGAGCGGAAAGGAAAAAAAAAATGCATGTACAGTGCCTTGCAACACGTGACAAAAAGCCTTGGGTTGACTGTGAGGCAGGCATGATGAATGGCTCTGATCTTTGCTGGGCTGCTGTCTGTCATAGCAATGGAGCCTGGATCATATTACCTTTGTCTGGGTTTGCTCCCTCACTGGGCTCAGGAGCTCAACAAAGAACATCTCAGCTGCTGCTCGCTAAAACGTGTGGCTTTCACTCAACACTTTCATTTTGCTGAAAGTGGGATTTGTTGAATGATCGCATTATTGATGAGACAGTCTTGGCCTTTTTGAGGTGCATAAATATATAAATATATTTTAGTGTTGCTCAGTAGATATTGCACAAAATTGCAACAACAACAAAAAATCCTATAATAATAATAATAATAATAAAAAATAGCTACAGATGTGACTCTTTGTGTTTACATACCTGTCCGACCTCGCCGGAGCCGTCTATCCTCGGTCTCTTGCATTCCGCCCCGGTCAGGTCAGTCAGGGCAGCGGCGGTCTGAGCGTCGGGCTCCGGGTCTCCGCGCTTCATCCCCCGGACGACCGCGGCTCCGGCGGCCGCGTTCGGATGCGCTCCGCCGGCCGCCGTCTCCAGGTCCCGCTCGCGCTCCATCATTCCCCGGTTAACGGGCAGCATTATGGACGCAACGTCGGTCGACATTAACATTGGACGGGGGTGGGGGGGCAGTCACTGATGAAGAGTCTGCTCCTCTTTTTGTCCTCCTGCTTTCCTTTCCCCTTTTATTCCTTTGTTTTCTCCTCCACAGCTTGGTGTTCACGGAGAGCCTCGGACGGATGATATTGAACAGATTTTCATCAATATGGAAAAGCTCGCTCTGTTTATTGTCTAACTTGGCGTTGGTTATTACAGACAGACCATAATGGCCACGTTAAAATCTTGTCCAAACAACAACAGAAAGACCAGCCTTTCTCATCGGAGAGGGGGTTAAAAGTGAAAAATGACGCCAGAATCGGTGACCTGTTTTAATAAAGATCACACGTCCGACTCTCGGGTGCCTGACAAGCTAATTAGCTAGCTACCGTTAGCTAGCTCGCTAGCATTACATTCCGCTAGCTCTCCTTATAAATGTGGCTCTGAGGGCACACTGTCGCTGCCAAGAATGGAAAACGTTGGAAATTAGCTGAGCGTAATACTACTCCGTATGCGCCGCCACTCGGTCCTCTCTGCTCTCCCCCTTCCGCTGGATGTGCTTCTGCACTGAACTCCTCCGCGGGTCCTCCGAGCCTTCCCTTTCGCCTTCGCAGCCTCCTTGTCCGCTCCCTCGCCGTGCTCTGCCGCGGACGGGGTCTTGGCGTGGCCGACCTGGCTGCCGACGGTTCACGGTCTCCTCTTAGGTCTGAGTCCCCGGGGCTCGGAGAACGCGGAGGGGCGAGACGCGGCGGTCCGCCGACCTGGGATCAGATTTCTCCGCCGACGCCGGGATAAGAGAGCGCGGACTGGCAGGCGAGACGGGCTGGTCTGAGGTCTGCGTTTTGTTTGTTCTTTTCCCCGAGTCTCCCTTCTCCTCCTTTTCCCCCTAAGCCTGCACCTCCCCTCCCACAGCTCCCTCCTCCTCCATGGTTGGTAGAAATTGTTATAGGGGCCAAAAAAACAACAACATATTTTTCTTTTTTACATGAAACCCACAAAAACACGTTTAAAATAGAATAAGTACATTATATAATTTTTACATGTATCTATAAATAAGCTATCATTTTATATCGACAATAATATTGCTGTGGTTGAAGTATTATAAACTAGTCAATGGAGCCACTTTTTATTCTATTTAAGTAACACATGCCTTCATTAGAAATATACCTGTAATCTTTTTTTTTTTTTTACATGTATTCAAATTTCAAGTTTTTGACATAAATAAATAATATATCATTTTTTTCCCCACCACAGTCAATTTTGAAGTGAATATTTCATATTCATATCGAATAAGAATATCAATAATGAATACGTACGTAAATTAGCCGCTGTGTCTGCTTTTTCAGACACAAACTTAAATCTTTGATATTTCCAGTTAATCTGACTCATTCGGTGCTCTTTAAAATGTCGTGTGCTCTTATTGTAATATGTGCACAAAAGCACATTCAACGTTCAACAAAAATCCGCCACAGTGCTGTTATTTCGTGTTTATCCTGCTCAAACTTGACTCAGTTTAATAAACCACTTGATAATCAGCCCTTTATTTTAATTTTTTAATTTTTCTTTTGTATATTTAATTTTTCTGAGCGTATTCTAAATGAATAAATGAACCAGACAGGCCCCTGCAATTGTATTATTTACTTATTTTTGAGTGTGTGTGTGTGTGTGTGTGTGTGTGTGTGTGTGTGTGTGTGTGTGTGTGTGTGTGTGTGTGTACTCAAGGTAACTTCAATCATAAATACAGTAAATAAAAAAAAAACCCAAATAAGCCAGATTGATCAGTGACTTTTACTTCCACACGATTAGTCTACGTTTTATATGTTTTTAATGTTCGTGCGCCCCCTGGTGGTGGGAAAATGACAACCTACCGAAAATTAACGATTTTACCCGAAAGGCTTTTCTGCCTTAGTCTGGCCATAAAGCCATTGATTCTGCCCGGGGAAAATAAAATAACAACTCTTACCTCTTGTTTGAGCACAGATTGTATTGTTCAGCCTACAAAACGTTGATTTTATTGTGTTTTAGCCACTTTGTAATTCACTTAATTGTGTTCTTAAGGTCATTATTCACTTGTCGGACTCATTTACAAAGAAAAATAAACCAGGGGAAAAAAATCTATAGACACAGTAAGGTGTCTTTAAAGTAGTGTTTTGTTTTGTTTTTTTAATTGCAGACATTGTATAAACTAGAATCACTCTACAGGACTTTATATAGGTATGGTGCATTTTATATGTAAATGTGTATAAATATTTGGAGACTAATAGGATTTCTCACCAAGTCCTTTACATTGCCTGAGATGTTTTTAACATTTTTGCGCCCCCTGGTGGGAAGTAAAATCACAACGTTCAAAAAGAAACCTCATTTTAGTTCTGACAGTGTAGTTGTGCCCTTTGTCTTGCCAATATGTGCAACGTAGTTAGAAATAATGCTAAACAATGATAGACTGCAAATGTTTGCACATAACAAATTACTTGACTCCAAAAGGCAAGCCGAAACGCTGAGCCCCCTCGAAAGCAAAATAAAATGGAAATAAGCACCCGTTTCAAGTTTCCCAATTTTGATGGTCGCTTTTGACAAAATGTGACGTCCAGCTCTTGCTTCACAGCGCGACTCTCACATCGCCAGGCTGTCGCAAAGCACAAATCCAGCCCTACTCTGAGATAAACTCCTTACCTGTCGGATCGCAATGAGTTCAAGCTTTTTTAAAGGGCGAATTTCCAGCTCTTCAGCGTGACAGCCTGTATACATGGAAGAAACAGAGAGAGGCTTCAGGCCCTCTTTTCTTTTCTCTGCGACTCGCTCCGTCTGCCTCCTCCTGCTACCTGCTCCCTGTGCCACCCACTGAACCTGCAATGATGGATGGCTGAGGGGTCGCATAACTCCACGCTGCAGCCACTTTTCCCTGACAAGGCCAGTGAGAGGCAGACGAAGCCATTACTCTCTCAGACCTCACAGGCTGAGAAATGGCACCGCTTCCCAAAAGATCCGTCACAAGGAGGAACGTCTGTTTCATTTGGTTGGGATGTATATTCGCACCCTGTGTGATGCGGCGGCGCCTTGCAAATGTGCGTTTGATGGCTGCTCTTTTTCCACATCCTGTCATATGATAACCGCTAACCTCAGCGTGGTTTAGACAGATTTTACACGTGACAAATGGAATGCTGTGCCATAAGCGACACAATTAAAAATAAAAGCGGAGAAACGTATGAAATCATCTTTCGTAAAGCGGCACTGGCTAGGGAAAGAAACCAGAATAGAGATGAATGGGTTTATTTTTACGTTTTACAAATTAATTATGCTTTTGTGTTCCTCCTCCCACCCGAGTCAATAGTTTGAGCGACAAATTTCTGCACATCCGAGCACTCAAGTTGTTTCTGTACGTTCTGGTTTGGAAAAAAATAACTCGCACTCTGTGCAAGCTTCATATTCTCAATTCTACTGAGGTCTGGACTTTGACTGGGCCATTGTAACATGCCAGTAAAACTTTAAACTGGCCGATTTATTATAGCCGTGGTTCCAAATGTTTATAGATTTCCTCATTGGAAGATATAAAACCTTGCCCATGGCTTCATTCTTGCGCAGCCATTCATCGGTTTTCTTTTGATTATTGTTGAAGAAAAGCCTCACTGCACCATGATGCTGCCATCCCTGTGTTCTGCAACCGGTATGATGCGCCTAGGTCTTCAGAGCATGTCCATCAGCTCTGAAACAAACTCCATGAAAACCCGAGATGTGTAGAAACTGCTGTGTTTTGAATTCAAAATGTATATATATATTTTTTTTTTTTTTTCTTTTTGAGCAGTTTAAGATTAAACAATCTGACCAATAAACATTTGGTTTGCTTTTCATTCCCTTTTCGCCAATATAAAATAAATCTAATGTGTGCAATGTATGATGTGGAGTGTTACTTGTCTGACTCAAACACATTTCAGGTTTTCGACCTGGGCTGACATTTATTAGGATGCATTATTTATTGCTGTACAAGTGAGATTCATGTGAACTGTGGCAAACGGGCTTCGTGTCAACAATGGCTTTCGTCTTGCTTCCATGAAAGGAAAGGTTTGCGACGTGCTCTGCTGGTAGTTATCCAGTCGCTTGGATTCCCCCACATGAGCTCAGGTTCTCCACAGATCCTGCAGAGTTACCCACAGGCCTGTTTGGCTGCTTCTGATGAATTAAAACTCAGCTGGGGGTCTGCCAGCTTTTCTCTTCCTTCCGCCTCGCAGTTATCCTCTGTGCACATGAAATGGCATTTAAAATGCACTGCAGCAACAACAGCAAAAAAAAAAAAGAAACTTCAAATGTTTTCTGCATAAAATACTTTTACATTTGTTGTGGAAATCTCATGAGAACTGTTTTTTTTTAATGTTTCCTAAAATGAAACATTTTAGGGCAGGGGTAAAATTACTTGGGGCAGGTGTTGAGGTTGGGGCTAGGGTTAGACAGTCGGGTTTTAAAGATTATGTTTAAGTATATAAGTCATTTAGTACCTCTATTATGCCGGGGGGGGTTTTTAACAGTCTTATTTGACAAAAGCTTTGTTTTTAAGATCAGTCAAATAGAATACCAATAGCAATATAATCAGTCGCATAAGACTACATGCCCAGTTTCTCTTCTGAGCCGATCTGTTCAGCTGAGCTCTTTTTGTATCTTTTCAGATCTTGTTACACAGTAATTTACTGACTGGATCCAAATGGTTTTGGTTTACTTTCCCAGTTTGGATTCCTTTTACTCAGAGATCAGCCTTATTTTTCATTGCGAGTCATTTCTCTGTTTCTTTTCCTTTATTTGAGGTAATGGCGTGAAAGTGTACTCTTGGGTTGTATGAATGGGGGAGGTGAGAGATGGCAAGGTCGTTTCGTTTTCATTTCGTTTCTTCTCTGTTGCCTTTGGAGCTTAAGAGCAAAATTAAGACGTGCTTCTGCATTTTCAAGCATTTTAAGGGTGATAACAACAGCGTCGTTTTGTACCAACGATGTCCTTAGACCCCAGTAATAATTTAACACCAGAGTAGTTGAAAGTCTATTGTCTTCTTGCAGTAACAACGTAAACAAAGGCGTCGTGACGCAGTCTTATTTCCTTAAGTTTCCTTTCTGCCCCTTTGATATCTTTCTCTCTGGGCAGCAGCTCCCCTTCCTCCTGCTCATTGGGGCTTCGGGTCATCGGTCATCCCTTTCGACCAATCACAGAACTGGAAGAGGCCAAGGAGGCGGGGCTTGCCGCACGTTGAGGTAAGGAAATTTTACACGCAGTTCAATCGGATGCTGTATCCACAGGCGCGTGCTGCTGAATCAAATCCCAGCTGAAAAAGGTACTTAAATCATTTGAAGCTATTTTATTTACACCCGTGTTTGCCAGAAAGACAATTGTGCTGGTAGTTCATATTTTCCGTGTTAAATATTTAACGTTAAAAAATATTTATGCATTTATGACGACGTTTGCTGACTTTGAGTCGCACAGACATGGACTAACGCGGCTGTTTTTTGTTTTTTTTTCCTCTCTCTTCTCCACCGGAACAGGCTCGTGCTGCCGGAGGAGCTCCATCGTTCCCATTTGTTTCTCCTCAGACTTCAGAAGTGCGCAGTTTGACATCGTCATGGCTGTCGACGGGTGTGCACTCGTGTGCAAATACATTCTCATCCTTTTCAACATCGTCTTCGCGGTAAGTGAATTTAATTTCAAAGCTACCACTGACACGGCGGCGCATTGAGTGAGGTGTGCCACACGGAGCGGAAGCGGGAGCGACTGTAACGCCTGCAGGTTTCGGCTACTGTTTCGTTTCTCCTTAAATGACGGTGCTCTCTTTCGAGTTCCAATTAGAGAGGGCTTCTCTCCAGCCTGCATTTAGGTACAGGTTTCCCGTTTGGTTGCCTTTCGGGGTGTTTACGTGCTGATTTTTCTTCAGTCGTTCCCTGCCACACCGAGAACAGAAACTTATCTTACAATAAGTAACTGCTTTTTTTTTTTTTTTTCTTAGGAGAATAATTACGAGAATAATACTAAAACGTGGAAGTTTTTGTATTTTACTGTTTGCTTTTGTGAAGATGCAATCTTTCCACCAAAAAATCCGTTTATCTGTCCTTTTATGATTTTTTTTTTCCTGTTTTGTATTTTGGGACTCATCTGTGTAACTTTTATTATTAATACTCCAGTAACGATGTATCTGGCAGTCTCTTCTTTCTACAAAAGTCAGTGTATATGCATTATCACACACCAGTTAACCTACCAGATATGGGGTGCCATTTGTGTCAAAAAAATAAGTATGCGTCACCTACATTTACATGCAACATTGACATATCCATAAGGCACTAAGACCATAGACATCCACTAAAGACAAATAGCAACGACATAGACCAACAACCTCTGCACATATGACTTCTACTTATTTTTGACACAAATGGAAACCCATAAATACACCTTTTTTCTTTTTTTTTTGGATTGCAAGTAGAAATGTTGAGTATTTGGAGAGAACCTCGTGGATGCAAAGAGACAAAATCCTTGACTGGGATCCCAACCTGAGGCTCTATGCACTGTGTACTTTATAAAATAAATCAAAGAAAGACAGTAGCTGCACTCAAAATAAAAGTTGCTTTTGTTTTTCCAGATTAAAAGCTGTGTGTTTAAATCTGCTCCAGACCATATTTAGGTTATTCATACTGGAAGGAATTAGATTTACGTCACTTGAGGTCCGGGCGATTATGGACACATTATGGGCGATCATGATATATTGAGCAGTTCCTCTTGGTGATGATAAACGGACAATAACACTAACCCCTCTCTAATGGACTTTAAAACCGCAACGTCTCCAGATAAGTGAGGAAAATGTGTATTTTTAGTTGTGAAGGGTTATTGAATGAATAAACACGACTCAACAAGCTTAGAAGAATAAAATAACTTTCCTGTAAACACAACCACCACCGCGTCGACGTTTGAAATTTCCTCCCATTTACTGTTTATGGGCTGGAGTAGCATGACCACAGACTGTACATGGAGTGTCTTAAAGGGACAGGAGCGTAGTCTACCTATTATAACCAGCCAAAAACGGCTTTTCATTTGTTTTAAACACCAAAATACAGACATGGGCTTCCTACAAAAGCCCATTGTTCCTGAGCATCTATCTGCATTTGTGATGTCTCACAGATTGATACCACACTGACACCACACTTTTTGTAGGGCTCTACTTTTTGTGTGGAGCGTCTCTGCAGCTGTGGCTGCTTTTTGTTGTTCTTCATGCAACCACAGGTACGTTTGCTCGGATGCTGTTACCACTCGTGACCTGCTTTCGCTTCCTCTGTCATGGCAGGTGGTTGGGATGGCGTTTTTGGGCCTCGGCTTGTGGCTCAGATTCGGCAAGAACACCAGAGGGATCTTTGATATCGACGCGCTCAACTCCAGCGCTTTCGTCATAGGTTTGTCGCAAACGCAAAAGCCGTCGGTAGGACGGCAGGTCGGTTTCAGATTACGTACTGTGGCAAACCGTTCCTGTTTTCTGCTCCGCCAGGTGTGACCGTACTCATCATTCTTGGCACAATCATGCTGATTGTGGTGGCATTCGGAGACTACGGCGCCTGCAATGAGCAAAAATGTGCCCTGCAAGTGGTAAGTGGTTTTATTTGCAATAAGCAGCTGCTTGCATGATGAATTCAATGAATTCAATGGATCTTGCTATTAATTTCACGGCAATCTTGTTCACAAAGACATGATAATCCATTTTATTAATGGTTATGGTTCTGTGTGGGTTTATTTCTGCTTTATATGTATTTTATTGGTTGCTGTTTTTTCTTTTTTTTGCCTTTAAAATCTCGTCCAGATCCAGTGTTAAATGTTATTAGCAAAATTAAAAGTTTTACTAATAACTTGAAAATAGTCTTAAAACAACTATATTACAATTTATTGCACTAACACTGGGACAATACAGCATCCAGCCAGCAACACATTAAATAATGTCGTAGCTCAGAGGTGATGGCGATGAATCAAAACAGCAGAGAATGATAATAAAAACTTTTTTTTTTTTTTTTTGCAAAAGCATTTTGTAATGTTTTTTTTTCAAAAGGTGTTAGACAAATGAAGTGTTATCACTTAGGTAGTGTTTGGATTTTTGTCATTAAATTACACTCAGGATGATCAGATCTACATAAAAACAAAAAGTTATAATGAGACGTGTGGCTTCGTAGAGAGTATTTCTGCAATTCTGTCTTTTAGACATGCAGTCCTTTTGGCTCCGACTTAAAGAGAAAACTACGTTATTCTGTAGCTTCTTTTGAAACGATCCAGAAAGCAGATTTTATTGCAAATGAACCGAACTCTTCTGAACCCGGTTTTGTTGCTTTGCTGCAGAATGACTCGCAGTAACTCCATTAATCCACGTCTTCTTGTCCCTCCAGTTCTCCATCCTGCTCTTCTTTCTGGCTGTGGCCGAGTTTGTCATCGGAGGACTTGCTTATTCCAACAGCGACATGGTAAAAGCCACAGCCATCTGTCCCAAAACCAAAACATCCAGATTGTAATTGTGTTTTTGGGTTTCCCTCCCCAAGGTTGGAAGTAGACTCGGAGAGTTTTATATTACTTTATATTCCCTCTATGTGAAAAGCCAAGATCCAGCAATTGGGGTCACACTCACATTCATCCACAACTCGGTATGTGCGCTCCATTTTCTTGCTTTAACTTGAAAATCTTGTGCACTGATATGTTCATTTTTCTCTTACTGGCCTCCACTTCCTGTGCTTCAGCTGCACTGCTGTGGGATAACTGGAGTCTCGCTGGTTGAGATAGTGAAGCAGACCTGTCCTAAACCAAACGGTTTTGTGGAGCACCTCGTCATGTCTGTAAGTGGCTTTCTTCCCGTAGGAATTTTATGATTGTGATTATGATTTCCTTTTGTCCTACATTCCCACCCCTTGGTGAAACACGGTGCACGAATCTACTTCAACACAGATGAGAGGAGCTTATCCTGGCCTATTACCACGGCCCAGTCAAAGTCCATGTCTAAATTCTACTGAGAGTCTGTGGTGAGACCCAATCAGACTTGAGTTTGAGATATTTGGTTTCTAGAAATGCAAAGTTGATGGAGGATTACGGCAAAAGATCTGAAGCAGGAGTTGCAGTGGAAATGAGAAGAATTGACTCAAAATCCCAAAGAAATGCATCTGGACAAAATGTGAAAAGTTTTAATACAAATACCTTCCAAGGGACTGCATCACTCTGACAACAGATAAAGGCTTGTTTAAAAGGAGTAGTAGTGTTTTTGTATTTTCTGACGCAAGAAAATGAGGAAGTAAAGCTATAAGAACCAAGATTTATCAATCTGAGGAAACAGGAAGTTTGTAATGACAAATGAAATTTGCAGACATGCTGTTCATCTGATAAAAAAAAAAAGAAAAAAGAAAGAAAACATTTATTGGCCCTTTCACCACCACAGGAAGCGTCTTCCAACAAGAACAGCACATTTTTCTTGACACTGATTGGCTGTGGCTTTAAGTGTGAAGTCAAGGCAAACGTAGATGTTAGTTCCTGGGTTGTTGCTCGGATGCTTTGCTCCACAGGCGTCAAAAGTCATTTTTGTTTTGGGCCAAATCAAGATCATGGAGGCTCTTAAAGGGCCGGTAGTACAAGAAAGTGTAGATAAAACCTGTTTACCAACTGCTAAACTATTCTTAAAATTAAATAATATTATTGAACATCTTTTCAGTCCCTCCAGGATCTCGTGACTCTTTTTGTGGGTTTTTATTTTGCAATAAAAAGTGTTTGTGGTTCTAATTTGGAAATATTAGCACTTATTTATGATAGTAAATTTGACTTTTTATTACTCAGTATGTAGATCATGGACTATAATCTGACATTAAGGTTGAGGCTTTGCGTGATTTATGGGCGGGACTTCCACCGCGAACCGGAACCGCCATTTGTTTACATGTTAGCCACCCGCTAACCGGTTTTCCACTGAGGCTTTAGGCTATAAAATATGTAGAAACTCCAAATATCACAGTTTACATGTGGCGATATTGTTTTACCGCTGCCTACAGCTACTGCGGGGCAGAAATGGCCGCATATAACTCACACTAGCAGAGTGAGCCACTTCACACACTCGGTGGACGCAGATGCAGGTTTTCTTCCCGTCGCTTTCTGTCCACACAATGAAACGAGGAGACACAAAGCATTTTGGCTTCTCTGTTCAACTTTAGACATTTTTAGCCAAATTCTGTTTCCTGGTGGGCGATGAAAACCACCGCTTTTGTTTTGGGAGCACGTTCAACACACACTTGCTGCAGCCACAGCCTAGACCTGTTAGTCACACATTAACACATGAATGTGTGATTCTGTTCGTTTCTAGTCCAGTGGGGAGATTCTCCACATTACAGTCCGGAGTGCAGCAAACCTCGAGGTTCTGCTTGTGATGGACTAAATAGACGCAGACATTTTATTTTGCCTTATGAAAAATGTTCCTGGCCCAAACATGGTGATGAAGACTCGGATCGTGAACTTCATTATTTTTTAAATACAAGCGAAAAATAAAATTCACATCACACCAAGCTGATGTTATGTAGTTCTGGTGTTTTGCACTGTCAGTGCAGAACGGCAGCTCAGATCTCTGACCAGCTTCTCGTCTGTATTAGCAGCGCTGCTAATTCACGGTCATTCCGTTACAAAACGTAATGATTGTGTTCGTGTCGCTCCCCGTGATTAAACTCTCAGTTACCATCCTCTGTACTGAGCAGCTCTGACAGCACACAGTGTAACTAAATATTGCAACCGATAAGAGAGATTTAACCTCTATCATGAATATAGATTAGACAAAAAAAAAACCTTAAAAATGACAGTGATATTCTGCTACTTCCCTACTAAGGTATATTTGGTATTTGAAGCATTAAAACAAGGCAGTTCTAAACGAGCTTTCGGCCGTTCCTCGATTCAGAGCTGAGATGCTTGTAGAGGTGGAAGTCGTGGGAGAAGCAGCTGGTTTCCTGCTGGTGGATTGGCTCTGTGAACTCTGGGTTGGGCGTTGAACCCTCAGGCACTCACAGCGTCTCCTGTCCTCCACCAGAACTGTCCCACTACCATCGTCACGGTCTTCGACAGCCGGGCGCCGCTGGTGATGGGCATCTTCGTCGGAACTGGAGCTCTTCTGGTAGGAAACCTCTGCAAAAGATCAAATTCACACGTTCACACTAACAAAACGTCTCGTTCTGTAATTCCTTCCCAATTTGACCTTTTAGTGAAGTGAAACCTAGATGATGATTGTAGATCTGAAGGCGCAGATTTAATTAAATAAGGACAGCCCTAAGCAAGTTTGTGTTTTGCTCACGTTGTTTTAAGTTTGACCATCTTTCTCTCCTCCCCCCCTCTCACCTTTTTGTTTGTCATTTTATTTCATTTTCTGTCCCTCATTTCCTCCATCGTCGCTTCCAAAAGATCGTAGCGCTGATTTGCAGCGGAGTGCTCAGTTCACAGATCCGCCAGGCCTCCTCATCTCCTCAGTACATTATCCTGAGCTCCAGCGCTCCCTACCCGGCTGCCCCTCAGCCGTACCCCCAGCATGTCAGCGCCTCCAACAACTCCTTCCCCGACCAGGAGCCCGTCGTCTTCACGTCCCTCTCTGTGGTCAACATCCCCGTGGCTCAGGCTTAGGAAGCTCCTCGGCAGATTCCGTTCTCGCTTTTGTGGATTTGTGTTGTCCCACCGCATCTTGACCCGACAAACCCTTTGCTTCACTCGGCATGATCACGCTTGAGCTTCATACATTTCAGAAGGGAGAAAAAAAAAATCCCCTGCTCGCTCAGATTTGTAAACCTTTTGGAAGATCATTCTCCAAGAAATTGGGACAAGCAACGTTCAATCGACGGGTTTCTATAGGTCAGAAGTTTACATACACCCAGCATGGACCTGAATTTCAGGACAATTTAAGACTTTAAAACTGATGGTAACTCTTAATGTGACGGGATGTGCATCACACTGACATGCTGCTGTCATCAATATGACGCCTGTCATGAACATGGATTAGTCGTTATGAATGTTGATGACACTTCATGACAACAGTCATCGACATTGATAAAGTCTAATCCATGCTCATGAAGGCGTCATATTGATGACAGCAGCATGTCAGAGTGATGCACATCCCGTCACATTAAGAGTTACTGAACCAGCTAACGTTATTTTTCAGGAATGGCTACAACATAAACCTTCTGTATTGTTTCAAAACAATAATTGATCAATAACAACTCGTTCGTTAAGAGATATTTCAGGATCAAAATTACTCGGGCATCAACTTAAGCTTTGTCAATTAGAGGGCAAAAGGTCAACATTAAGATACTGTTGAACGTTTGTGAAGTAAAAAAAAACAAAACAAATTTTGTGCCAGGAGATCTGAGCCATTTCTGATGAGAAAAGTTGCCAAAATATTCAGATTGATTGACGTTCATGTCCGTGCCGATTGACTGGACGTAAACTTCTGACCAGAACCGGGTTTGTCAATCACCAAGTAAAAACCAATGATTTCTGTTCCGCTAATTGGAGCGACGCTCACCGTTAATCCTCCAGCTAAATCTTGTTCTCACTTTCTTCACTCTTAACAGACGATGATGCAACAGGGGTTGGATTTTTGTCCTTCAAATGTTTCCTGAGACAAACTCATTTTCTGATGTCACAAATGCTTTTTTTTTCTATGTGTGTGGGTGTGTGGGGGGTTTGTGTGTAAATCTCCCAGGTGGCTGGTTTAAATGTGTGAGAACGTGGTAGAGGCGTTGTTAAGCATGAATGTAGGAGCCTGGCACATCGTCCACCCTAAACGATCGGATCTCCGTTGGCCTCTTTGAACGTACGCCGACCTGGGGGCCGATCCGTTACCCCATTCGGCGTTTAGGGAGGACGTCGGTGCCAGGTGTGCACGGGGTCAGGGGGTCTCTCTCCCCTTCGCTGTTCTTTACTTCCCTCCTTCTTTGTCTGCATGACAGATCACTGCCCTGGTCTGCGCTACTATCCTCCTGCAACAGCTCAAGAAAGTGCGACAGGACATCACCGCTTGCTATTCGTCTGTGTATTAAGTCGTCTTCAGTGACCATCGCTGGAAAGTCAGCCAGCAGATCAGTGTTTACAGCCTTTTCCAATGTGTGTGTGTGTGTGTGTACATGTGTGAACTACTGACTGCGGTTCCAGTCGGGAGGCTGCTGAAAACGTTGTCGTTTTACACCACTAGACGAACCGACTTCAGAAACAAAGGTACACCAGACCAGCAGGCACCTGAGCGAAACTGAATCCGACAACGGCAAACACAACTCCATGATTTAGCTGCAAACGTTAGTAGCCGAACCACACTGAGCCTTTTTTAACAAACAGAGCCGCATGCAGCCTCGATACGCGTTAGCGCTTTTCTTTTCTTTTCTTTTCTTTTCTGTGATTAGAACTTTGTCTGCGTTTTAGTGAGATTGCTCTCGCTCATTTGTTGTTGCAACACTGGTGAACATCACTGTCAGCAATGTAAACAGGAGAAAAAAGGGATGATAATGAGAAGCTTTGATTGTATTTTGGTCCAATTACACATTTGAAACCTTTAAGCTCGTCGTTTGTTTTCGTTTACTTTCTGTGTCCGATCACGTGTCCCTCATGGGGAATGCTCGAAATTGTATTAGGATTTGTTCACTTTTTTAACATTTTTATATATATTAACAGATTTTAGGGTAAAGAAAACCTTTTTTTTTGTTGTTTCTAACTACTTTTCATTTTGTTCTTTAAGAGCCACGGCAATAGCCAGGAAGTTTAGTACCAAATAATAATAAATATAAAAAAAACCTTACAACGTTTAAATGGTGTCTTTTAAAGCTGCAATTTAAAACTGTTGCCTTGGTATAAATTACTATATTGGGGGGTTAAAGAGACAGAATTTAAGTAATATGTTTAAAAGCTGAATGCCTTATTTTTCTTCACACTTTATCATGTAGTCCTGACTACTGTACTGTATTGTGTTACAGTTAAATATTCTCTTTAAGAGTTGTGGCTTTGCATGTTTCCATAAAAATAACAGAAACAAATTGCATGCGTGAATGTGTCGTTATTTCATTTTCGACGCACTGCCGGGTCCTGAAAAAGAAAACGAAAATAGTTTCACGTCATCGTTAAGTGGAAACGATGATCTTCAGCTAAATTCTGACACAGCAACACCTTTCAAAGTATCTGGGGAAAAAAATAAATATATGGCTCTGGACCACAAAAAAGACAAACTTGCCGTGGCAACCGCCTGGAGAAACAACTTCTACTAAACAAAATGCATTTTTATGAATAAATAATTTAATGGGGTTCAATGGTGTCTACTATTTCACAGGAAACTTTTCAAGGTCACGCTTCCTGTTGCTGTTAAATCTCACTTTCCTGCTGGTAGTCATTTTATTAGTCTCATATGATGTTGGCATTTCAATGTTTTGATTGGCTGCGAGACACAATAACCAACATTTAGAAATAACACATTCCTCAACTGTGAATCTGCAACATGGCTCTGCATTGAATTAGTCTGATGAGACAAAAACTAAATCGGTGATTATTTACCGAAGTAACTGATGATTCTTTTGTTTTTATTTAGTCTCTTATATCCATTATATTCCTGTGAAAGGATTAATGGATATAAACGTTGCAGAGGATAAGCTCTGGAGTTAAATTTGTTTTATGATTATTCAATAAAAAAAAAAAGTGGTCGAAACTTTTGGAATTGTTACAAATTTATTGCTTCAGATATAAAAAAATAAAACTTTTTGAATTGTAATGATTTTTTTTTTTTTTTTTTAACTACATAATTTAACTATGATCATACTTGAATACCCTGTTGAGAGCGTCACGGCTCGACGCTCCCGCACGTCCAATCACGTCCTGTCCTGAAGCCACGCCTCCTGGCCAATGAGAAGCCCGGGTTGCAGCGGAGGGGCGGAGCCTCCGCATGCCTGGGTAGAAATGAGCCCAGTGTGATTGGACAGCTCAGCCTGTCGCTCCCAACAGCTGAATGAGCGGCTCCACATCAACTACAGCAACTTAACTGGTCGCTCAGGTTGAATTATTTTTTATTTCTACATTGTGACAATGAAGTCGTCGCCAGAAAGCAGCTTCGAAATCGCCGTCACTATGGACAGATGCGGCGTCGTGTGCAAATACATGCTCATCGTTTTCAACATCATCCTGACGGTAAAGCTGGATTATTTAAACTTCTCTATAAATAAAAGGCTTAAAGGTGTGAAACATCACAGCTCGAGTTACATAGAATAATAGAGAAATAAATCAAAACGTTAATTTATTAAAGTTGATCAGATTTTCTAAACAGTGATGTTTAAATACAGGCAGAAAAAAAATAATACATTTTCAGTATTTTGTAACTTGTTTGTACGTTATGATACATTTTTATTTCAGACATTTCACCAGAAAAACAAAAGTAAAAATTTTATATTTTCTTAATTTGTTTTTTAACACAAGTTTGGTTACATTGTCTGAAAAAGCATATGACAAAGTTTGACTTGTATAATCATATATACACAAACATAATAAGTACATAAACATTTACACACAAAATCAACAGCGCTTTAAATACAGGCTAAATTCATCTTAATGTTCATTCCTGTTATTGCGATTCAGCACACAGTGAAATATTTCAAGTCTTTTGTCATTTTGATGGTTTACAGGTAATTCAATACCTCAAAAAAACAAACAAAAAAAAACATTATTCAAGACTTAAACATTGACGTCTTTATTAAATGGAAACAGGCACAAAGGTTTCCTGGTCGGTCTGGGTTAGTGGACTATACAAGGCTAATTTACATCTCATTTTAAAGCCAGAGTTTTTATTACACTTACCTTCCCGTTAATAAGCTTAGTTGTACAACTGTGTGAGCAACCAGCTTCCTTGGCGATGGCCTTTGTGTGTCTGAATTTAAAATGAAATCATTCTCAGAAACAGTTTTCTATATCTATATATTGTTTAGAACGCATTTCTCCGGATAAACCCACGTCTTACTTTATAAGCTGTGTTGCTGTCAAACAGTCAATGATCTGTTGATGGTCCAACATCTTGAAATGAGATTTCAACGTCGTCTTCTCCCCTTTTGTAGGTTTTGGGGTTCGCGTCTTTAGTGTTTGGCCTGTGGCTGAATTTCCAAAACAACAGCAGAGACATGTTCAGCGTAAACGAGGAGCACAAAAGCATCGACTCAAACGTCTTTCACATAGGTCAGTAAGCGAACGCGTTGGAACCGTAAAGCCTCCCAGCTCTTTCTGCGTTGGACTAACGTCACTTCCTGTTTTCTACCTCACCAGTCGTCTACACCCTGGTGATCCTTGGCTCTGTGATGGTGGCTCTGGGGATTTTTGGAGAGCATGCTGCCTGCAACGACGGCAAAACTGCTCTCCAAGTGGTGAGATTTCTGATTTTTATTGACGCCAATATTCAGTAAACTCTTACTGAAGCCGGGAGAAATCTTATTTTCTAAAACGTAAACCCATCTACTTCACTTGGGAGTTAAGTAATTAATCACCATTTCCTAGTAAAATTAAGATTGACCTTATTCAGCAATTAAACTAAAACAAGAAGTCTGTCCACTTTAAGAGAAACCCCAGAGGAAATGAGACCGAAGTATAATTAACATTAAAAGACGATGTGGATGAAATCGGTGAAAACTAAAACTGGAGTTATGTTGTGCGTTTCTAAAACTGAAAGGTTTACGTCAACTGTCGGCAAATTACGGCGCCGCATGATGTGCAGGGCGGCGCTTGTGCTAAATGGGAGAAAACAAAACAGTTGTTCAACAGCTGAATGTATATTTCTGAAACTGTATATTCCCAAACGTTGAGTATTTGTCACCTGATCTATGAAAACATAAATCTCCACCTAAAGCCAAAGTAAGAAAATAATAAAAGCTACTAGTATAAAATAAACCTCCACGTATCCACTCAAATGCACAATGAAGACGAGTGGAGATAGGGAGGCAGGCCTTCTCGTCCAACGTCAGTGTCTGACCTCAGAAATGGGCTCCTGAAACAACAGGTTGGCTGGGGAGCCATCAGTCCATCAGATCAATAAATTTTCATAACCTCAGACTAAAGGAGTGGATGGTTCGTCTTCTCGGTTCGGTGTCATGGTGGAGGCCTCACTACTCCACAGTCTTGGTCAGAAAGTGTTAAGTACTCAGATTTCTGACGTCACAATACAAAAAGACATTCTGATCAAGCGTCACAGACGACTCGACTGACTCCAACCGATCACCATTGTTCCAGTAAAACCTGCTGCTTTGACAGGCTCCTTTTTAAACCATCGAATTTTCTGACTCGTCATTTTATCCCTTCATTTCTCTTCAGTTCTGCGTCTTCCTCTTCCTCCTGGCTGCGGCTGCAATCGCCATGGGAGCGCTCGCTTTCAGCAGCAAGGACACGGTAAGCAGGAAAAGAAAAAAAAACATGAGACGCTTTCAGATGTTGGCAAAGATTCGATACTTCTTGCTCTAATCCTTGAATTTAAACCGACAAGGTCGGACAGAAGTTTGGAGAGTTGTACGGCGACGTATACAAACTCTACGAGAAGAGCAGAGACGAAACGGTGGCTGCGACTCTCAAAGTCTTCCACGATTTGGTGAGCACTCAGCGCAACGGCGGAAAAACCGAAACGGTCATTTCATCACATTTATTTAGCATTTTCCTTTCGATTCCAGTCGACCTGAACCGGTTGCATTTGTCGCTTAACGACCGCGACCTTTGTGTTTCAAGAACTCAAAGAATAAATATCTAAACTGTGGAAGGGAGAAGATCAGACTTGAGGAACGTGTTCCTTTATAATTCGGGACTTGTGAAAGGTCAAATAAAGCGAACAAATCAGCTGATACTTGTTAAAGCAGCTGAATACGTTTTGATCTCTTAATGTTTTCCTCTACAGCTCCACTGCTGCGGATCGGCCGGAGTCCAATTGACCGAGTTGGTTAAGAAGACTTGCCCGAAGGCGGCCGATGTGACGAGGCATGGCAATCTGGTAGTAAGTCGGTGTTTCATCAAAATAATCCATCGCGCTTGGTCCAGACGGACCTTCATCACGAGGGCAAGTAATCCAGAGATTAAGGCAAAGAAAACCACAACTGGTTTCTACTTCTGTTTGAAAATACAGTCACGATAAATTTAGCTAGACGATAAATTGTCACAAGTTATCGTGGTAAATGGTGACATTGTTGTTTTGAGACCGTTTGTGAAAGACAAACGGGCCGATTAACCCAACGTGGCTTAAATAAAGCGTTTCTGTAAAGTACAGCAAGCAGTTGAGATTTGTAGGGAAGCCAAAGTTTTCACAGCTCTGAATAGTCCATTCAAAAGATTTCATGTTGATTTGAAACATTTTTAACCCCACACCGGTAGGAAGTGAAAATATTTTCCGTAATCTCATTTCCGACCGCGGGAGGAAGTGGGCGAAAAACCTGAGGAAAAACCCCCTCGCATCGTTAGGGAGACCTCAGAGCGCCTCGTTTCTGGAAACTCCTCAATTAAAAACGAAAACGCGTTCCATCCTCTCCTTTTCAGCCGACATGCCAAGATAGCATCAAACGCTTCATTGACCGAATCGCTCCGTTGGTGACTGGCGCCTTCGTTGGAACCGGAGCTCTTTTGGTAGGCAAATTCTTCCACCTTTGTTTAGGGAAAAACTTTTCGCCTGGGACACGGCCATGAATGGTCGACTGTTTGACTCATGCGAAAGTAAACGAGTGCGAAACTTCTGTTCACAGATCACACAAGTCATCTGCGCCGCCCTGTTCAGCTCAAAGATTCAGAGGGGCTCTGAAGCTCCTCAGTAAATTATTCGCCCTCTTCATGTTGGCCCTCTGCCGTCGGAGCCGCAGACGGCTTGCAGTTCTCATCTTTACGGCACAATCCTCCGATTGGCTTCTGTAATTGTGCAGCGAGATGGAAACCCAAGAGTCGACATGAACATCCTCCCACCGCCTCTTGCTGCTGTAAAGCTGCAGTTTCCTGAATCACAAGGCTGCAGTGAAGGCAGCTTCAGGACGTCCTGTAAATGCGCCCAGAGGGCCGCCGACTTTTACGGCTCGTTCTACAGAATCACGACGCCAAGATGAGAAATGCTGGCAGCAGCGCTTGTGATAAGGGCCAAAGACGAAAGTTTCTGATCGAGAAACGCCAAGAAAAGAGACAACATGCTGCAGGGCAACGACGGAGAGTCGAGAGCTGGTGCAGATTTCCTGTTGAAGCCACCAGATTTTTGGTAAAAAAAAAAAAATGTTTAGAAATTTTGCTGTAGATAAAAAAAAAATCTACTCTAGGATCAACTTCTTCCTGCCAAGTCTGGGAAAAATCCATTTGAAAACAGTGGAAGTAGCAAATCCCAAAGAACAGAGAAGCTCAAGGTTCCCACATAGAGAAATGGAGTCGTTCCAGAGTCTGGAGTTCCCAGTACTTTGTGTTTATTTAAAATATAAAGTTCACCAGTTTGCATTGTACACTCCATCATACATCAGTATGTCATTATTATTGTGAACTTAGGGACGTTTCCTTGCAGCAAGGTCAGAGGAAAAGAAAAAACATCGGCAAAAACAGTTAAAAGTTTATGTACAAATATCAATAAAAGCCTGATTACATTTGAAATCTGAATAATAGAGGGATTAGGACAGTGTCTTTTTGTAGAAGTTTTTAAAAAGGCTTCTACTAAATCAACTTCTACTTTTACAATTTGCTTGATCCTGTTCTCGTCTCTGAAACTGCCAAAAGCGAAGACGTCCAGAGAGCTACAGACACCTGTCATCTATTTGGAGCTGAAGTCTCCAAAAAAAAAAAAAAAACCGATCCAAAGACGGTTCATATAAATGTCAGCATGAGCTTCTCCCTACACTGTGGCTGAACAGGCAGAAATTAAATTGTAATTTGAGGCAATTAGCCGATTTCAGAACATGGTTCGAGTCGTTTTGCTGCAGCTGGAAAGTCTTTGTGAAGCGAAAGCGTTTCCGTTGCGTAAATGTGCAAACAAATGTAGAGGCGTGTTGCTACTGGAACAAACGAAGCACTGTGGCATGCCGTTATTAGAATCGGGGGTGAGAACTCATCTGTTTAAAAGCATTTTTACTTTCACATCGTTTTACACCAATTTTTATGAGTCGACTATGTTGCTTTGTTTCTTAAAGATGACCTTTGTGTGACCTGAGAGGCACATTTCAAATAAAGTGTATTTTTGTCAATATGTTAATGTTGGAAACAAACTACAAACGTTTCAATAAGCTGTAATAAGTGAGGGTATTTCTATGCACACGCCTTGTTCCTACACTAAACTTTTTTAAAGTGCAAGGGAGTCCCTAAGCTTTTCATAAAAATGATATTTTAAGTTTTACTTTTGTTTCAAGGAAAGTTAAATTATGTCCAGATTTGCCCCCCCCTCCCCTCAAAACAGACAATTTGTACACATTTTTTAATAAAACTCAGAAATAAGTCAAATGTGTAAAAGTGTCTTTTATTTCATCCAGTTACATCAAGTGTTGGGACCTGCAAAGATAAAAAAAAACAACCCAAAAAACCCAATCTGAATATATGAAAACAAATAAAAGGGTAAAAATGATACAAAAATCAAAACACTTTCATGTCGGAGCTTTTTTAGAAGACGTGTTTGAGGAAGGAAATAATGCAACAGTGATTTAAAATGTATAGTGCGAGTCGCATCGTCGTCATGTATGAAGGATAAATAAATACAAGGTTTAGTTTCAACTGGGATGACGACACATGCAGAATATAATGACTGACCAGGGATAAGAGCTGGTGCGAAAATATAAATCTTTATTAAAAAAAACTGAAACGATCAAACCCTGCAGGTTGAAATATCACCTTTGACCTTGTGAGACACACTGCAGGACCAGACCACAAAGTTGGAGCTACCGTAATTTCTGGAATATGTCGTTTTCTTTTTGCTGAGGCAAACCAAAAGATTAGATGATCATTTCCATTTCATTCCTTGATACCAGGAGTTAAAGAAATATTTAACAGGTAAAAAAAAAAAAAAGTCAGAATTAGCTTTTTAAAAGCAAATTTCAGCTGGTTAAACTAACAGGAGTAAAAAGAAACATATCTAGGAATGTTGTAATCTGCAGGGAAAAATATGTTTTAGGTTTGTTTTTTTAGTGATTGTAAAAAGAGTCATTAAACAAAAGCATTTGTAAGGAAGGATCTTTATAGATTAAAGCTAAAGCTCTAACTTTATCCCTTACCGTTGCTGCAGCTCACTCCACAGTCACCATAAACAGTTGAGCACAGTTCAGTGTGGCACAGGAAGTAAACCTGAAGGAAGGAGAAAAAAACAAAACTTTACATTACGATCATCTTCTCATGGTGTTGCAACGTAATCAAAGGCCTGCCTTTCACGCCTCCAGAGTGAGACTTTAAATATTCTCCGTGACCTGAACAGTTTGTTGCGACTTGGAAAATGTCTCCTCAGCATCAACAGCAGCAAGTTGCCCTGATCTTATGCAGCAGTTTCCACCAGGAGCAGCATTAGAGGATCCAGGACTTCGATAGAGCGCTACGTGCGACTGAGCGTGAGAGCCTGCGTCCATAGCAACAGTGAGGCAAAGCTGACCTGGTTGCGCCCAACACAGGCTTGTGCATGAGGTTTACCCTACTAGAGATGCACCGATTAGATTGATCTCATTTCAACTTTCACTGATAAATTTCTGCCCGATGAGCAGAAGTTCAAAGGCAACAACCTTATGAGTCATTTTTCATAATAGAAACATCAGTGACTTTCTCTGAGTCACTCAAAACCTACAAATACAATACAAATCCTACAGGTTTTGGTACAGATGCAACTATATTAAACCAAAGTAAGAGTTTTTGGAATCATAATGTTTATATTGATTCTACATCACAATATGGACTTTGTTCTTCAGGGTCAAAATTAACAAGTGTGGTCAATGTAGCAAAATGTAATCTTTAAAAACAACAACTTACATTTTCTGTTTAGTTGTCTTAGCAAACGTCTTAGCATTTAGGAGGATTAGCATGACCAACGAACCATTTTCTAGAGGTTTTTTTTTTGTTGATCATGTGAAAAGTGCTGATCGCAAAATAAAGTCGTTGATTCAGCTGAAAAATCACTTCATCCTCGTGCAAAACTTTAATGAAAAACTTGAGGTTTTTTTTGGAAATCGTTTCCACTAAGCGAGTTTATCTTCGTAATTTCCAGTATCACAATTTCTGTGATCAATGGAAACGCAGCTCCACTCAGCCACTAAAACCAAACTGGTTGATTTCCGTCTTGGCAGCACAGTGTTGCTCTGGTGTGGACGAGGCCCAGAAGAAGAGGAGCCGGTTCTGTTCCTACCTGCGGGCCCTCCGGTGCAGCTGGCCCCTCAGGAGCCCTGTAGGTGTCGCCTGCTGGAGGCAGGGAGGGGAAGCTGGAAACTTTAATCCTCCAGATGTGCCGAGGGTCCGGGGGAAGGAAGCAGCTAGCTGCGACGCACTCTGGCTGCTGCAGCTGAACACAGAGCCACGGTTAACGCTCCAGACGAGCTCTTTGTCATTCTGCAGGATGTTAAAACAAGAACGAACAGCCGCAACCCATTCCTGATCATCTAGCGAAAACGGGAGGCGCTCATGGTGTGGAGCAGGAGAACGCTCAGCATGTGGGAACGCCGTACCGGTCATAAAACGGCGCCCAGTAGACGTGCGGGGTCAAAGTGCAAGCCGGGCAGGAGTGGAGCAGGAGCAGCAGGGTGGGGTCTGCAGGCTGCAGCAGGCTGAGCTCCACATGGACGGATTCACCCTGCAGGAGGCTGATGGGCAGCGGAGCGTCGGGGCGGAAGCTGGAGAAAGATTCATCTGAGAGACAGAGGGAGAGAGAGGCTTGAGAGACGCACAAGGTTCGCATGTTATGTACTCGTTTCTGGTTACGACGCATTCGTCATATTGCTCAGGAATATGAGGAAATGCAAAATGAAAAACAAAAAATTATTGGCATATTGGTTGCAAAAAACAAAGCTGTTGGGTTTATTAACAAAGTGGGATATAATGAACTAATAAATCTTTCATTCAAAATACTTGAACATTTAAAGATGTATATATAAAAACACTGGAAATGGTATGTACAGCACTAAATGTTTTCCTTCTTAAAATCAGACATGAAGTTAAGAGTAAATATAATTTACAAGGTTTAACGAGCTAAAGAGAAAAAGTTACATTTAGATGCATTTCAGTTATTGGTGTGAAACTGGAACGAATTAATTTTTTTGGGGAGCTTAATATGGAAAATTATAAAAGGCTTACACTGTCATGTCATCGTGTGTATGTGTAACAATAAATATCCATATTTAAGTGCAATTTATGAGTATATGGATAGTAGGTATTTCATTATTCACTTGGTCTATGATTGGGTAGCCTATTCATAGTTTTTGGTAAATAATTGGCTTGTAAAATAGATATTTAGTTTTCTTTATGGAATGCAAATTCACTAAAATAAAAAGCTAATCTGAAAATCCCAAATCTACCACAGGCATTAAAATGCTGCCTCAGCAATGTGAGGACAGCAAAGGATTGTGAGATTTTTATTACAAAGCAAAAACGTCAAGATGTGCATGAGCAGTAATGGGACTTTTCATGGGTCAGACGGAAAAGTGGAGGCCTCACCGGTCGCTACCCTCAGAACGACGGTGACGGCAGGCGGCGGCGGCGGCTCAGCGGACGGCCTGGCCTCACCGGGGTCAGAGGGGGCGCCGCATCCCACCATCAACCTGCAGGAGGACAAAGTTCACCAGGGAGAAAACGTCTGGTCACATGCTAATGCTTTAGCTAACATCATAGTGACAAAATTAACAAATTCAAACCTTTAGGTTTCCATAATGTGTGCCAGTAGCTTATCTATTAAGGATAGAGCAGGAAGACAATCCTTTCCAAGAGAGATTGCTTCATTTTTCTTATTGCATTACACCATATTATGCTTTTCTTCTCACCAAGTGTAAAGAGATTACATATTAGACTGCACCCGTTTTTCCTGGCTTGGAATAAACAAAAGCCATTTTTATGTCATCAGAAGTTTCCCCCATGAAGCATTCCAGCAGGATGTGGCCAAAATATGCAACAATAAAGGATTATTTGCTATGCAAAAAGAAACCTAAAGCAACCTGACTGAAGGAAAAACGCCATATTCCTCAGAACAGAATCAACTATTCAACCCCAGATGCACTTAGAGAGCGACTGCTAACCTCACAGGGAAGAAACCTCTGTCCTTTAGGAGACCGTGATGAACCATCCTCTGACCAGGCATCTAAGAAAAGAGCAAAAAAACCAAAACAAAATAATATTTCATCTCGTCTCTGGTGTCAAGTTTGGGCTCAGATGGGAAATCAGTTTCAAAGTTTGAGGTTGAATCTCTACACAGAATTCCAGTTTCCGAGCCCGTCATGTGGTCAATGCGCCTGAAATCAGACCAACATGAAAATGTTTATTTCTAAAGGTAAACTCAGATTAATAAGATTCTTCCTTTCCTGTATTTGACCCATTTCAGTTCCTCTGGAGAGGCTCAATACAAGGAAAGCAACCATGTGGGAGTTTCTGAAGCACCGACTCCACCTACAGAGCAGTTCAGGTTTATTTCATTTACTTTAACCGTCTTTAAGAGTTAAATATTAAAAACAAAGCCATCATTTCGTACATGGGTTTTGGAGCCAGGCTAATACTGGAATTTTTTTTTTTTTTAAATTACAAGATTCCCATCAAACACAGAATCTGTCACTTAACATGCATGAAAATAAACCAAGAACTAATTCTCCACAACAAAGTAGTGCGGTATAAACCAGTGTTCACATTGGTTTAGCCTGGAAATTGAAAGAAAAAAAAAATAAATCTAACATTTTCATTTCTGGTGGTAAAGTTCAGTGTCCCCTATTGCTTGTGCACATTTCCTGAACCACACTTTTTCCTTCCACTCAATTTAACCTGCATGGACAAAGCACCCTGAACCGCCATCTTCTTCAACGCCGACCTGTTGTAGCATCTCTCCCTTACTCACAATATCCAGCTGTATAGGGGACAAATGCCAAGTCAGCGTTCTTCTCCGATTTCATAAGCCAGTCATCATTTTTCTTCTATTAATCCTGTTTTTCCTGCTCGAACGCAATGCTGATTTTCATCAACTCTAAGCCACTCGTCTACGCCAACAGAAAAAAAATTGATTAAAATCAGCAATTTATGAATGAATTCAAGATCAACAGAAGTGTTTTTTTTTTTTTTTTTTTACACGTTTGCAGCCGTCCAGGCGAGCAACGTGGACGTCTGGATCTGAGGAAAGCTTCTGCAGCATGCGGGGAGCCTTCCTGTCCTCAGAGGAGGGAGCAGGTGGGGCGGCTGAGGGATTCAACAAAGAGTCAGGCACAACAAAGACAAAACAAAACAACAACAACTGTGTGACCCGAGGCCAAAAACAGTTACTGCAGTAAATATGCGAAACGGGTCCAAGGCAGCAGGGTGGGGCGGGACGTTTGGATTAGTCATCCTCTGATCACATATGGAGGGGGAAGGAAAGGGCGGATGAAAACTGGAATGATTTTACTTGATTCATTTTATCTGCTTTGATAAAAAACATCCTCATAAATCCTTACGGGACGAGTAACAGCGACACATGATGCCTTAACGCTTCAGGACAAACGTGTTAACATGGTCTAATTTTTATGTTTTTGGACAGATTTTTGTTTAGCTTTATATTCCCTCATCAAAAACATACCTGGAGCGTTGTTTTGATCCATTTATATGCGTTTCAGAAATCCTTTCATTTTCCATGGCGACCGTTCAGGGTTGCTCATAAACTGCACCGCCCATTTTCCCAAAGCTCCGCCTCAGAGCTTCCGTTCCCTCCAGACTAGCGACAGCAGCAATTAGCAAAAACCTGGTGAAGCTGCAGGTCTGCTCAGCTCATCATACAAACCACAGTACTCTAAGAACGGCTGTAACGGCACGATGAAGCTTTGTTGCGATGACCTACTGAAGGGGGAGTGTCAGAAAGTGTATAGAGTTCTTAAAGAGACAGAAGCTAATTTCAAGGCATCATATGACCTTTTTATTTTATGGGCATCTTCACACCAATAAACCTTTAAAAGCCTGTTCTCCTCCTGACCTGTGGTGGCGCTGCACCAAGAACTACTGAGCAAAATGACACGAAAACCTCTGAACATGAGCGCAACTTACTTCTTCACAAAATGTAAACTGGAGAGGAGTCAGATTTTAGTGGTTGCAGGATTTCTCTTACACACACCAGAGTTCATGTCAACCGAACCAAGACCTAGAAAACACTTCCTGTTTGCATGCATGGTGAACTTCCTGTTTGCATGCATGGTGAACTTCCTGTTTGCATGCATGGTGAACTTCCTGATTCAGTCAAACTGGTTCCTCAGCACATCTCTGCAGAATTTCACTGTTACAAAATACAAAAACAAGTATTTTAAGCATAAACAAACAACTCCTAATGAAATCATTTACCTCTCATGTAGTCACCCAGCTTCTCGTTAAACCCACTGCGGTGCCGAGCAACATGGTTTGCGTAAGCTGGATTGAAGGCGCTGGAACGACGGTCCTCAGAAGCACGAGGAAACCTCTGCAGGTCACTGTGATCCACGTTGGGGGAAAGCAGAGATGTAGAGTCTTTATCAGAGTCTTTACCTCCTGGAAGATGGAGCCGCTGGTCGTATCTGAACAGCTGAGGCAGGTAGTAGTGATAGTAATCGTAGTAGGGGAACGTCAGTCTGCTGGGAATGTCGTCCCCTGGTTCAGAGGGCGGAGGACTGGGTTGATATCTTAAGTGGGAAGGTTGTTGTACCGACAAGGATTCTGGCAAAGCTTGACCCAGATGGTTGTAGACGCCACGCAACGCTTCTGGTGCGTAAAACTTCAGGTAGTAGTTATAGTACGGATGGTAGTAGTACTTGTAGGGATCTGCGTTATACGTGAATCCTGGAGTGGGGAACACTGGTTTGTCAGGAGGAACTGCGACGGGATCTGGTGTTTCTGGGGCTGGAGACACGAAGGTCGAATGTTTGTCATCTTTGTCTCGTCGCTTTGGTTTCGAACTGGGCTGAAAATCAAATTTCTCCTTTTCTGGCTCGGGGTTAAAACTCTGCGTTTCAGGATTTAAGGGTACTGAAGACGTGTTTGTTTCTGCAGTCCAATCTGGACGGAAAAGCCCCAGACTTTTCCCGTCACCCTTTGCAACATGTGGGTAGTAATAGTAGAAAGGAAACGGATGAGTAAAACAAGGCGAATGAACTGCTGTCACTTTAGGTGAAGAAATCCGGGTCGGTCCCTCTTTCAGACTCTCAAACTGATGGTTCGGAGAATCGAAAGAGGTTTGTGATCCAGGGAGACCCGGACCTGAGCCCTGAGGTGTGCCAGGAACCGGGATCTTTGGATGATGGTAGTCGTGGTAATGGGAGCTAAAATCACGGCTGGGATGGTGGAAATGAGGAGCTGCCACCCGAACCGGCAGAGCAGTACGGGAGAAACTATCCGATGAGACATCCAAGACAGGAGCTTCTTGATTCTGCTTTCGGTCGTTATGCAATGAACCCAAACTAGACAACTTTTCTTCAGATGAAAGAGGCTTGTGGGTACTAAAGTTTTCATGTGCATCTTTAAGAGACAAAAAGTAAAGGTCTTGAGAACTAAAGTCAGCAATCGGAGCCACAGAAAGAGGAGGAGTAGGACTCTGGGTGTCCTGTTCTTTATTTTCAGAGTAACTGCGGTGATGTGTTGGGTGAGGATGATGAGGTGGAGCCAAGTAGAAAGGCGGCATAAACAGTAAATGCCTGAGGGATTCAAGCTTTGGTTTTGGCAGCTTTCTGGTGAAACCTGGGGGCCTGTCAGCCGGAGGCCGACTGGGACGTCTCCAAAAGCAGGACAAGCCAACATGAAAATCTCCTCTCCTAATTTAAGCAGAAGTGTGTTTTTTTTTTCCCATCCTGAAAGAGAATTTATTGCAGATTTTAAAAGAATAAAGTTGGTTCAGTTTTGTCGCAAAGCAACAATTGTTCCTGCTACTGCCAAATTACCACAGTAAAGTAGTTAACACTTTGAGTTTTGATATTATGCGTCATTCTGTAAATATTTTTTTGGACACGTTCCATAAATAAATACTGCCACCTCCAGGTGGGAGCTAGTCACTTAAATCCAATGCTTGACTATTTTTGTGGAAAGTTTGCATTTAAATGATGGCATCTGTTGATTTTTGTCAAAGAATTTGCAAAGAATCTGGACTGCTAAACTCTGTTTTTTTTTAAATTTTTTTATTTTACATTTACCGTTATGCCACAAGTGAGGAACGGCGCGGCGACGACCGTCTCCGCAGCCAGTCTGTTCACAGTATAACCACACTGTTCAGCCAACAGCCCCAGAGGAGTCCATTCACCCCGAACTGTAGTGGGGCAGAAGGGTAACCTTATTAGCATAAAAGACGCCGCCGTCTGTGAGCGCTTCCTGATTCTTAAAGGAACAGTACCGTTCATATGCGGGTTCTCCACAGCAGACGGTCCTCTCAGTTTCGCCGTCATGCCGTTGGGGGAGCAGCAGAGCGAGTTCGGCCCCTCGCCTTGAAGGCGGAGCTGGGAGACCGGGCAGGAGAGCTTGACGGGAATCCCCCTCCACAGCGGAGGCAACACATAGCCGCCGTCGTCCTGACGGGAAGCATTTTAACAATACGTCCAAAAACAGGACTTCACACCCACTAGAGAAGAATTAGCAGTGAATGAATCAGAGAAAGACTCCAGCCCCTCTGAGTCATTTCAGCTAAAAACAGTGAAGTCAAAGTTTTGGTTTAATAACTCTAAAATACATGGGATGATGCGATTCGTGTAGGAATTAAAAAAAAAAAAAAAACAAGAGCACACCTCTCGAACGACGTGGCAGGCGTCATACTGAGGTCTTTCCAGGAGCTTCGGACAGAGTAGCCACCCTGCTGAGGCACATGGAGCATCGATGAGCCGTTCACTGCAACACAGTTCAAATAAATGACGACTAATTCTCACGTTTTATATCGATCCATCCCGGTGCCATGTCGTCTTACTACATGGGTCGTCTTCATGTTCATCTCACAAGGACCCGGATCCAGAATCAGAAGTGCATTGATGCATAAACACTTCAATAAACCAGAACACAAAATAAATTCAAAGACTCAGAAATGCCCAGTACCGACTCCTCTCGATCTTTCGTAGATTGTGGTGAACATGGGCCGATCGCTACAGTTGAATCAATCGAGAAAAACTACAATCCAAGCGCTTTTGGCTCATCTCGACTTTCTAGTTACCAATTTGGTTTCCAAAACTGGAAATGTGATCCTTCCCGTAGCCAGGAAATGCTTTTCAAGAACACATTTGGCTCACAAAGCAGTTACAAGCAACAACTCTGTCCAAAGGCAATAAATTTAGAGATAATGCAAGTCTAAGCTGCAGCTCAACAGCTGTCGCTCCCTTCGTCTTTTTAAAAGCTTCGAGCATTTAATCACAAAATCAATGGCGACAATAAATCAAACTCAAAGCCTCCGGATGCAATGAAGAGCTGGGTGTTTTACTGGAGTACCAGTTTATGTTAGGAATATTTTATTCCAAGTTAAGACCTACACAGCATCAAGCAGAGGTCAAACCTTGTATATAATTAATACAAGACTTTTGTTTGAAACAGAGAAAGGCCTTAATATTCCTGCTCAACTTAATCTTTTTATTCGATGCTCCAACTTGCTCTGGCAGAAAGGCAATAAAGCAGAGAAAAGAACCAAACATTTGTCAGATGGGAACATTTTAGTCCTCTGAAACAATTTCCTCTGCGGCTCAGTTTCACTTCAGAGGCCACCAACGTCCTGCTGGAGCGGAGCCCGGTCAATAAAGGTCGTCTCCATAAAGTTGTGCCCGTACTTTAGCCGTGGATTTATTCCTGCTAATGTTGATGTTTGACATCAAGTATGAGAAATATATTTATTTACACAGATTTCCATACGAGCAGACATAATGCCGCAGCTCTCAAACTGCTTTTCCTCAACATCTCCTCTTTCCAACTACACTTCTAGTGCATCAACACTGGGAAAACGAAACAGAACCCATTAAAGATGAGGGGTTGGGTGAAGAGCGAGCCTCACCTTGGTCCAGCGGCAGCTGAACGGCTCGTTTCCTCCTCGCAGTCAGGGTCATGGCGTCGTCCCCGCACTCCGCCGACGGCTCCAGCTTCCGCCGGCTCTCCTCGGAGCCGCCAGCAGCGCCGACCGGCTCCGCTCTGGACTGGGAACACGCAAAACATCCGAACAGGTCTGGGGTGGGACGGGAATGCAACCGCACGTCTCCTTATTAGGCCGATCAGAAAAGTTGTGCAATCATGAAACGAGAGAGGCTGCAGTCAAGTGCGAGACATGAAGGAGACCGACAGGGAAACATGGCGGATGATCGCAGTCGGCTGTGTTGGAGATTTAAAGTGCAAACAAAAAGGAGAGTTAGTTATTAAAAAGGTAATAAAAAAAAATACTTATAATTATATCACAATCAATATGAACAGCAGTTTTCAAGTTTGAAACTTGGTAAAGCTGGTAAGTACAGACGAGATCTAGGAAATATTTAAAAATAAAATCTCAAATCCATTTTTTTTTTCCTCAACTTTTTTTTTTTGAAGACAAAGCATTTTCAAAAAGTTGCTTTTATTTCAATCATTTCTTCCGGGACTTGACTAGAGTTCAAAAAGTCCAACTAAATACATTGGAAAAAGTTTTTTTAAATGTTTAATCTTCATTAACGGCCAATTCAATCAATAAAATAAACGCACAACGTGTGCAACTCTGTTGAGCCAGAAATACTGTCCACATTAATAATAAAAATGAGAATAATTTAGACTGAACTGCTCAAGATGCGTTTCTCAACGCCACACAACGACCGACTATAAAAACAAAAGTCATTGCAGAAAAATGTCCACCAGCAGATGGCGCTACGGGTACTAAATACAGAAGCAACAAAATGTTTTTCTTAAAAAAACAACAACAAAAAAAAACACTTAACCAAATACAGAACTGATTAAAGCAAAAATGTATACTTTCAGCACTGTCAGAAACCCGTATTTAAACACCCAATCCTGAATTTAATTCATCACTAACGTCTCATGTTAATGGTGCGTTTCCAAGGATTACACTTCAGTGCCACATACAAGCCAAACAAACCTACTTATTAGGTGTTTTTAGAAACGTTGCATGTTTGCAAGAAGCTTTGTAAAAAAAAATAAAATAAAAAAAAATAAAAAAATTGCGAAAGCCCTTACGGAAAACCTCAGTTTTGATGGGCTACAACTACACTAAACGTTGACGTAACGAAGAGGCGGATTTATTTAATCAATTCAGCAGAATCACAGATTCTCCACACAGTGATACAATTTATGTCCATTTTGCTTATTGTGGTTCCCAATTGCTAAAATCTTCAAATTCAGTTTCTCAGATAATTAGAGGATTACATGATATTAACACAAATAAATACATTTAAGCTTGCAGTGTGTTATATTAAGACTCCAGGCATAAGAAGGATAAGCTGCCAAAGGCCATTACTGAAGAAGTTGGCTGTTCCTAGTCCAAACACAAAGTTGAGCGCTGGGGGAAAAAAGGGTTTTAAACGGCACCACTACAACATAATAAATCTCAAAGCAACATTCACAACATTTGACAACTTTATTACTCCCATAGACTCGGACTGGCATCTTAAAGAACTATTTAATTGCAAAGGAGTAAAACAACAATCTACGCGGCTGCATTGCAACATTGCATCCAGAAACTTTGGTACATTCGATATTTCTTACAGAGCAACACTAAATGCTGCATACGTGATTTTCAGAACTTCTTTTTTAGAAACAAAAATCTCAAAAGCCTGGCGTAAATGCAGTTATTTTAACCAATAATTATTTTTCTGACTGGAAGTGACACAACTGGGTTAAAAATGAAATATAAAAATGTTTTATTTTTTTTTTAAATCTCAATATTTATTGGATCGTTTAGAAAATTAGTTAGTCCAGTGTTGTGCAGCCCGACATGACCTCCTCACCGAACAGCTTCCTCCACCAGAGGGCGACAGTGCGCCACATTAGATCATTAGATTACTGACATGACGACAGTGAAGGGTTTCTAATCATCTGACCTTTGCCCTTAATATAAATAATTCCCGTGACTTTTCAGACGGAGCCAGTAAATTCCTTCCAAAAACCCCACAGAGAACCTTTAGCTTTTATTTCACTGTTTACACATAAAATGCAATTCTAACTTGCAACCATTATCATAAATTTCATCTTACGACTTCTTCATTAAGTTTTTTTTTTTTTTTTAACGACGTAAAGGACCAGAATAATAAGTGACACCGTCCTCGTATGCATGTCCGTCTCCAGACACGAACTCCCTTCGCTCTGCCAGATGAAACGCGCAGGGCGTTCGGTCGCGAGTCGAATTCTTCTTTTAGAACAGAACCTCTGAAACAGAAGAGGCGGGCGGCCGATCCGTTGATGAAGGGCGCGGTGGCGGGATGACTCATATTTGGAGTTGCCTAGCTACGGCCGGGAGTTGTTTTCTTTTGGCTCGGAGTGTGAGGACGGAGTGTGTGTGTGTGTGTCTGGTTTTCATTGAGAGAGGAAGGCTTTGTGTGTGTGTGTGTGTGTGTGTGGTGTGTGTGTGTGTGTGTGTGTGTGTGTGTGTGTGTGTGTGTGTGTGTGAGCTCGATGAAATAGAAAAAAAAGAAAAGCAATGGGTGTCACTGTACTGGGAGCAGGAGGAAGCAGAAATGCTTTGCAACGACAGGAAGTGACGACATGAGGGAGGCAGGAGAGTTATACGCTGTGATTTGAAGGGGAAAAAATGTCCAAGTGACTGAAACCTCTGCAGTTTGTAATCGTGGAAACATGCTAGCTCGGCTAAATGCACGAGGAAACAGTTGTTGCTGAGAGAAAACTGAGGCTCAGATGATATTTAACCTTTAGCAAATCGCTGGAAACGTCTACTGTACAATAAAACTAGAGTTTCCGCTTTACAGATGCGAAAAACTGAGACCCGGCAGGTTTTATTAGTCGCTTGCTTGGCATGCTCTCTTCGTTTGGCTCTGAGCCGGTTTTTACTCCTTTCATTTCGCTCATAAACGGAGTAGAAAGCAAGAGTAGAAAATATCTAAGCACATTTTCCATCACAGAGCATCGAGACACAATGCTCGGAAAAAGTGAGAAAGTTTTACTTTAGCTTTCTTGTAACATTTAAATCATCAAACTGGTGACAAATGTTGGTCACCAGTTTAAATATGGCAGCAGTTCACTTATATCATTAAAGAAAACAAATAAACAAAACAAAAACAACAAAAAAACACAAGTATTTTAGTGTTTACTAAGACACCAGATCCAACCTGACTGCACTATATAAAGAATCTCTTTAAACCCGTCATCAACCCACACAGTTCGTCACTCCATCCCTTGATGCTACTAGAAGTCCTTTTATTTTAGGTGATAAACCTTTAATAAAGACTTGCTGACCTGCTGTTACCTCCACAGGCATGAGCTCATTAGAGGTGTGTGTGTGTGTGTGTGTGTGTGTGTATGTGTGTGTGTTTGGGTGCGGGGGGGTTGTGTTGGAGGGGGAGGCTGCTTCGCCGCGCGGGTTTTGCCGTGCAGGTCCTGCGGTTAGCAATGTGTTTGTACCTGCACCGGAGCCACATCTCAATAATCCCCGGCTGGTTGGGAGTGAGAAACGACTCCCTTCCTGTTGAGCGGCGTGAGGCGTAGAATGCGAAAATATGCCTCCATTGTCTAGGAATAGGAAGCTGGTAACAACCGCACTGCTAAGCAACGGAAACAAAGAAAATAAGGAATGGAAACTGAAGTTTGTGTTTTTCTTCGCTATCTATGGTGACTTGTTCAGAGAAGATAGCGCTGATACGGTGGCTTTTTTTTTCTTTTTTAAAGCGACCACATAGAAAATAAATAAAGTATAGTAAATAAAATAGGATGCGCATTTGCATTCAGTCCTTTATTTGTTGTTGTTTGTTTGTTTTTTGTCTTTAAACCCCTAAAAAATATCTGAAGTAAAATACAACAATCCTAAACATCCAGCCAGAACTACAGTGGAATAGTTCAGATCACATTATAGTAAAATGTTAGAATGGCCCAGTCAAAGCCCAGAACTGAAAGGAGATCTGTTAGTAAGAAGTCAGAATAAATCTGTGGGACACACAAAAGATGTCGTCTACATTTCTTTCACAAAATAGACTCTGTTCTGCCCATCTTTAGCTCTCCGTTTTAGGATTCTGTCACTTTTATGCAAATGAGTTGCTCCTGGCAACGGCCTGAAACTATTCACCAACACTTCACACATGTGAAAAGAGCCTCAAACACATGAGCAACTGTGCAACCCCGAAGTTACCATGTTGTTCCTTCCAGTCCGTAATAAAAACCGGCTGACCAAACGCACTCGTGTTCTAGTGGCGAAGCGGGCGGAGCTGTGTTTGGGTTGCTAGGCGAGGGGCACGCCCCCCCGCTGATTGTGATGTCAGTATTAAGAGGTTTCTGACACCAAATAACAGTGAACGATTACTAGAAAGCACATGGATGGGTTTTTCAACATTTTTTTTTTGCACTTGGGACTATTTCTTCGAAGAAGTGGAGACAGTTGGGCTGAATGCAAATGCACGCCACACTTTTCAGATTGCCATGTTGTCATTTTGTTGTAATCACGCACTGTTTTGTGTCTACGTGACAAGAAATCCATGACACACAGTAGAGTTTACAGATAAAGAGATATTTTTAAAAAATTCAAGGTATTTTTCTTTTTTTTTTTTTTAAAGTTGTTTGTGAACCATCAAGACGTTTATCAGCCTGGTGACGCCATCAGCCTGACTTTTTTTGTTTTTTTTTTTAGTTGCTCAACAGCCTCAGGCCAGGTGGGAGTTGCAACACTAACTCTTACCTTCCCTCCTTTTGTGTGATCTGCCTCATTCAGAGAAGTATTTCACCGACAATCCCTCCTCCCTGTAAGTCCTGTAAATGAGCCCGAGGGCTGTTTTCTTTCAAAAAAAAAAAAAAAAAAAAAAGTGAAGAAATCTCAGGGCAGGGTACGAGGTTGTGCAAAACGGCAGAGGAATGAGACGGCCGACCACAGACTGCAGAGATTTGTGATTGTGCAAAAAAATACGAGAAGGCCAGCAGAGACTTGGCAGCGGTCGGGGCGGCTTCTGGCTTTTGTTTTGAAATCCTGCAGACTCCTCTCTTACACACACCTTTCATTTTGGGAGGTCGGGGGAGGGAGGGGGTGTATTTGGGCACCACTCAACCACACGGAGCAGAGCGCTGTGCTTGTTTCACATCAAATGCCTCACACGTCTCAGGATGATTTAACAGCGGTGAGCATCAGCAGTGAGACAAACAGGCGGCCGCTAATTTGGTAATGCGTGACTCAGCTGTCCTTGTTCGAAAGCGGCCACCTTGGCAAAGTTTCCACACCTCTATCCCACATTCTGTCACCTTGCAACCACAAAAATAAAAAAATAATAAAAAAAAATCAATCTGTGTTGTTGTTTTATGCAGTCGACCGACACGATTTATGCCTTTTAATTTGTTTTCTGCAAATAGGGATCTGATAAGTGCGGTGTGCCTTTGGATTCCGCAACTCCTTCTGAAAATCTGCAGCAAGGCTCGAAAGCCGGGAATAAAAACCTGTGGCATTTTAAATCACAAAAGAGGGAGTTTTACCCTTCTAAAAATGTATCGTCAATTCAGTTGTAAGAAAATCACATGCTATGCTAAACTGTGCTAACAGTTGACGTCGAATCCAAAATGTTTCATTTTAATTGGTTTATTTTTCAGTAATTTCCTGTCGGTTTAGACGTGTGGCTTTGTAAAAAATAATAATAATAATAATAAAAATGCAATATTTCAAGTTAGTCTGGCATAAAATAGCCACTAAATACAATGAAGTTGTGAGATAAAGTGAGTTCAGGGGTTATAACAGTCATACTTCATCACCGCTCTGGTTTTTCAGGTAACTGATCCACAGGCCTCTCCTATTGGTCTTCCTCCAGGGCTTTCACAGGCACGTGATTGGTCCGACTCTTCTGCTGGGATTTTAAAGACATGTTGTGACCAAACTCCCTCCCCCCCCTTTCTTTGCCGTGGCGTGGCTCAACATCCAATAGGTTTCCACTCTAAAAAAGAAAAAAAAAGAAAAAGAGAGAAAGAAACTAAATCGTAGCTGACTGATGTGTGACTCACGGCGTTTCCTCTTCTTAAAATAAACTAAGATTTGAAGACAAGCTAAAACAGAACATTCTTTACTTAGTTTTTTTGTTGTTGTCGTTCCACAGGCATTTCCCTTTGGGTTTTTTTTATTTTTATTATTATTCAGACGCTCTCTGCGCCTACTGTTTGCTGCAGGGAGTGGCGCATTTCTCCTACAGTGAACGATGCTAACCTTGCCTCATCTCACCTGCAGGGTGGGGTAACCCACACCCAGAACGCGAGCCGGTCCAACCGCATTCTGGAGTGTCCTCTTTATCCTCAATCCTCCGCCATCCGTCTCACATCGCATCCTGGAAGCGGTTTGGGTCTCAGGATGGCTCACTGCATAGTTATTTGGTTATTTTTCTCCTCCCGCCTTCCCCTCCCCCCCCAACTCCATCTTGAGTCACGTTGCGAAGTGGGACGCGTGTTATTTCCATGCATCAGAGGCCGAGTTACTCATCTCGGTTTGGTGTGTTTGTTTGAGGTTTTCCAGGCTGCGCATCTTCAAAAATTACCTCCCATAAAACGAAGCTGGCATGTTGAAAGGACTGTTTGAAGGTGTGGCGTCTGGAATACAGAATGATCCGTTCCAGTACGCGTCACTCCTACTTTGTTATGTAATCACTCTCACGGCTTCTGCATTTTGACCTTCGACCCGGTCAGAATGCAGCCGTCTGAAGCCTGAACCGGCTGCGTGTTTTCTCCTGACCAAGGGTCCAGTTGGTGGAATATTCCCCTCACGATGAGCTCAGACTCTCGGTGTGTCCCAAGCTTTTCTTTTAAATTTTTTTTTCAGGTGTTTTGCATATGAAAATCAGCAAACTGTTCCGGATGCGCGTGCCGCCGCAGCCCACTTCTTATTGAGCTCGCAGTTACCTACGAACTGGATTCAAACTTGCAAACAGTTTCCATTCAACGCGCCTCCAGGCTGAACTCGGCCAACTGTGTGTTGCTGAGTTGATGTTTCCGGCCCAAACCGGCACAGATCTTTAATAAGCGCGCTGTAAAACATCCGAAGGTGGATTTAGCTTGACGATGAAGGTTGGAGATGAAAGTGAGGTCAATGGGACAATTGTTCTGGTTTTAATTCAAAAATGAAAAGTTCATCAAAAACGATTCAGCAAAAAACAATTAGTCTAAACATTGTTTTGGTTTTGTTGGTTTTTTTTTTTAGTTCTGATGGTGCATTAACCTTCAAATGTGGGTCGCTGTGATATATTTCTGTATTATTCTGATTTACCTTGTCGAGTTGAGATTGATTATTGATTGTAAGTTGGAAGAAAAATGTCTAAAATGCATTTTATTAAATTTTAGTTCGATTGAACGACATCTGCCTTGATGGCACACAAGAGGCGGGTTGGTTTAACACACATCCATCTCACTCACAACACAAGGAACACATGATGCAAAGCACTCTGGGAAATAGTTCCCACTCCCTCATTCAGTTCTTTTTCTTCCTTTTTTTTTTAAATGCTGACTTAAAAACCTGAGCTCTCTGAACTTTTGGAGGTATGACAAGATGAAGAAAAAGTGAACACAACAGAATTGAGTTCAAAATCTTAAACCTGCAGTATTTCTTTGACTTAAACATTAAAAGTAAGTAAACGCAACTACATGTTTTTACAGTGTAATTTATCGTCATTTTTGTTGGGGTTTAATTAGCTTGAGTTCATTTAGCTGAAAGACAGACGTTTCCAAGTCTTTCTAAAGATTTGTATAAAAATTTAGGTCTGGACTTTGACTGGACCATTCTAACACACGAGTATCCTTTTGGTCTGATGGGAGGAAAACCGCCAACAGGATCGTCAGAAATGTATCTCCCTCTACTTTCCTGTCTACTACCAACCAGACTAACAGGCCCTGCTGAAGAAGCGTGTTCCCACAGCATGATCCTGCCATCGCTTTGTGTTTGCAGTGAGAGTTTGTTGTTCTGTTCTCCCTATTTGGGCCAAAACCTACCAGAGAACCTCCAGCTTCTTGCCCGTCTCTTGCAAAGATTTGTGGGTAGGAAAAATGACGGGAGGTAAATGTTTTGCCCTCCTCAGCCGAGTCGGATTTGAAACGCAGGAATCCGCTCACGACGCTGCAGGCTGACGATGAACAAGGACATGTTTGTTTCTATCACTTTTCCGTTTGACTTATTTTTTTTGGAATGAACAGAAGGTCCACTGCAGTTCAAGGAGTTTCGCCCTCAGTGTTCTGTTTCTTGCAAAAGTACAACCACAAGTTTCTGGGAATTTTTATTTATTTTTTTACCAATAGAAAGCGCCATCGCACATCTCCAGAGCGAACGTTTCGACTGTTCAGATTTGGAAAACGTCTCCGAGTCACTTGGACTTCCTGGAGAACATCTGCTGACATCCATTTTCCAGTTTTGCTGGACATTCCCAATTACATTTAAGCCTGAAACTGGTCGGCCGGTTCTGAAACACAAATATTCCCTTTTTCAAACCCAGGATTCTCAAAAGAACTTACTGGTTGGAGTCGGGCTGCCTTTTCATGACAGTCACAAGAATTTCTGGTGTCAACTGCTTTCAATGTGGATATGAATCTAAGAACAACATTGTGACAGTCGACTTTAGACAGGAAACAAGCGCTGGTAGCTGCTTATTGCTACGTCCCGCTCTCTCAAAATACCCGACTTAGATCTGGGAAACTCAACCGTGCTCCGGTTGGACGTTTAGGGAACCACAAGTCTGCAAATGCTCGACACCACCTCGAAAAAAAAACCCCGCTGAGAAATGCCTCGTTATGCCGATGATGACACACCTCCAGAGTACAAATGAGACGCCACATAAACTACGGCCTCGCCTTACATTTGTAGTTCACTGTGAACTAAAACGGTACGACGTGTCTCAGAGGCAAAACGACAATCTGTCACCGCGCTCATTTGGAGCACATCGCTGAGAATTAAACGGTGACCGTGAGTAATGACAGCTGATGTCAGAGCCGTGCGAAATGTCTCCCAACATCTCCACCCTTTGCATACCATCGTGTTCCTCCTCGGCTTGCGCTTAGGCAACGACTTGCACCCGTTTGCCCCCCCCCTCTGCCCCGTTGCCAAGAGCGACATGCCTCCGACCTGAAACACCCTGGGAAAAAACACTGTGCACATCGGGGGGAAGAAGCTGCACGGGTCATCGTTTGCATGCCTAAATATACGCGTGCGATTCGCCCGTGGCAACGACGTTGTGATTATGCTTAGCTGGTTTGCAGTCTGTCGCCATGGCAGCGTGCGTCCAGTCAGAGTTTTAGGAGTTCCCCCCCTCAACATGGCCGGTGAGTCACCAGCGGCCCTCATGAGAGTAAAATCAACATGTTCAGCTGATTGGCAAAGACATGAGAATGAACACAAAGCGGGGAAAAAATGACTTGCTTTGTGTGTGTGTGTGTGTGTGTGTGTGTGTGTGTGTGTGTGTGTGTGTGTGTGTGTGTGTGTGAGAGTGGGTGAGTAAGAGAGAGAGAGAGAGAGAGATGGGCATTACAGACAGGAGAAGGAGGCAGAGATTGTGTGAAAGGCAAACAAGAGGCTTGTCTGGGTGTGGACGTAAAAGGGGGCTGGGTGTAAGTGGGCGTAGGAGTTTGTTTCTTATGTTTGTGCATTTAGACTCGCAGCTTGGAATTAGGATCACTGACAGCAGGAGGAAAAGGACGTGGAAGAGACACGCAGCCGTCTAACAGTAAGTCAGAGTTTCTCCCCGGCGTTTCTCGGGGCCCCCGGCCGAGTCCAGGAGGGTCAGAGGAACCGCATCTGATTGTGTTTTCTTCTAAAGGTTTGCTTTTGGATGCTTTGATTGAAATTCAGAGAAAGATACTCGCTTGTCCACCTCAGCCTGAGCCTGTTTTTCATTTCCCACTCTGTTACTCTTTCATTGCTGGTTTAACTTTCCAGTCACGGTGGGATGAACTGAAATTTTGGCTTGAAAACGTGGGTGAATTTAAACAATTTAAATTTCCAACTTCTAAAATTGCAAATGAGATTTTATTTATTCTGTTTTTTTTTTTTTGTTTTTTTTTTTATTTTTCCGGGATTGGAAACTCAGCAGCACATGGAGGCCAGACGTTAAAGTCCCTCCAGGCAACATTTGACAAGTTTGGCCTTTTTCAGTGAAAGTTGGAAGAACCGAATATTCCTCATTAAACTTTCTGAAAATAAACAGTTGACTTTTTTTTTTTTTTTTAAATCTCAGCTCAATTTTATAATTTTTTTAATTTCTCGAAATAATGTTGTTTTTTTTGTTTTTTTTTTTGTTTTTTTAGCTTCTGAGCGCTTTAAGCTGAAACGGCACAGGTAGCTCAAAAACAAAAAAAACAAAAAAAAAAAAAGTGAATCTCGTGGTTTCCCGCGGTGAAACGGACAGCGGAAAAGCCGAAACGATGCCCGGGTTCTGGTCACATGTCTGCCAGCTCCATGCCCCGTGCCTTCAGGAGGCTTTTCTCCTTTTTTTCTGGTGGGATGATGACACGGAGCATGCCAGAATGTGTGTGTGTTTTTTTGTTTTTTTTTGGAGGGCCCAACCCTTGACCGCTCCTTTACCGAACCGGCACATTCCAAGAACCTCTGATGTCTCCCACCCCAGCGTGGCTCCGGATTTAACCCAAACGCGGCTCGTGTGCACACGAGGCTCTTTACGGGCGACTAAAACTGTAATTACAGTTTTACAGTGAAAGCATGAAGCAGTTTGTAAAATGGCTTCTGCGGGTTTTTGGTCCTTTTCCTTTTTTTTTTTTTTAGGGCAGGCAGGGCTGCATTGTGTGCCAGAGTGTGGAGGGATCAGCATCTTGGTGAGAGAACTGGGCGTGTACTCCACAGTTATTTCAGGGAGTGGCAGGTATCCTTCAAGCTCTAGACAAGCCCATACTCATCCACCCACCAGCAAGTCTCCCAGGCCTTCCCTGCCAACAGTTTCTGTGTTTACTGACCCCCCCTCCCCCCTCCACCTCTTCCCCCAGCAGAACCTCGTCGACAGACATCGACCTGAGTTTGGCTCACGAGAACCCGCTGGCTCTCTCTCAAAAGCCCGCGTTAGAAATCCGAGTAGAAACCTTTCAGAGTGAGTGTGTTGACGTCCGCAATCGCTGTCAACTTCAAAAACCGTGTTTTCTTTCTGTTCGTCCCCGCAGGAAGCTCAACATGCTGGTTCTCGTCGCTCTCTCGGTTCTTCACATCGCGGCCATCATCCTGCTGCTGGTGGCGACCATTGACAATGTGAGTAAAGGCTCCGTGTTGCCTCGACGCGGAAACACGTCGCGCAGGTTTGCTCGGCCGCAGCTCGTCACACAGATTCCCCAAGAGGGCAGCTCGGCGAAACGAGATGCATTCGGTAGCTTACCCACAACGGAGAATTAGGCGCAAAGAGAAAAAGATATGAAGTCTTTTTCATCTGGGAACAGTCGGTTCCCAGATGTCCGTCCGTGACATCTGCCACGCCCCTCCTGAGCATCATGCTGAGTCTGAAGGGAGGGTCTTTGTGTTTTGCCAGCAGGGGGCGATGACGCTGCGATTAGCATAATCAAGCACATGAGACAGCTGTATAAATGATGTTATATAATTGTGACTCTTTCCAATTATTCTTGTAGTTATCTCAGGATTTCCACATGCTTGAGAACATTGCAAAGCGCTTTTAAAAATATCTGATTTGAGATACAAACGTAGCAGATGATACACGTTTTGCTAAACATCCAGGTTAATACGATCGGAGTCTTAAATCCAGATTTGGCTGAAGCTAAGCTAACAGCTTGTTCAAAAGTGGGCGGGGCCTGAAGTTAACTTCTAAAACAACTTCAGGTCTCTTAAGTCTGTTCCCCTGTGAGTCGTCTCTCTGGACTTTCATTCCTTTTCCTGTTTCGCTCCAACTCCTCCATCGACGTAGTGGAATAACGAAACGGGTTGTGTCAAAGGACTGGATTTGATTTCGCTGCTCTTCCCATCAGGCCTGGTGGGTAACTTCTACCATGAGCACCGACGTGTGGGGGCGCTGGGTGTTGACAAACAACAAGTGGAACTTGACCGAACTCCCAAGCACCTACCCAGAAAGTAAGCATCACCTGCTAACCCAGAAACACTGATGAGTTTCACTTTGCTCACACGAGTTCACATGTTGATTGCTAGCATAGGAAAAAATGGCTCACCATTAATTTCAGTTTTTTGTTTTTTTTTTTAATGTATCTCTACTGGATTTGTTCGTCTTTTCTTTAAAGTGTAAAATACTCGACTGATGGAATTAGCGATGCTCGGATATTGTTTTTAAAACAGAGAGATGAAATCGAAAGAAACATTTATCCTGTTTGAAGAAACACAAAACAGCAGCACCGTTTGTGCTACATTTAGGATAATCTTCCATTGATTGAACTTGCAAAGTGTAAATATACATACTTACATATATTTTATAGATTTGGGACAAAAGAAGGGAATCAACCTGAAAATTTTATACATGTTTCTAATAAATTAATAAATTAACTAATAAATGTTTTTTTTGGTATAAAAATCATCTGTGATGATGTCACACGCCTCCTCCTTATTTGAGCCCTGGCTGATGTCTGTTGCTCTCTCTGGCTCCCCCTGCAGACTACCTCCAGGCAGTGCAGGCCACCACCGTGCTCGCCTGCATCTTCTCCATCATCGGCCTCTTCGTGTTCATCGCTCAGCTCTTCACCCTCCCAAAGGGGAACCGGTTCACCATCTCCGGCGTCTTTCAAGCCCTCGCCTGTAAGTCACCCTCGGACAGAGCGTTTTCCGTAACGCTTCCCGAACCGGTACGAGTCCTCACCATTTTCTTTTTCTTCTTCCCTTCCCTTCCCACCCTCCCTCCTCCTCCTCCTCCTCCTCCTCAGGCCTGTTCATCATGATCGCAGCATCCATCTACACGGACCGTTTCCACTTCAACGAGCGCAACCTCGGCAACTACGGCCACAGCTTCATCCTGGCGTGGATCGCCTTCGGCTTGACGTTCATCTCCTCCATCGTTTACTTTGTGCTACGCAAGAAGTAGCGTGGAACAAGTTGGACACTGGACCGCACTCCACGTTGTTTGTTTTTTGTTTTTTTTTTGTTGTTGTTTTTTTGTTGGAAAAGATCTACTCCTTCAGCTACAATCGTGTTTGTCCTCTTTGTTCCTTCATTAAATTTAAGCTGCTAGTGTAAACACAACAGACCTGTGGATATTTTTCACATACACTTAACGTTTGACAGAGTCCCGCCTTCAGACGGTTCCTTCGACTGATGAAGCAGGAGTCGAACTCGGTCGTATCCAAGAGTGTTTTCAGCCCGGAGTCGGGCTGGCTTTCTTCAGGGCATCTAAGGATACGTTCCTTCGTTGTTTTTGTTTTTTTGTTGTTGTTGTTGTTCAAGCTGAACAGAGAAATCCTTCAGGTTTAAGATCAATTCGAACTCAATGATTAGTTTGTCGTCGCCCAAGTCACTATTTGCAAAGAGATCATTAAGCGTTCGACTGGCGGCAGTGTAACGACGATCGATAAATATTCGAGTGTAAATTTTTTTTTTTTTTGATGTACTTTTACATTTATGAATATGTAAGCTGCAGTAGATTTTTTTTTTAAAAAAAGGGTATTTTATTTTCTTCGATGTTTTTGCATTATTTTATTGTTAGTTTATCAATTTTTTTTCCGTCTTCTCTAATAAAAAGACTTTATAATGCTAAACTAATATGATTGAAAAGGCCTTATTAATTTATGCTCCTCTAAAAACATTATAGATATTGGAATAAAAGTTATTTGTAATTAGGAGAGACTAAATTTGAGAAAAATCCAAACTGTGTGCAGAAATCTTCCTGAAGCCTGAGACATGATGTGTAAATAGGATTTCTTCCCAACAAAGCTCCGTGTGTCTGATGTTGTTTATTTTTGCTACATGAATGATCATAACAGTGATTTATTATTTTTTTTTTGAAATAATAATAAAAACTTTTCATTTTCATTGAGTGGTGGCTTGTCGTTGATTTCCTTCCCCAGCGACGCTGCAAACGGACGTCGACTGGTGTAGAGTTCAAAGCGGGCTGTAATCCTCGTCCCGATCGAAGGGATGCATCCTGTGGACGGAGATGGACGGGGAGAGGGACGGGGAGGACAGGGAGAGGCGGTGGAACGGGGACGCGGGCGCCGGGCGGTGCGGGGGGGGAGGGAAGGAGTCCGAGTGAGTCAGGGGAAGCGAGTGGGAGTGGGTGAGCCTCGGCGAAGCGGGCGGCGGAGGCTCGTAGTAGGGAGACAGGTGGGAGATCACGGGGCCGGGCAGAGGGGCGGACAGGGCGACGGGCAGGTTTGGGGGGGTGTAGTGGGGAGCGGGTGGCAGGAGGCCCGTGAAGTTAAAGCTGCAGGGGTTGAGGCTGGAGCTGCTCCTGGGCCCCACCATCAGGACCTTCTTGGTGTAGTTGTTCAGGGTGGAGACGCCCGCCGCCATGCACATGGTGAAGGCGAGCCACACCAAACTGACAGAGATAAGAACAAGAGGCCCGCTTGTTCAGGACGGTTTCTGAGTCTGCTTCGATCAGGCTTAAAGAGCGAGCAAAAACAGCTGAATCACCGCAGGAGTTTCCGCTTTTGTGCTTTTAATCAATCACATGTGTTTGTAGAAATATGGTTTGGTTTATTTGCCGTTTGGTCACCGGAGCAACCATTGGCAAACCCCAAAAGTGATGGAAGGAGTCCTTTAGGGCTTGCTTGTTTGCAGGGACGTCTGAAATAACAGGCAGGTACCAAGTGACCCCAAAACCCTAACCCTACGGGAACCCCACTAAAACCTGAGAGGAATTCAGGGAGGCTATGGAGATCGACGACTCCAACGGGACACAGGATGTGTTTAGTTTGGGAACATTGACTCCTCAGATTGTTGACTGGTAGAACAAGTTCTTTCAAATATCCTTAATCTGTTCGCCATGGATTCGACATGGCCATGGGAGCAGGCAAGAAGTACAGAGGTTGTTAGAAAGCTCCCCAAGGACAGAGTGGCAGGAGTGGATGACTTTCTGTCCTGGGGAGCTGAAGGGTCTGGATACCATGCTATTATCATTGCTGGGCCATGGAGGACAGGTGTGGAAAATGCCCCCCTCTGGATTAGGAGACTGTTTTGTTGCCTCAAACAAAACAGTCCCCGTATCTAGAGCTCTCAAGTTTATTTGGGATAACACTTTTTTTGTTTCTGCTTTCAAGTGCGCCTTTAAAATGTTCCGATTAAATAGAAAGGTCCAAACAAACTCACTAGAATGCCCAGGAGTAGCCGTAGCTGTGAGGTTTAAAGTCTTCTGGTCCCATGGAAACCGTGGTCTGAAACACCTGCATGAACATCATGTGACCCACCATCCCGAGAAGACCTGCAACGCACGAAACACCCCCACAACAATCAACGATTTCAGGTCGAACCAGCAGCCCAAACGTAGATCTGAGGGGGGGGGCAACGGGCTGTACCTCCCAGGACCGTGAAGACCGCCGCAAAGGCGTTGAGCATCTGGCCCCAGCGCAGCGTGGAGGGAAACCAGGCCGTGATGCACAGCTGGGCGGACAGCAGCAGGCAGCTGACCAGCAGCAGGCCGACGTACATGAACTCCAACGTGAGACACAGCCAGATCATCGCTGCGGAGGAAGAAACGCGAGGCTCAGAGCTGGAAGAGCAAACATGGATGCCAGACAATCGTCCAGCAGGAGGAGGGAGAATTTACCTTCCTCTGATTCGGGAGTCAAACTGTAAAACCATCGACATTTCTCTTCTAAAAGGACAAGAAAAAAAGAGGGTTACAAAATAAACTCACAAATCTGTGTGGACAGAAAACGTGATACCAAAGCCCTCACAATAAACGCCAAGAATTACATCAGAAACCTTCTCTTTTTTTTTTTTCTTCTTCTTCTTCGTCTGCTTCTAGAGGAAACACCAAGTTTAATTAAACACATCCATCAACTATTATGTGGCAAGACCGTTTGGATAAAGCGCTTCTAATGCCGGGCACAACCTGATGGGGGATTATAGGATTTGTTTGGTGTAAATCTGCCGGGATGGCAGCGGAAAGAAAAATAGTAGCTGCACCAAAAGCCGAAACACAGGCTGGTGGGGATTTGTTAATAATGATCATTTAAATTTCACCAAAAATATCAACCAGAAAGCAATTATTGCTCTCAGAAGAATCTTGATTGGCTGCAGGCGCATGCTGCAGCAGCAGCAGCAGCAGCTGCAGCAGCAGCAGCTGCAGCATCGTCCCGTCTCAGTTCTTGGTTAAGCTTCTTTGCGGCTTGATTGCCAAACTGTTTAAATGATAGCTCCAATAATCTGCCTCCCGACTCGCAAAAGGATGAGTCTTAAAGACGCAGGTGCAACTAGGCACAGCGGGAGAAAATCAAGAAACGACACGTAGAGTTGGAAGACGGGACGGACCAGACGCCATTTTGTGCCGTCAGACATCTGTTCTAACCCGTCGTCATACACTTTGACTTTTATCAAACACAAACGTCAACGTAACTTATGTGTCAAAGCAAAAATAAGGACGTTCTGATTTGAAGTGGAGAAAAAAACACAACATTAGAGACATGGTTAATATCTCTAAATCCAATAATCTAATCAATAAAAAAGTATAACTGAGTCTGCTCTGATTGGTGGTTTTCCCACTGGGAGCATTTTGTCATCCGACCATCGTGGCGTTGGGAGGAGACAGAAATGCTCAGAGTTTTCACAGATGATCTGTGAAATCGCATAAAACCTTAGAATTATGCGTTACTTCTTGTTGATCCAGCACACCGAATCCCGGACGCACGCTTTAGTTTTTTTTGCATTTGGACTTCTTGTCCTCTCGCTCCAAAGAGGCGAGCGGTTAAGAGGCCGACGGTTCAACTCCCTACATCGTTCCTGCTCGGTTCGTCTAATCAGCTGCAAACGAGACGATGATAACTCGGCCCGCGTTTGTGAATCCTGTTAACCTTTCGCCTCCCGGGCTTTTAATCCATAATTGAGTCGTACCGTTGAAGTCTAAATCTCTGTGAGCAGAACTCGCCATGGTGATAATCCTCTTTGGGCCGAGCCCACGGCGCCGCAGGCTCACAGTCGCACGTCTACGCGAGAGATCCTGACTCATCCAAACTACCGTTCTGTGGCCCCTGCTTCATACTGGGACCAGTACTGGTTTTGCTCCATGAAGTCCAATTAGCATTTCAGGTAAACAGCACGTTATGGCAATCCCTCATGATGAGATTGATTTAATATTCTAAGCATCACATATAAAAAATTTTTTAAAAAAATGGATTAGCGTCTTTAGATTTCTCACTCAGAAATCCGTTGTTCTTTCATTTATCCATTTTCTTCAGCCTATGAACTTCCTGTCAGAGTTTCTAGCGACACGTTCAGGCTTTTGCATCAAACAAGAAAAACAAAGAAAACAAGCAATGTTGTCCTTTTACATCCAGCCATTGATCTCCTACGCAATTCTAGCTTCTTGTCGGTGCTCCACCTGGTTTTCTCCAATTCAACTCGATTTCTTTGGTAGAATTTCAACGGGGCCAATCAGCGAACAGAAGGAGAGTTGGTGAAAGGTGACGTCGGTTTCCGGTAGAAACTAACCAAAATCGTTCAGTGCGTTTTGGCTGCCCTTCCAAAAAGATTCAGCTAACATCGACAGCCGCCTTGTTCGGCTCCCCACTCCTCTCTTGGCCTGAGGATTGTTGTTCAGAATGCAGGCAATTTCCTATAAGCTTCTTAGCGTTGGAGCGGCTCGTTGCATTTGCCACGGGCAAACGTTGGAAATTGGGCAAAGAAAATAACCTTCAGCAGGGAGCAAGAGGTAGAAGTAGGGACTGGTTAGAGCCATCAGCCTGTCAGAGATTTATTTATTTTCAATTTGATACGTCCACAGACAAGGTAGGAATTTCTAGAGGACCAGACCAGACTGGACGAAATTAACGTCCATCACTTGACGTTATTTTTTATTTTCAAAATATTGGTATCTTTCTTCTCTTGCATTGGACTCTCCTTTGTTTCTTATTTCACGAGCTTCCTGCTGTAACGCAACATCAGTAGACATCGATATATAATAACGGCGTTAGCGTTAGCCGGTTTGGCATTAGTGGCGTCTCCATTTCTCTCAACGGAGAACGTCCAGTCGCTTTTCAAAATAAGAGCATCAACATAAGTCACTCCAACGGCAGTGATTTTTCTGAGACGTTTATAAGTAGGGCGGCTAAATGTTAATATCGTTCATCACATTAAAAAACAAAACTGGCTTTTGTTACTAAAATAACGTGAAACTGACATAAGTAGTTAAAATCAAAAAAGTTTTATATTAAAGTTTACATAATTAAAATATATCTCACCCTAACTGGCCTCCAGACAAAGAAATTGTACCTTTTGACTTCATATTTTCTTATTCAGTTTTTTTTCAAGCAGTCACTGCGGATGGTTTCTGCTGCTGAAACCAGCCAGTCCTCTTTCTCTAGGACTTTTGGTTCTGCAGAGAGCATCGTCTCCTGGTTTTATTGACTTTTATTTTTTTTTTTGCCCCTTACGACACCCTCGCCCTCTCACCCCATTCGTCCACGTAGATGTTCTCCTCGCAGATGATGAACAGGCCGGTGTGAAAGTTGGGGAAGACGAAGCGGTCGTCGCCCGTCTCCCAGAAGAACTGGATGTTGGAGGTGTTGGACACGCCCGGCACGGGGATGCACCGCGTGAACTTGGTGGCCGTGCAGAGGGGCTTGGGCACCTTCTGCCGGCCCGAGCACCAGAAGGAGGAGGTGAGGGCCACGGTGCTCAGCAGGAGGGACACCACCGTCTGGAAGAAGGACAGGGAAGGGGAGCGCACTCTCTTGACGAAGGCCATCGTGGGAGGAGGAGGAGGAGGAGGGGCTGGCGGAGGGAAAACAGGAGTTAAAATAAAGACGTCTGATCCTTTTTATCAGTCTTTGTTCGAAAAGATTTGTTGGGACGACAGACACGTTCTCTAACTAAATGCAACGGATGAGTAATATCCTCCTAAAACTTCTGTGTGCTTTGTTGTGATTTTTATGTGACAGACCAGAACAAAATGGAGGACAGGAAAGGAGAAAGGCTGGAGGTTCACCTTTGACCCTAAACAGCCAGGGCTAAAGTGGAACATAGTGAGTGATCCGTTCAGCTGCATCTGACTTTCGAAATGTAGATTCAAAAAAAAAAAGAAAGAAAAAAAACAACAACTTTATTGCTTGTTATGTTTCAACTCTGCAACGAGCTACAGATTTCCCTTTAGACAACGAGCTGACATTGTTTCTTTCAAATATTACATTTTCTAAATGAGCCATTTTCGCCTTTTAATAATTATTAAAAAAAAAAGAAATTAAATAACTCCTTCTTTCACCACGGATTTGGATCAAAGCATGTCTGAGAGTCCGGCCCGATGGAGAACCTGTGGCAAGACGCGAAAATTGATCTTCACTCAAATCTGGGTTTGAATTATTTTGCACAAAAAACCCCAAAAAACCATCCAACAAAAAAAAGAAACAATTTTTCTCTCTAGAGATCTGCAACCTCCCTAGATCATCCATTGCGGCTGTAACTATGGCTACAAATGAAAAATTGTATCAAGATATAAAAAAACTAAACATAATAAATACATGCTTTTTAAAATTTTTTTAAACTAATAGTATTAAGAATAATTTTTTGCCTCTAGGTTGCAAACTGCCGGCTTTAAAAAAAAAAACATAAAATGTAAACATTTCTGCTAAGGAAGACGTATTTATTCCCTTTAATGGAAAAGTTTAAACATTTTTGAAAAAAATAAGTTGTTTTTTTTAATCTAAAAATTAAATTCTTGCAGCAGATGTTGATAAAAGTGGCTATGTGGTTTTGAAGCGTCTTGTGTCTTTTGTGTCTCTTCACTTTGTCCAGCTGGAGCGAAGGCAAAACCCGCTCTTAGTGCTGCAAAGGTCGCTGACCCCTGCCCTGGCTGTGCACAGAGAAACATTTACGAGACACAAGCCGCTCTTCAAAGTACTGATTCAGAGGCCTGAACAGAACTACACGTCACACTCTGTCAAGGCTTTTTTATTTCTTTTTGCTGATAAAAAAAAACAAAAAAACAAAAAACTTCAAACAATGCAGAATTTTTAGCCCCACTTCCCCACGTTGTGCCGTTTGTGTTGGTCGGTCACAAAAAGTCCCAATAAAATCCACAGAAGCCGCAAAAGGCTGCGAATGAATTCTCCAAAACGCCAATCGTCACCAACTTTCGCTGACAGACTGAAACTCTTCACAGCCCTGAAAAAGACGCGTTACGTTAACTGGGGGGGAGGTAATCTGCCATCGCCATGGAAACCATCCAGGGGACGGACGCGACGCATCCGAGCGCTCCGAGTCGAACGGCGCGTTGGAGACAAAGGAAGGACTCTTACCTGCTGTGCGTCTTCCCTCGGCCTCTCGGAGAGAAAAAGTGGAAAAGAAGCGACGGCTCCCCACTCCCACTCTGCTCCACTGATGACGGGAGGATTTTGGTCACCACGGTGACCTCTACGGGGGATGTGTGACTGTCACTCCCGACACAAGCAGGAGCGTATCTCTCAATCACACACACACACACACACACACACACACACACACACACACACACACACACACACACACGCACACACACACACACTCGCCTTTAATCCAGCCGTATAAATAAATCCAAAACAGGCAGCTCAGGTCCATCTGTTTCAATTTCATTCCTAGACTCATCTTGATCCATTTCATTCCCCTCCATCCCCCAATCTCCAGCCAGGGCTTTTCAGCCTGCGCAAGCGATGCTGGTTTGATTTAACCTCGACACCCTGACCAAAGCTACACACACACATATACACACACACACACACACACACACAACTTTCAATTTGGAGAGAGAAGTCTTAGTTGGGATACTGACAGACAGCATTCATGCGAAATTCATTTATTAATATCTGATAGGTACTGAACTGTCTGTACGACTCCATTAAACAGTGTTTGTCCCCCCTACGAGTTTCTGTTTTATCCTGTTTTATGTTACATTTTAACATTTCAGACTAACCGTAAATTTCTGCCACAAAACTCAGACGTTTTGAGATCAAGCTATGAAATTTTCTAGAAAAAAAAAAAAATTCCAGCTTGAAAGTATAAATTTCGCTAGAAAAAGCCCCTCATTTTTCAGAATACTCAAGTTAGTTGAAGATTTTTAAAACTTTTATTTTGTACAATGGCCCAAATATGCTGTTGTAAATCTCAAAGAACCTGTGTGAATTTAAAAAGTTCTCAACTCCAGGCATTACGGCTGCGGCGTCCGAAGTGCTGACCTCTAACCTCAGATAAACGCAACAACGTGGCAACTGACAATGTCTGTTGGCACCTCAATCTGAACCGTGTGCGTTGGTCAGGTGAGGTCGAGGTTCATGATATTCTTGTAGAGGATCTGTGATTCGTCTTGGGTGGCGTTTTTCCTCAAGACGACTTATGAAACTTTAATGGAGAGCACGGCGTCCCCGACTCCTCGTAAAATGAGATTTCCATCAGATGGATTCTGCTAGAAACGGAAAGAGCGGTCTTCCAGAAGATGTGAAACGCCCGTCAAACTAAAACATTATTACTTTCATAAATATTCAGGCACTTGTCCTCCCTGTTCTTATGTTGTCTGTTTTTTATGTCGTCTGTCTCGCGGCACAAAATCTGCGATTATGATTGTAAAAAAAAAAAAAAAATCACAAAAAAACCCCAATCGTGAATCCTGAAGGGATCAATGTGGAAAGATGGAGAATATTTAATTTTAAGAAGTGCTTATCGAATGCAGAGACGGCTTTTTGTTATCGTTTTATCGGGTTGTTTTTTTTAATTTTTTTTACGGGTTTTATGGATCCATTCTGGCACAACCGGCCTTGGAGTCCATTCACGATTTTTGAAATTGGCCGAAAAAATGAGAAACGAAACAAGTCTGAGACCTTCGACCTAAAAGAAATCAATAAATAAAAAGGTCAGCAGCGCGATCTAATAAAAACTTACAGAAGACCTGCAGCTGTTCCGCTCGGAAGAGTCGGTACAAAGTATTAACTAATCAGATTAATCTGAATTAGACGAATCACATAAAACAGGTTTTATAGTCTGCAACGATAAAACAAACAAAAAAGAAAAAAAAAGAAAAAAAGAGGAAAACACGGCTTTTCTGCTGCATCCGCCATGTCGTCCTTGTCGTATTGTTTCCGGGTTGTTTGCATCATCCTGCCGGTCTGGGAAACAATAAAACGGGCGTTAAACTTAAGCCCCGTTAAGGCTTCTCGAGCCCTACGATTGTTTTCTCTCTTTGAACAAATCTGTCAGGCAGGGCTGTTTAATGATTGCCTGAAACCTGCCGTGAATGCCCATCCTGGGCTTGCCGCAACAGGTTTCAGACTCAGTGGTGCGTTTCGTCAGGTCTTCTATGGAGGGTGTGACCGTGTGAAACGGACCCTCCCTGTCAGCTGGAAACGTTGAGAGGAGGAGGAGGAGGAGGAGGAGGAGGAGGAGGAGGAGGAGGAGGAGGAGGAGGAGGAGGGTGGGGGGGGGGGGGATAGAGAAAAGCCGCGCAAATCTGATGAAGGAGGCTGAAACAAAGTTGAAGCATTTTTAAGTGTATTCATAATTCATATACATATTGACAGGTTTCTAATACAGCATGGTTTTGATAGTGTCACCGTCTTTCAGTTTGACCTTTTTTTTTTTTTTTTCCTTTTTTTTTTTCCTCGTTTGTTTGTTTTGTACAAGAATAACAATAAAAAGTAATAAGGACAACACCATGTTATGACTCACTTTGAAATCTGATGGCAATGGATTTTGCGTCTTCCAGCTTCATTCGCCGCCGCGCCGCCGAAGTGGGAAACCTCTCCGGAAAAGTACTTGGTTCAGGCTCACTTTGGCCGGGACAGAAACGGCCGGCCCACGGGGGGAGGGGGGGCAAACAACGCGCGTCCACAAACTTCGGCTCGGCCGCGAACGTTTTCGCCAGCGTGCGAGGAAAAAGCTCCCCGCTTGTCCTTCATGTGTCCTCGGCAGACGAGCCTCAGTCCATAGTGTCGCCTCGTCCTCTTACAAGTCTCTCTCTCTCTCTGTCTCTCTCTCTCTGTCTTTGCACATTATGAACGTTCTGCTCTTGAAAAATAAGACTGTCCATCTGATTTTTTTATTATTTTTTTTTTTCGCTTTTTAATGAATACTATCTGTACCGTAAAAACCCCTGTGATGAAAAATAAGAACACTTTTCAAAAAGGACCAAGAAAATGGAATCAAAGACCCAGATATCGGCATTTTCCCCTCCCGACCCCCCCACCCTCGTCCCACACACACACACACACACACACACACACACACACACCGCTCGCTCATTCACAACTTGGGTAACTTTTTTTTTTTGTTGTTTTTTTTTTTTTCTTTTTCTTAAAGGCAACAGATGTCCACTCTCCAAGGCAATAATGTCTTTGTGGCAAACTCGACCCTGACATTCCAGACATCAGACGCTCCGGCTCTTTCCTTCTCCAGGAAAAGCGACAGAAAAGTATAAAAAAAAAATAAAAAAAATTCCAACTCAGGTGTCGATTGAATATAAAGCGGCATACATCCATTTCATTGTCATAAGTAAATACTGACGAGGATACAAAATAATGAGGATTAAAGTAATAACTGCGATCATCCTAATACCATAACATAAAAACACTAAACTGGTAAAATGACACCGACTCTCCCAGATCATCTTTGTTTTTTTTTCTGTTTGTTTGGGTTTCGACACCCAACTTGCTCCCGCTACATCTCTTCAAAGCAAACAAGAAGATAAAAGGGTAAATGATGATGATGATGCAGAAAATGATAAGCAAGAGTTTAACACTTTAGGTTGTCTGGAAAATCAAAGCGAGCCTAGAGAAGAAGCTTGTCTCTTTTTGTTCTTTACAGCGGAATCGCTCCGTCAGTCCCCACGTCTCATTTCGTTCCGCTTCGATCGCTGTAGTTTGTCGTGTTTTTCTTTTAAACGGTTGTGTTTTGTTTTTGTTTTGTTATGTTTTTTCCTCAGCTAAGTTCCTCTGTGAGTAAAGAGCGATGATTCTGGTAAAAATGGTTCGTTTCCTCCGTTGTCATGTACATGTAAGTGATGCTGATTCAGTTTGAGAAATTGTACATTCCCTTTAGTCGTTCTCCTCGACGAATCCCTGTCCGGTCTCTCCACAGCTCCCCCCCCCAGCCACCGAGGCCTACTGTCCAAGGTACCCTGTGAAGAGAAACAATACTTATCAATCGCAATGTTTCTATACTCCGGCTTCCAGAAGTATTCCCACACATGCTACAAAAACAAAGCTGAACATATTTTATTGGGACGGCTGCGGCAGCTGAAAGTGAGTTGGAAGCTCATTAACGGCCTGCCTCAAATTGGTGTGAAGCATGGCGTCATCTGCATACACCGTGATCCAAATTATTATGCAAATTGGATTTAAGTGTCATAAAGATAAGATTTTTTCTTGTGCTACTAAATTTATAGATGCTATTGTGTGTCAGGGCTCTTTTAATCACTATAATTAATTACAGGGAGCTTTTTGATTAGTTTATCTGGTGAGCTCAATTAAAGGGAAATCTGCTTGCTGCGGTGGCGCAGGGGGCTAGCACGCCCCACGTTTGGAGGCCTTACTCTGACCTCAGCAAAGTGTATGGACTTTCTGACGGATCATTTTCGTTCATGGTTCAAGAAGAAGAGCCATACCTTCAGCAGCAAAATCACCTTCATGTATGTCTGTTAAGATGTTTTTGATTGAAATGGCTTTTCATTTTAAGTACACGTGACCATTTAATGCTGCACAATCAAATAATGACCGTTTGCAGTTCTTTATAATCCATAAAATGTGTAGAAAATCTGCTGTGCATAATAATTTGGGACACGGTATATTGTTTCATTTGATTGTACATTTTCAGAACCTCAGCATGAACTAAACCCAATTAAACCATCAGTTGAAACACACAGTGCTCTTAGTAATAAGTGTCCAAATGAGTTTGTGGAATTAGAACCAACGGAAAAGAATACTACTAATAATAAAAAGAACTTGATTTCTACTTTATTCAGAAAGACACAGTTAGCTGTTTGGTCCATAGACAGGCAGATGAAATCTCGAAGTAGTGTAAAAAGAAAATATCTCAACTATTTTAAACAGAATTTACTTCTTTTTTCTTTGGGTTGTGGATGGGGAGCACATGGAAAAAAAAAAAAAAAGTTGGGAAACACTTGTTTAGATCAAAGAAAATTCAGGTTGATGTTAAAAGTGGAACAGCTAAAATCCACCCCTGAATCCAACCGGGACCCACGGCAAGACTTTAAAAGAAAATTGATCTTCGTTAGATGTTTTCCACTGAACCTAACGGAGGTTGAGATCTGCACGAAAAGGAACAGGCAAACGTTTCCCTCTTTAGAAAGCTGAGCGATACAACCGGCTGCCTTAAGGGAGCTGCATAGTGACGCTCCCCACGAGCTTCCAGTTCACAAATAAGCGCCACTCTCTGTTGGTCTATTACCTATAATCAGAATTTATTAAGGTTTGTGGCTGTTACACGATGTGAAAACATTCAAGAGAGGAGTGAGTACTTTAAACTTTCAGGGGTAAAACTGAAAGAAACCGAAAGGGATACGCCCCGACGACGAAGCCTGAGCTCCACATCGCCTTGATGAAACTTACGTAAACAGACAGAAATACGAGCTGTACTGTATGTGGACTGGTTTCCATGGAGACTGGTTGGTTTGAATGTGACGGGGAGGAAGTGACAGCGAGTGCCGTTACAAAGGTGAGGGGGGCAGGAGGATGAGTAACAGTGTGGCTCGTGCAGCAATGAGCTAAATGAAAGTTTGGGAGGATGAGGTATGAACGAGGGACGCACTGATCCACTTACTGCCATATTTCTTGGCACCCTGGAAAAAGATGTATTCGAAGCCTTGAAAGAAAAAAAAAAAATCTCTCTCTCTTTTCCAACAAATAACGGACGCATGCTGTGTGCTTTAACCCCGTGACGTGTGAAAACTTGCGATCTTATGACAAGTTTCACTCGGATCAGATTTCCCGCCGTTTTGAAGAGAAACAGACCAACGACATCAGAACTCTTCCGCCATGCTCAACACTTGGCATGAAGTGATTGCCATATTTCTTGGATTGTTTATCAAAAATTTCAATCAGCAAACCACAGAGTTCCACTCGAACTCCCCATGTTTATGTTGGTGACGGAAAAGGATTTTTCCTCGTTACGCTCATCTGACTGGTATTTAGATATCGCTCGATCGTTGCTACGGAGATGTGGTGACTCCGAGATGCCGCTCGCTGTTGCAGTTCAGCGAGCTCTGGAGGTTTCTTTTGACTGCCGTACATTCCTCACTCTGCACGGCGATGAGATAAACGTCCAAGTGGTCGCTGGTTACAGAAATGAGTCACGTCATGTCTGCACCCCAGAGCAACAGGAAGTCATGGTTTCCTACTCAGAAGTTACATGATTTTAAAGGGATTGTTACGGATAACAAATGTGGGGAACAAGCATTTCTGAACTTTGGGTTTTCTTCCCCGTTAAATGAATGTATTCAGATTAAAGGTTGGATGAAAGCAAAAAAACTGTTTTGTTCTTGTTTTGTTTTTGCAGACTGAAAACTTTCCAAGTTTCAGGAAGAATAATTGTTTCCTTGGGTTTCTGTCTTTCTGTAAGATGACCCTACTGTGACTGTCACGAAGGCTAGTTAACCTTCTAAGGTCGTGGTTCTGCACACACAGTCACAAACTCTAATTAACACACGTACAGTCCAAAGAACTCACCGAAAACGTTCCTGCTAAAATCCAAAACGTCACTGCGCTCTTCCCGTTTCCAAAACTCTCTCCAGAGCCCCTCTCTCGCTACCGTGCCATCATACTGACAAAAACGTTTTCTTTGTTTGTTTCAGAAATGTGGTGCATTTGAGGAAATCGAAAAAATTCGTGTCATATTGCATTCATGCACTTCCTGATCACAAAACGCTGCGCAAAGCAAAATTATGCTGAAAATGACTGATCATAAATCTGGTTTTATTTTGGAAGCAAATAAAAAAAAAAAAAACAATATAAAAACACGACTTTAATAAAGTTTAAAGTCTGTGCTGTCCAACCAAGTGGAAATGAACGCTCAGCATGCTGCCAGTTTGGTTACAGTAGTGTTTTGAATGCGTCACGTCACACCCGGACGCCGACCTTACAGGACTAAGCTGCACCTTCAAGTAAATCATGCAAAAATTTCGGAAAACAGAAAATTTCTCATTTTAAACACTACCTATTGGAGATGAATAGTTTTCTGTTTGGGTTTAGATCTGAGCCACGTTCTGCCTCCCAATAAAAAAAAAACAAACAATTAATTAAATAAATCTGGAACCAAGTTAGTGTTGACTTACAGCTCCCCAAATCCGGCTCTTCCTTCTCCCAGCTTCCCTCAGCCTCTCTCTGACTGCTCCACATACACTGGCTTGGCTGGCCGGAGGCTCTGGGTAAACTGGATTAATGGGGGAAAAGAAAAAAAAGAAAAGAAAATGCTATGTCAGTTTTCCACGTGTGGGAATATTCTAATAAACGGATTAGTGAACAAGGCAGAAAAGAACGAACCTCTCCTTCTTTACCTTGTGCTTCGGACACCTCAGCGAGAAGTTGTCTTCATTCAGAGAACAGTCTGAGTAAAAGACAAAGGGATGCCAAAAATGAATTGGGGGAGGGAGGGGGGGGGGACAATAGTGACCAAGGAAACAACAAACTGGCTCCTCCTCACCTGCTTCAATAGCACACAGGTAGTGGTAGCGGAGAGTGCAGCCTTTACTGTAGCAGCCCAGCGTCGAGCCAACCATCTCGCAGAACGAGCAGCTCTGGTGAATAAACGATGATGTTAAAACTGGCGGGTCACCAGCAGCTTTTAATAAAGCTCAGACTAGATATAAACATGCTTTATTACTTTTCCAGCCTGAAGTTTTGACACCGATTGCAGTTTTATGGCCGATCGCAATCTTTAAAACATCTGATGTGCCGATACCATTATTTTTGCTTTGTTTTGAAAAGCTGCTAAATATAGTGGCACAGAGGGGCGACTATTGTTGACCATCCGGGTCCATCGGTCAGCCCTCTCTCGCAGAGGACAGTGGCTGATTTTCAGACATTCGAGGAAGCAGCAAAGATTGATGGGTAAGATTGATTTCACATGTAGAATTGGTCGATTGGCAAACCACCAAAATGAAGGAAATCGGGGCCACTTCATTGGCCAGACAATTTATCGGCGCATCCCTAATTCTATGAACACTGTCAGAGTAAAAAACATTCCCCATAGTTGAGGTTAATGATCTGCAAATGTCCCAAAAGTCTTCTACAACAAATCTGCTCTAGTTTAACAGAGTAATAAAGTAATAAAGTGTAAATTGATTCTTTTATTTTTTGTTTGTTTTTGTTAACACACACCTTAAAAAAAAAAAAATATATATATATATAAAAATATATATGTCACTGCTTTGTTTATTTGGAATTTAAAATAAATCTGTATGTATGTTTTAAATGATCGAGAGGCCAAAAATGCAGTAAAATAAAATCCAATATTATTATATATAATTCAAAAAAGCAAAACGACAGACTTGGACATAGCCCACCTTTCAAGAGGCAAAAATGAAGAGAAAAAAAAAAATACAATTTAGATACAAGTTTGACTAAAATATTAGTGTATATTTTATTTTGTTTGTTTTATCCTTTGTCTACCTGATGATGTGATTTTTTTATGAAGCATTTTGGTCACTTGAGATTGTTGTAAATGT